>JAJJMC010027663.1:42500-57500 GCA_023531435.1 Papaver californicum | reverse complement strand
TTCATTATTGGAGCAGATAGCAAGAACCATTTCATCGGACATGCGTATTTTTTCTTTTCCAATGGATTTACATGTTTCATTAATGGAAATTTTTTGATGTAGTGAGTAATAGGCTCTGGTTGTTCGCCGTTCAACAATTCTTTTTTAGGCAGTTCATACCATTCATACGTAGTGTTTTGATCTAAGATTTCAATTCTTCTATCTTTCAGCAGTAGCATATTGTTCCATGTAGCTAAGGTCAAAAATATGGAAGAAACAAGTCTTTCCACGACTCTACCACCCGGTCAATTCTGTTCCACTTAATCCCTCTTTCATGGCCACATATCTTTCCGGCTAAGGAATGGGAAATCTTTCTCCTCTTCTCTTACATGAATCAAATGTTTCATTTCATCCGGGAAAAGCCACCTCTTTCTCAACAATTTCTTTGTCATTTGATCCAATAGCGTTCCATTAGATAGGAACAGATTTGATAAATACTGATAACTCTCGGATGGAGTATTAGAACGGAAAGATCCATTAGAGAATAAACTATTGGTTCTAAGCCATCTCTGGCGATGAATCAACAATTCGAAGTGCTTTTCTTGCGTATTCTTGATGAACCAGCGTTTATATATAGATGTAGGAGGCTTTGTTTGGGAAGTAAGAAGCCCCTTTGACATCTCTTGATCTGCAAAGAATTCTCGACGTGAAAACACAGAGATAAAGGGCTGATCTTTGAATAGGAAAAAGAATGGATCTGCAGGGTCCCAAATGTATTGGCTTATTCGAAAAAAACCTTGTTCTTTGGAGGATCTATCTCGTGTCTGGTACTGCATGGTTCCACTCTGCAAGAACTCCGAATCATTCTCTTGAAGCTCAGCCTCTTTATGATAAATGATACGCTTGCCCCGAAATGACCTGGCCCAATAGGGAAATCCCAATTCATTGGACCTTTCGATACAATCAAATAGATTGCCACAAGGGCGCCATATTCTAGGAGCCCAAACTATGTGATTGAATAAATCCTCCTCTATCTGTTCCGGGTCGAGGGCTCCTTCTTCAAACTCCGACTCGTTTTTTTCATATAGAAATCTCTGATCAACAAAAGAACAAGATCCATTTTGCATCATATCTAAGGGATTTCTTGGTTCGGACCGAAGAAGCAATGTCACTCGATCATTATCAAACTGACTGCAATCTTTTTCTGTCCGTGAGGATCCCACCAGAGCGCCTTCTACTTCTAATAGGCCATGAACTAGATCAGAATCATTCTCAACGAATCCATAAGAAGTGATCCCATTTTTTTCATCGGGTCCGGGTAGAGACCAAAGATCTTGAGCGACCGATCCGGCAGAACAACTCAAAAGATAAAGAAGTATCGTTAATTTCTTCATGCTCGTTCCAAGCTCGAAGTACCATTTGTACAAAAAAGAATCCCCTTCCTTACATGATTTCTTCTTCATATAGATAGATATAGGATCTATGGGGCAATTACTTAGAAGTATATTTTGTGCCACAGCCCTTCCTATCTGATAGAAAAGGATCCCATGATCCTGAACCGATCTTACCTGGGATCGCAAATCCCAAGTTTGTCTATGAAGAGCGGATCTAATTGTATTAGTGTCTAGAATGGATTTCTTCTGTGTAATACTAATGGATAGGGCCTCATTGGTAAGTGCTACAAGATCTCGTGCATTGGAGCCCATGGTTATGGCCCCGAATCCATTAGTATGGAACATTTTCTTTTCCAAGTGAAATCCCCTAGTATATGAAAGAGTGAAAAAGTGCTTTCGTTGTTGTGGAATAAGAAGCCTCCGTATCTTAATGCATGTATTTAATTTATTCGGAGCTATTAGAGCGGGATCTACTTTTTGGGGAATATGAGTCGAAGCAATAACAAGGAGATTTCTAGTGGAGCATCTTTCACAATCCCTGGAGAGATAGTTCACTAATAGACCGAGGGATAAGTAATTCGACTCATTCACATACAGATCATGAATGTTTGGAATCCATATTATGCAAGGAGACATTGCTTTTGCTAATTCGAATTGAAGGGTGATATCAAATCGGTCTTTTTTCGGCGTCATATACATAGTTAGCGCATTCGTCATAGTTAGCAGCTCTGTATCAAGGTCATCATCGATATCGTCACTAGCATCAATCTCGATATTGTCACTACCATCAATATCATCAATAAGATAACCTTTAGGCTTGTCATCCAGGAACTTGTTCGGAAATACCGTAATGAAATGAACATAAGAGTTTGTCGCTAGGTATTTGACCAAATAGGATCGTCCAGTTCCTATAGAACCTATCACTAAAATACCCCTAGACGGGGATAGGGCTAAGCGGAGCGAAAAGGGTTTTCCATGAGATGGGAAATGAAAACTATTAGCCCCACACGAGGTTTGTGAATAAGTGATTGTCTGATAATGAGCAAGGAATATCCGTCTTTCTGCTAAACAGGATCTATTGAACTCATAATTCATTAGATCTTTTTTATGAATGTCAACTAAGTATCGTAAGTAAATTGATCCCGGTTGTTCAACCATTTGATAACCAGAGTCATTCTTTGATAAATGATCACTATGAGTCAGACTCAATAGAATTTGATCAATCCTTTTTTTTGTCGTTAAGGTGGAGAACTGAACCAAGAATTCTCTTTCTTCATCATCAATCGAATCACTGTTCGCGACCCAGGATTCTATTTTATCATCAATCCAATCAACGTTCACGTTTTTTCTTTTTCTTATCAATGAATAGATCTCTTTACTTGTACGACTTAGATATCTCGTATTTCTCGAAAAAGTGATTCGATTGATGGGATTTGGTATGATACTTATGATATCGATGAGATTGATATTCAAATATTTCTTCTTAGAACGTATTGATTTGACCCCATAAGTGGGACCACCACCCAATAGCATGTTGCCACCAGAAGCAGAACCCCGTATTTCTTCTAGAGAATCTCCTAATTGTTCCAGAGCAACTAGAAAGAGATTCTTTAACCAGAAAGAGTTCAGTTCAGATGTAGGATACCTATCCAGAAGTTTTCGCAACTCAATCATGTATGATGGAATCATCAAAGATTTGATCTTTTCGAACTCTGTCTGTAACTCACTAGAGGCCCGGGAAACAAAGAGAAGATGTGTACGAACGAGATATCCAGCAACAAGAAGAAGGAAAAGGATTGAATAGAGGAACTCCCGAGCATTTGGTGATCTCAGATGTATCCATATCAATGGAACGGGTGACTCATTATTTCGATGAATCATTTCTTCGGACAGAAGAAGATTATGTAAACACTTACTCGAAATCTCACTTATCGGATTCCATTGTGGAAGAATCGCCCACAATTTTTTCTGAGGAATTGGCCATGATGTATCTGATCCATGCATAATATCATGAAAAACGGATACAAATTTTTGACTGCTACTTAGTATCGGCAATAGGTCTGAAAAAGTATCTAAAAGGGTGAAATTTAGATATTTGCACCCTGCCGAAGTAAGGAACCATGGCATATATGTTTGTAACAGATTCCATTTTGAGAGATTTGAAAAAGCACTATCTCGTTGAAGGGTTCTATACATCTGCCATTTCTCAACGCATTTCTTTAGACAAAGACTCTGTTTTTTCCTCTTTTCGGATGGTAAATATTTCTCAGAACATGGAGTGTGAATCAAACCCATGTTTGAATTGAAATTGAGATACTGATGCAAGTTCTTCCCTTCTGAATCAGAGAGATTCATATCTGAAAGAGGTTGACAATAAGTTCTTTCAAAATTGACTATTTGTCCCTCTGTTAGAGGTGTTCCAGAAATGTCTGGGATCGAGTAAATAGCTCTACGAACGAATGGATCGGATCGAATTGGAAAATGGAAAGATTTGTACAAGTTATACCTTTCGTCACCACTTTGTGGAAAATCGTTAGGTATGAATATGTTAGATACCTGTGACTCGATTGATGAAATAGTATCTCTCTCCAAAAAAACATGTTTTTTTGGACCGACGCACAAAGAAAAAATGTTGTTGCGAATGAACAAGATATTGAGGAATTGTCCATACGTAAGATCATAATTATTGATACGGGCCTTTTCCACATAAAAAGGGAATCTTTTGTTACAATCGAACCAGAAGTGATGTGGATTATTCAAGAATCGAAGTCGATTTGCTTTATAAAAAGAAGAGATCAATGAACTTCTATGAAATGGTTTCACGGGATTCAGCCAATTGTCTCGATCGTGGGATATCATTGAGAAATAGGAATCGGTGTTATCAAAGTCTTTCCTGCGATTATTTCTAGTATGAAATGAGTCAATCATCCACTTTGGTATCTTATTGAATAAAAACGGTGATATTGTTCCTCCATTGATCAAGAATTTCGATTTTTGGGAAGTATCACGATTATCCAATAAGAAGGGTTTCAATTTATTCAAATGAACGATTTGAACACCTATTGATTCTAACAACTGATTGCAGAGTTGATCATTCGGCCCTTTCAATTCATAGATGTGGATCTCGGACCTATGAATGGGGATATTCCCGATACTCACAAAGAAAAAAGGAAGTGACTTAGACAAAAAGAGAAGTGACTTGGACAAAAAGAGAAGTGACTTGGACAAATCTTGTTTGTCGATAACCTCGGACCAATCAATCGAATATTGATTAATACGTAATCGACCGAACACTACTTGAAAACGGCTCTTCTGCTCAGAAACGAAATGTTCCAAATGTTCCTGGAAATTATTGCTCCCGTTGGGCCATTTGTATCTATATGCATTAGGATCCCGATTCATGGATCTCTCGGTTCGAGAAATAAGAGGATCGAACCATTTCTTCTGACTCTTTTTCAAATTCGATAAATGTTGGTTGATCGTATATTTCATTATAGTTCTATGATTCAGAGTATCATTTCCTATTTGATCCCTTTGAATTCCATAAAAGAATCGATTCGATACATTTCTTATGTACCCATAGGTGCTATATTGGATTTGAATCAGATTTCGGATCAATCTATATTGATTGACTGCCTCCATTATGTTGTTGCTAGCAAATACCACTCTTTTTGGTTTTGGATCTTCCAAGTCATTCCCGCAGGAGATCCGGACCGATTTTTTTCTGATCCTTCGATAAAAAGATTCATTCTCTTCATAAAAAATAGGAGGTAGAACCAAGAAAGATTTCTTTTTCGATTCATCCCTGGAGTTGAATACCTCATTCAATAATTTTTTTTTATCCAACCCGTAGGAATCAATAGAAAAGGAAAATCCCTTATGATACACCAGATCCGGCTCGGTTATTGATAGAGTGAATAGATCTGCCATTTCTTGAAATCTCTCTTCTGATTCAAAATCGCGGTGTAACGTGTACCCCCCCCTGTTTCGGTCATGGAATAGATGAAAGAAAGAAAAAAATGGATTTTGGTTCAAGAATGAAATCTTATTGGAACTGGCCATATCCGGTTCATCCTTCGGAACCATATCACATCCCGGATCTGATGAAATAGGATGAATTGAGACGGTATTTTGTAAATACGTAATTATCTTGAATATATCAACCATTTCTTTATTTTCCGATCGTCTGGAAGGGACAAAAGAAACATCTTGTTCTTTCTTCAACAATTTATGATCTCTAGTGGACCTCTCAGTAGGATTCGAACCCAGATGAAGTTCTGACCATCTGTCAGAGAAAAAGGAACGAATTGATTTTGTAGAATTCCCAAGAATTGCTTCGATTTCTTCCGGAAGCAGATGATTATTCATCTGCTTCTCACGTTCCGTGAATAGCCGGGACATTGAGGAATATCCAGAAAGGCATTTCGGGAATCGGTCTGATTTTCTCTCTGTTCGTTCCGTTTGAAGAAAGGAAGGATCCCAAAGAATCGATCTTTCTTTTAGTTGTTGAATCTCTCTTTGATTGATCAATGTGTGATATTCCGAATCCTCATTACTAATCGAATCGAAAGGGTCTCTGGATTGATCAGAAGATCCTTTCAATTGGCTAGAATTCGTTACTTGAACGAAAATAGATCTTGTGGAATCATATTGAATATTTGACGATACATTCCGTACCTTGCTAAAAAACCGATCCTTGCTTACCAACCACACATTGTCTAACCAAATCCAACTCTCTCTCGATACGTTCCTCAAAAAATCCGACTCGTGCAGATTCTTCCCCCAACTAACGAAGATATCTTGGCGGAATTGCCACATATGAAATTGAGCACAATTTTGCAAAGAAATACCCCACTTGTTTCTCGAGAAGAGATGGGAAACATGTTCAATCTCATTTGATTGAATAGTTGACTCAGCTCCTTGTTGTTTGAAGAAACCCTCCACTTCAATTGGTCTTTTTTCACGAAAAGCAGACATGAGATAACAAATCCAGTGTTTCACTAAGATTTCGAATAGCTGGCCCGAATTCAAGTTGATTATGTTTCGCTTCTTCCTCAGAGAAAGACGATCAAACAATTCCCAATCATGGTCCTTGCGGATCGGATCATCCGTATAGGATACAAAAAGAAACTCCAGATATTTGATATCTTTCTCTTTAAATGAGATCTCAATTCCAGCTACGGTTTCCTTAGATATCTTACAACTAGAATTCCACCTTTTTCCGATCCGGTTCCTCCACCACCGCGAACCCCAGTTAGAGTCAGGCATGATACACTTTTTCGTTATTGGGAGAACCCAAGTACTCTCTTTCGGATCCATGAAACAACTCTCAGAGATCTTTTTCCCTTTTGGAAGATAGAGGAGCGAAACAATCAACCTATTAATATTGGAAGACCAAAAAGATTCTTCCGATGTATCATTTCTGGGTCCAATGGAATTCATAGGTATAGGAAGAAGCCCCATCAAATAGAGATTTTTTCTTTCGACCATATTTCGATTGTTAATACGATATATAAGGACCGCTACTACAAGCAGTACTACACCTTTGATCGTGAAATATCGATTGCTTGTTGAACCCTGTGAATCGCGTGAAAGGAGGATACTCCAAATTCGGGGGTCAAAGAGTTTCATAAAACGTTCTTGGTGGAAAAAAATGTGAGTGAAAGATCCCACTGAATCGAATTTGGTCCATGAATCTAAGAAATAGTGAGAATTCTTGATCTCTCTCAATATCTCTCTCAATTCGAAGATCCAGGATTTGAATTGATGTCGTTTCATTGATTCCTGTTTCATTGATTCCTCCTAAAGATTTCATTTCAATTGGAATTTGGTTATTCACGATGTACGATGATCCCTGTTAAGCATCCATGGCTGAATGGTTAAAGCGCCCAACTCATAATTGGCAAATTCGTAGGTTCAATTCCTGCTGGATGCACGCCAATGGGAACGTTCAATAAGTCTATTGGAATTGGCTCTGTATCAATGGAATCTCATCATCCATACATAACGAATTGGTATGGTATATTCATACCATAACATATGAACAGTAAGAACTAGAATTCTTATCAATACTGGAACTCATAGGGAAGAAAATGGATTTATGGATGGAATCAAATATGCAGTATTTACAGACAAAAGTATTCGGTTATTGGGGAACAATCAATATACTTCTAATGTCGAATCAGGATCAACTAGGACAGAAATAAAGCATTGGGTCGAACTCTTCTTTGGTGTCAAGGTAATAGCTATGAATAGTCATCGACTCCCGGGAAAGGGTAGAAGAATGGGACCTATGGGACATACAATGCATTACAAACGTATGATCATTACGCTTCAACCGGGTTATTCTATTCCACCTCTTAGAAAGAAAAGAACTTAAAAAAAAATACTTAATAACACGGCGATACATTTATACAAAACTTCTACTCCGAGCACACGCAATGGGGCCGTAGACAGTCAAGTGAAATCCAATTCACGAAATAATTTGATCTCTGGACAGCGTCATTGTGGTAAAGGTCGTAATGCCAGAGGCATCATTACCGCAAGGCATAGAGGGGGAGGTCATAAGCGTCTATACCGTAAAATAGATTTTCGACGGAATGAAAAAGACATATCTGGTAGAATCGTAACCATAGAATACGACCCCAACCGAAATGCATACATTTGTCTCATACACTATGGGGATGGTGAGAAGAGATATATTTTACATCCCAGAGGGGCTATAATTGGAGATACCATTGTTTCTGGTACAGAAGTTCCTATCTCAATGGGAAATGCCCTACCTTTGAGTGCGGTTTGAACCATTGATTTACGTAATTGGAAGTAACCAATTAGGTTTACGACGAAACCTAGAAATCAATCACTGATCCAATTTGAGTACCTCTACGGGATAGACCTCAACAGAAAACTGAAGAGTAACGGCAGCAAGTGATTGAGTTCAGTAGTTCCTCATATAAAATTATTGACTCTAGAGATATGGTAATATGGAGAAGACAAAATTGTTTGAAGCACCGACAGAACCGGAAGCGCCCCTTGTTTCAAAGAGAGGAGGACGGGTTATTCACATTTCATTTGATGGTCAGAGGCGAATTGAAAGCTAAGCAGTGGTAATTCTACCCCCGGGGAAAAATAGAGATGTCTCCTACGTTACCCGTAATATGTGGAAATATCGACGTAATTTCATAGAGTCATTCGGTCTGAATGCTACATGAAGAACATAAGCCAGATGATGGAACGGGGAGACCTAGGATGTAGAAGATCATAACATGAGTGATTCGGCAGATTTGGATTCCAATATATCCACTCATGTGGTACTTCATCATACGATTCATATAAGATCCATCTGTCTAGATATCATTATATACATCCAGAAAGCCGTATGCTTTGGAAGAAGCTTGTACAGTTTGGGAAGGGGTTTTGATTGATCAAAAAGAAGAATCTACTTCAACCGATATGCCCTTAGGCACGGCCATACATAACATAGAAATCACACTTGGAAAGGGTGGACAATTAGCTAGAGCAGCGGGTGCTGTAGCGAAACTGATTGCAAAAGAGGGTAAATCGGCCACATTAAAATTACCGTCTGGGGAGGTCCGTTTGATATCCAAAAACTGCTCAGCAACAGTCGGACAAGTGGGTAATGTTGGGGTGAACCAGAAAAGTTTGGGTAGAGCCGGATCTAAGCGTTGGCTAGGTAAGCGTCCTGTAGTAAGAGGGGTAGTTATGAACCCTGTAGACCATCCCCATGGGGGTGGTGAAGGAAGGGCCCCAATTGGTAGAAAACAACCCACAACCCCTTGGGGTTATCCTGCGCTTGGAAGAAGAAGTAGAAAAAGGAATAAATATAGTGATAGTTTGATTCTTCGTCGACGTACTAAATAGGAGAGAAAATCGAGAATATGTTTCTTCGTCTTTACAAAAGAAAAAAAGATAGGAGTAATTAGCTGTGACACGTTCACTAAAAAAAAATCCTTTTGTTGCTAATCATTTATTAGCAAAAATTGAAAAGCTCAACATCAGGGGGGAAAAAGAAATAATAGTAACTTGGTCCCGGGCATCTACCATTATACCCACAATGATCGGCCATACAATTGCTATTCATAATGGAAAAGACCATCTGCCTATTTATATAACAGATCGTATGGTGGGTCACAAATTGGGAGAATTTGCACCTACTCTAAATTTCCGGGGACATGCGAGAAGCGATAATAAATCTCGTCGTTAATGTTAATAATAATAAAGTTAATATGGGTGCTCGTCGTTCATTAGTGGGAGGTTAACCTTATGATAAAGAGGGACCCAGATGTGGAAGTATCCGCTTTAGGTCAACATATATGTATGTCTGCTCACAAAGCACGAAGAGTAATCGATCAGATTCGTGGGCGTTCCTACGAGGAAACACTTATGATACTAGAACTCATGCCTTATCGAGCATGTTATCCTATTTTTAAATTGGTTTATTCAGCAGCAGCAAATGCTAGTCACAATATGGGTTTCAAGGAAACAGATTTAATCATTAGTCAAGCCGAAGTCAACGAGGGTACTATTGTGAAAAAGTTAAAGCCTCGAGCTCGAGGACGTAGTTATCCGATCAAAAGACCCACCTGTCATATAACTATTGTATTGAAAGATATATCTAAAGATCAAGACTATTTCATATGGTTAAGAAAAACGGGATATGTATATATAGATAAATATACGGATGTTAGAGAGAGGTATCTATGTATGGTAGAGCACGAAAGACTAAAATGGGCTAATGAAGAAAGCGAGGGTGTATGGGACAAAAAATAAATCCACTTGGTTTTAGACTTGGTACAACCCAAAAGCACCATTCCCTTTGGTTTGCACAACCAAAAAGTTATTCTGAGGGTCTACAGGAAGATCAAAAAATACGGGATTGTATCAAGAATTATGTACAAAAAAATATGAGAATATCTTCGGGTGTAGAGGGAATTGCGCGTATAGAGATTCAAAAAAGAATCGACCTGGTCCAGGTCATAATCTATATGGGATTTCCAAAATGGTTAATAGAGGGTAAACCGAGAGGAATTGAAGAATTACAGATCAATGTACAAAAAGGTATTAATTCTGTGAACCGAAAACTCAACATTGCTATTACAAGAATTGCAAAACCCTATGGAGACCCTAATATTCTTGCCGAATTTATAGCTGGGCAATTAAAAAATAGAGTTTCATTTCGAAAGGCAATGAAAAAAGCTATTGAATTAACTGAGCAAGCAGATACAAAAGGAATTCAAGTACAAATTGCAGGACGTATCGACGGAAAAGAAATTGCGCGTGTCGAATGGATCAGAGAAGGCAGGGTTCCCCTACAAACCATTCGAGCTAAAATTGATTATTGTTCGTATACAGTTCGGACTATTTATGGGGTATTAGGCATAAAAATTTGGATATTTGCAGACGAGAAATAATCAAAGATCTCTTCTTTTACTTTTCTATCTAGCACTGGACAAAAAAAACCTTTCATTTTTTTCTCTTTAATCTAAAATGATTAATTTCAAATCTTCTAATTCTATAGGGTTAAATAAAAATTAGATTGACCCTTTGGTATAATTGCTATGCTTAGTGTGTGACTCGTCGGTTTTTTTAGTTTAGATTAGATTAAAAAAGGAAAGGACGGCCCCAAAGTCTGAACTAAGAACTATGTAACTAATAACCAGCTCATTGCTTCGTATTATCGGGATCCAAAGAAACAGTCACTATATGATGTATTGATCATATCGTTGTAGCAACTGAAATCTTTTTTTATATTACATATACATAAAAGAAAAACCAATCTGATCGTGGATTGTGATGTGAAACAAAAAAAAGGATGTGGATAAATGGAAGGGGGAGAGAAAGAGAGAAGGAGAATATCAATGATATATGATTCCAATATGTATGGTCTATGAATAATCTCATACAAAGGCAGTGTAATAAAGCATCAATATGGATTCGGCCATAATCATAATTAATCATTAAATGAATCCGGTTCATAGGAAAAAGAAATACAAATAAAAGAGAGCTTCGAGTCAATAAAGACTGAGTAGATTGACTCAGGAACAACAAATTGAATTAGGAGCTCCGTTGCAGAGTTCAGGCCTAGCCATTAACCAAGAAGTGATGGGAACGACGGAACCTATGACTGCAGAAGATTCCATTGAAAACGAATCCTAATGATTCATTAGGTGGGATGGCGGAAAGAACCAGGAAACCTATTCATTTATTCTGAGAGGTCAAGGACTGACCCTACGAATTAAACAGATATTGAAAGAGTCAATATTCGCCCGCGAAGGCCTTATTGGATTGCTAAGTTTTTTGGATTCAATAAAGGTCAAAATAAAGATTCGTAAAAAAAATTCTATATTCTAGAGGTATATTTCCGGTTGTATATAAAACCCAAGATATATAAATTTTTACGTGACAGATTAGATCTCAAAAAACCTATGATTCAGTCTATTAGAAATTCAATACATATTCGTAATATTATGGAATCATTTCATTCGCGAGGAGCTGGATGAGAAGAAACTCTCATGTCCGGTTCTGCAGTAGAGATGGAATTGAGAATAACAAACAACCATCAACTATAACCCCAAAAGAACCAAATTCCGTAAACAACATAGAGGAAGAATGAAGGGAATATCTTACCGAGGCAATCATATTAGTTTCGGTAGATATGCTCTTCAGGCACTTGAACCGGCCTGGATCACATCTAGACAAATAGAAGCAGGGCGACGAGCAATGACACGATATGCGCGTCGTGGTGGAAAAATATGGGTACGTATATTTCCAGACAAACCTGTTACATTAAGACCTACAGAAACGCGTATGGGCTCGGGGAAGGGATCTCCCGAATATTGGGTATCTGTCGTTAAACCGGGTCGAATACTTTATGAAATGGGTGGAGTATCAGAAATTGTAGCCAGAGAAGCTATTTCAATCGCTGCGTCCAAAATGCCTATACGAACTCAATTCCTTATTGCAGAATAGGGATGTGCAACCAAAGGAAAGGAGTCTTTGTGATGAAAAAACAAACAACCGCAGGCCTTTTTTTCTGGACAAAAAATATTTCTTTTTTCTTTTGCCCTTTCTTTGCATTGAAAGAAACGATAAAAAATAATGATATGATTCAACCTCAAACCCTTTTAAATGTAGCGGACAACAGTGGGGCTCGAAAATTGATGTGTATTCGAATCATAGGAGCTAGTAATCGTCGATATGCTCATATTGGTGACGTTATTGTTGCTGTAATCAAAGAAGCAGTGCCCAATATGCCTCTAGAAAGATCAGAGGTGATCAGAGCTGTAATTGTACGTACATGTAAAGAACTTAAACGTGACAACGGTATGATAATACGATATGATGACAATGCCGCAGTTGTCATTGATCAAGAAGGAAATCCAAAAGGAACTCGGGTTTTTGGTGCGATCGCTCGGGAATTGAGACAGTTGAATTTTACTAAAATAGTATCATTAGCTCCTGAGGTATTATAAATACTATCTAGAATAAAGACTAATAGACAAGCCCGTGATATGATAGAGTAGGGTCTTGGGAATGAATTAAATTAATTTTGTAGATTATGTATCACGTATATCCCTTAACTTTATAATAAAAAAAATAACGAGCATGTTGATTATATTAAAACTCGGAGGCACCAATAATTATAGTTCATCATGGGTAGGGACACAATTGCTGACATAATAACTTCGATACGAAATGCTGACATGGATAAAAAAGGAACGGTTCGAATAGCATCTACGAATATTACCGAAAACATTGTGAAAATCCTTCTACGAGAAGGCTTTATCGAAAACGTGAGAAAACATCGAGAAAGCAACAAAAATTTCTTGGTTTCAACCCTTCGACATAGAAGGAATAGGAAAGGGCCATATAGAACAATTTTAAAACGTATCAGCCGGCCCGGTCTACGAATCTATTCCAACTCTCAACGAATTCCTAGGATTTTAGGAGGAATGGGGATTGTTATTCTTTCTACTTCTCGAGGTATAATGACAGACCGAGAAGCTCGGCTAGAAGGAATCGGAGGAGAAATTTTGTGTTATATATGGTGATCTTTCTGATATCTGAATTGAATTGGTAACTTCCTATATTGCGAAAAAAAAAAAAAAGAGGAAGGACTGGTTGCCTAATATCACTCCTCCTCCATTAGTTGATACTTCAAGGGGGTTACCTGAAATGAAAGAACAAAAAATGGATTCATGAAGGTTTAATTACTGAATCACTTCCCAATGGCATGTTCCGGGTTCGCTTAGATAATGAAGATCTGATTCTAGGTTATGTTTCAGGAAGGATCCGACGTAGTTTTATACGGATACTACCAGGAGATAAAGTCAAAATAGAAGTAAGTCGTTATGATTCAACAAGGGGACGTATAATTTATAGACTCCGCAATAAAGATTCGAACGATTAGGTGTATTTTTTTCGACATTATTTTCGTGGGGATACAACTCGAGGTTCAAAATTCCAAGAGACTTATTTTCTTCCAAGGAGTAGATTCGGAATTAAGGTAAGGAATGACAAATATGAAAATAAGGGCCTCTGTTCGTAAAATTTGTGAAAAATGTCGACTGATTCGCCGTCGGGGACGAATTATAGTAATTTGTTCCAACCCGAGACATAAACAGAGACAAGGATAATCCTTCGAAAAAGGACCCAACGTACAAATAAAATGAAGGATCTGTTTTAACCTGAAATGGATATATCCGTATATCTCTGACTCATATTGATGAGATGATAAAAGATGGCAAAACCTATACCAAGAGTTGGTTCACGTAGGAATGGACGTATTAGTTCACGTAAGACTGGACGTAGAATACCAAAAGGAGTTATTCATGTTCAAGCAAGTTTCAACAATACCATTGTAACAGTTACAGATGTACGGGGTCGGGTGGTTTCTTGGTCCTCCGCCGGTACTTGTGGATTCAGGGGCACAAGAAGAGGGACACCGTTTGCTGCCCAAACCGCAGCAGGGAATGCTATTCGTACAGTAGTCGATCAGGGTATGCAACGAGCAGAAGTCATGATAAAGGGTCCTGGTCTCGGAAGAGATGCAGCATTACGAGCCATTCGTAGAAGTGGTATACTATTAAGTTTCGTACGGGATGTAACCCCTATGCCACATAATGGATGTAGACCTCCTAAAAAAAGACGTGTGTAGAAATAAGAATGGAACAGATTTCAAGAGAAAAAAATGATTCAATAATCTGATCAAAAAAAATTACTATGCTTCGAGAGGAAGTAGCAGTATCTACTCGGACACTACAGTGGAAGTGTGTTGAATCTAGAGCAGACAGTAAGCGTCTTTATTATGGCCGTTTTATTTTGTCTCCGCTTATGAAGGGTCAAGCCGATACAATAGGCATCGCGATGCGAAGGGCTTTGCTTGGAGAAATAGAAGGAACATGTATCACACGTGCAAAATCTGACAAAATACCACATGAGTATTCTACTATAGTAGGTATTGAAGAATCCGTACATGAAATTTTAATGAATTTGAAAGAAATTGTATTAAGAAGTAATCTGTATGGAACTCGCGACGCATCCATTTGCGTCAGGGGTCCTGGATACGTAACTGCTCAAGACATCATCTCACCGCCTTCTGTGGAAA
>JAJJMC010027663.1:5000-37500 GCA_023531435.1 Papaver californicum | reverse complement strand
CGGCTATTCCATCCCCGCTGTCCATTGAACCCGCTCGGAATAATCCCCCTTTGGCTGGATTATTACCAATGTAATCATAAAAAGCCAATTTTTCGGGAATTTTAGACCAAGCTTCTGATACACTCTGATTTTCGGCTAGCCCAGCGCTAACCCTGCGATATATTTCTTGCTGGAAATATCCTTGGTCCCATTGATAACGAGTAGGACCAAATAATTCGATCGGGGTTGTTGCTGAACCATACCACATAGTTCCAGCAACAACGAAAGCTGCAAAAAAGACAGCAGCGATACTACTGGAAAGGACAGTTTCAATATTACCCATACGTAATCCTTTGTATAGACGTTGAGGCGGGCGGACACTAAGATGGAAGAGGCCCGCTAATATGCCTAAGGTACCTGCTGCAATATGATGAGAGGCTATTCCTCCCGGAACAAAAGGATCAAAACCTTCTACACCCCACGCAGGATTTACAGATTGTACTTTTCCAGTCAGTCCATAAGGATCGGACACCCATATTCCAGGACCATACAAGCCTGTTACATGAAATGCGCCAAACCCAAAGCAAGCGACCCCTGATAGAAATAAATGAATTCCAAAGATCTTGGGCAAATCCAAAGAAGGTTTTCCTGTACGTTCATCACAGAAAATTTCTAGATCCCAATATACCCAATGCCAGATAGCTGCCAAGAAGCACAAGCCAGAAAACAAAATATGTGCCCCGGCCACACCTTCGTAACTCCAAATACCCGGATTCGTTATAGTCCCTCCTGTGATACTCCAACCACCCCAGGAATTCGTTATTCCTAAACGAGTCATGAAAGGTATAACGAACATACCTTGTCTCCACATTGGATCAAGAACTGGGTCAGAGGGATCAAAAACAGCTAATTCGTATAGAGCCATCGAACCGGCCCAACCAGAAACTAGAGCTGTATGCATTATATGGACAGAAAGTAACCGGCCGGGATCATTCAATACAACGGTATGAACACGATACCAAGGCAAACCCATGGAAATACCCCTTTATCAAAGAAAAATAGATACTATGTTACTTTATCGCATTGGAAAAGACTCTGCTTATGCTATGGACTTCTCCTTTTCAATGGATTATCTCGGAGCAAGGGTGCATTTATATTGCATTCCGTTGGTAATAACAGAAAAATTCTGTTCGTAGGAACAAAGAGAAGCAAATCTATTCTATACCCGATAAGTACCAATACGCAATGGGGGGATGGGTCCCATTTTAGATGAGTGAATTAGAGATGCTTGTTCATCATTTGAACATCGCAGCTCATTCATAATAATTTTTTTTATTCATTCCATCTTCTTCGATGAACTTTACAATCTATGGATAAAACCCGAAAACATAAATATTATGAAAAAAAGAAAACCCGTTGTTACGTTTCCACATCAAAGTGAAATTTTAGTACTTAAAAACCTTTTTCTTTCATTTAATGCCTATTGGTGTTCCAAAAGTACCTTTTCGGATTCCTGGAGAGGAAGATTCGGTTTGGGTTGACGTATAGTGCGACTTGTCAGACATATTGGGTCATATGGGATTTCCCCGTTTTCTCCCCCGATCGAGATATCCTCTGTTTCACCCAAGAAAGATTGATTGAACCATCAATAATTTGAAGCGTGAAGTGCAATTAGAGCAATTTATTTGGGGGATCAATATGCATTTTTCAATTAGAAGAATTTATGGTTGGCTTGGTTGGACCAAAAAAATGAAGTATCCAGGCTCCGTTCAAAAAAACCCAATCGGTAAAATATGTATGATTACCTTTTGTATCATAAAGAATTCCTATATTATACCAGCGACCTCAAACCGCCAATCAATCGACGGAGTGAGTCATCATACTTTTCCAGTGATTGGCGGAAGCGGAAGACATAAAATGAATAAAAAAAGTATTAGCAAACAAAAGAAGCGGTATTGGGATCATTTGTCCTATATGTGCAAATAGAGGTCGGGTAAATCTTTCCCCGGAGTAGAGCATAAACCTAAACGAATTGAAGAGGCCCATTCCGGAACAAGAAAATGACATCGTAATCGGAATTGGATTTCGATGAAACAATATATCAATGAGGGTAAATTTAGTGAGCTCTTTTTAGGGGTAAGTGAGTCAAAACCCTGCTCTGCTTTCTTGAAAAATAGAAGACTAAAGGCCCTTCATTCATTAGGAGTTAGAAAAATCCTCCTATGAAAAAAGGGGAAAATAAAGAGGGCTGGAATCGACACATTGATTCTTTTTTTTTGAACCGTATGCATCTAAAGGTGCGTGTACGGTCCCTAAGGGATACAATTTTGTCCTAATCAACCGACTTCATCGAGAAAGAATACTTTTTTTAGGCCAACAAGTCGATAGCGAGATCGCAAATCAACTTATGGGTCTCATGATATATCTCACTATAGAGGATGATACAAAAGATGTTTATTTGTTTATAAACTCCCCCGGTGGGTGGGTAACACCCGGAATAGCTATGTATGATACTATGCAATTTGTGCAACCAGATGTACATACAATATGCATGGGATTAGCCGCTTCAATGGGGTCTTTCGTCCTGGTCGGAGGAGAAATTACCAAACGTCTAGCATTCCCTCACGCTTGGCGCCAATGAGTTTTTTATTTGAGAGAAAAAAGAAGACTATGCCTTCGCCAGATAAAATATGAAAAATAAAGTAATAATAGCATGGCACTTCGAGTTCGATATGAGCAAACCATCATTGTTCTTTTATAACATGAGATTCCGTATCGAGAGAGTAGTATGAGACAAAAGGAATTTCTGATTTGATTTTATCTATCGGGGTTCGATTTCAGCGTCACAAACTTTTTTGTTTTCACATCACACATCAGAGGGCTCTTTCCTATATTTCTGTTACGAAATAGTATTAAAATGAAAAAACATACACAAGATTATCCTTTCCCTATTTGATCGGATCAAAAAGAAACTTTGGGATTGCTGAATTACAGACGAGATAAATATATAAAGCAACGGAACCATCATAGTATTTTTTAACTCTCCCGAAAGAAAGGGTGGTAAATGGATTATTTACCGATCTGGGTTTGATAGATCCTCCACTTTAGGTAAAAGTAGATTCCATTCTAGAGCCGTATGCAATGCGCAAAAAATGCCTGTACGGTTCTTCAATTCGATTTTTTCTTGTCTCTTTCTATCATTGAGACAGAGGAAGCATTCATTATGTTATATCATCAGGGTAATGATCCACCAACCTGCTAGCTCTTTTTACGAGGCACAAACAGGAGAATTTGTCCTGGAAGCGGAAGAACTGCTGAAACTTCGCGAAACCCTCACAAGGGTTTATGTACAAAGAACGGGCAATCCATTATGGGTTGTATCCGAAGACATGGAAAGGGACGTTTTTATGTCAGCAACAGAAGCCCAAGCTCATGGAATTGTTGATCTTGTAGCGGTCGAAAATACCGGGGACTTCACGTAAATCTGTGATTCCATTCCGTTTCGAACCATAATTGACTGAGCTATGTTATTTCCTATTTTATTTTCTTACCGAGGTTAAAAGTGGTAGTGGGAAAATATTCAATGAAACGAGAGGAATTCATAATCATCCGGTTAGGATCGATCTAAACCAGCCCATTCTGTATACGATCCAGCATGCCAACTATTAAACAACTTATTAGAAATACAAGACAGCCAATCAGAAATGTCACAAAATCCCCCGCCCTTCGGGGATGTCCTCAGCGTCGAGGAACATGTACTAGGGTGTATGTGCGACTCGTTCAGATCATGAACTGGAACAAAAGAAAGGAGATTTTTTTGACAGTATCAATGATCGGTACCAATGAATAGGAATGGAAAAACCCCATATCACTATCGAAAAAAGGACCTCTATTGTGTATGAAATTTATGGTTTCCTTTGGTATAAATCCAATCATCTCAACTGGAGATGAGAAGCAACTCCCCATTGGTAGCAAATGGTTATCCATTAAGCGGGGGAATGGAATGGTATTTTAGAAGCAGAAAGATTATGCTCCCATTCTTGCAAAAACGGACTAACAGGGTCAGCTACCTAACCAACCTTCATAATGAAATGCCGTTACTGTATGGGTAGATCTAGTTGTGAAAAGACCTATTACTGGATAATTCATGGGTAGAGCCAAAGAGTGTGAACTGTACAAGTTACTAAATAGGTAAGAGGCTCCGGTGTATAGAAAGGACCTCACCGTTTAAACCGTAACCATAGAAACGATGGAACCCACAATTTTTCGTTTTTTATTTACTTTTTTTTTGATACCAAGTATCAATACAATTTCTTATTTCGAGGTGAAATGAAATGCCTCAAAAAAATCGTGGTTGGGAAGGTCATAGTAGCAAAAGCCATTGGAATTTTTTTTTTATACATCGGAAGAATCAGTTTTGTTATTAATAGACTAGGGGGGGAAAGAATGACTGAAAGAAAAGAAATCAATTAGTTATTCATCAAAGTTTCATTTGATTCAATGACCAGAATTAAACGAGGATATATAGCTCGGAGACGTAGAACAAAAATGCGTTTATTTGCATCAACCTTTCGAGGGGCGCATTCAAGACTTACTCGAACTATGACTCAACAGAAAATGAGAGCTTTAGTTTCGGCTCATCGGGATAGGGGCAGGCAAAAGAGAGATTTTCGTCGTTTGTGGATCACTCGTATAAATGCAGTAATTCGTGAGAATAGGATATCTTATAGTTATAGTCGATTAATACATGATCTGCGCAAGGGGCAGTTACTTCTTAATCGTAAAATACTTGCACAAATAGCTATATCAAATAGGAATTGTCTTTACATGATTTCCAACGAGATCATTAAATAAGGGGATTGTAAGGAATCCACCAGAATGATCTAAACGGAGTTCCCCGGAGAATGAACTCCGGGAGGGTAGGGTATAAATTACTATAATAAAGTAGTAAAAAGAAATTAACACGTTTCCATAATAATAATTAAGGACTTTCTCTTTTTCTTCCCCAATTCTTTTTTTCTTATGACATGACAATACAATCTAGATTCTCGAATTTTTGAACAAAACACCAACCAGAGTTGGGGTTCGGGTTGGAATTTTTATTCAATTGAGGCATGGGCGGCCTATTTATTTCTGGTTCTAGGACCAGTAGTTCTAGGGGTCGACTCGGTTCTCTCAAATTGTTTCTCATTATTAAGAAAAGGTAACGAAGATAAAATACGGGCTTGTTTTATAGCAATAGTAATTAATCGTTGTTGTTTCAAGGTTAATCTATTCACTCGTCTAGATAATATTTTTCCTTGTTCACTAATAAATCGACTAATTAAACTCATGTTTCTATAATCAATTCGATCCCCCGATCCAATTGGGGGCAAACGCCTACGAAAAGATCGCTTGGATTTAAGAAAAGGTCGCTTGGGTTTTTCCATTGTTTATTCCTTATCCCGAAAATCCTATTTCTGAATTCGAATTCTTTTTTGATCCGACTGAAATAGGATTTGATTTGTTTCTATATATTATATGTAATTTATTCTTGTTACTTCGAAGGGTAGCACACACACCCTCTACCTCTGGTTCGGTCTATTTCTTTATCTCCCCATGAATTGTATGTTTGCAACAATAGGGACAGAATTTTCTCAATTCCAATCGACTAGGCGTATTGTGTCGATTCTTTTGAGTAATATATCTGGAAACGCCCGATGATTCCTTATTAACACGGTTTCGTATACAACTGGTACATTCCAAAATAACTCTGACTCTAACATCTTTACCCTTGCCCATGAACCTCCCTTGAATTTTGGATTTACCCAACTCTTTGATTTTCGACCCGAAATCAAATTTCAAAAGATTTTGTTGCAATCAATAGAGTAATATAAAGAATAAGTAATACAACAATTTATAACTATCAATTATTTTGAATCCTAGTACATACAGTATTTCATTTAAATATCTTGTATGATTTCTTTAGTTTCCCTAGATCCCATTTATTTCTATTTTCTTAGGCCCTTTGAGTCTAACCCAAGTTTCACTGAGATTGAATCCACTTTTGTTTTTTCCTTTTCTGTCCTTCTATATTTTGAAAATAGGAAAAAAGAATAAAACAAAGAGAGGAAGAAGGATTAGTCACAGATAATTTATTATCTCACTAATCTTCTTCATCCCTTCCCATGTCAATAACTAGAATGAAAAAAACGGGAATGTCAACGCATCTGGGAATAAATGATTAATCTCTATCAATAGCCCTGCTAAAGACCCAAACCATAGAGTACTTAGCACAGGTGCCACAGAGAGATATGTTTTTATATCTCGCATTGCAAACTCTCCTTCTTTATTGTAATACATATATGATCAGATGCATATGTGGTTAAGGATCACTTGTATTAGTAAGTGAAATCCCTAACAAAAATAGATATATACAACGACCCGGTAGATAAGATTTCCCTTTCCTTAAAACAGAAAAAGACGCCCCCCTCTTCCTGAGTATTACCGACAAATATTCATTTCTCTATCCGACGGATTTCATATGTAAATAATTCTTTTATTATATGTTATATGAGACCAAAAAGAACAAATTGCAAGCGAAATTTTTTATTATAGGGGGGAAATAATGATGTGGAAAACAAGACAGGGATTCTCTACAATGACACTGTATACCAATTGAAAGGGATGTAGCGCAGCTTGGTAGCGCGTTTGTTTTGGGTACAAAATGTCACGGGTTCAAATCCTGTCATCCCTACCTATTACTTTTCCCGTGGACAGTAATTGAGATCGATCCTAATTGTACATACATTATGATACTATAGACATACAAAGTATATTAGGCCTACAAAGATAATACTTTTTTATGGTCTTATCTATTGTGATAAGAAGGCGCTCTTAGTTCAGTTCGGTAGAACGTGGGTCTCCAAAACCCGATGTCGTAGGTTCAAATCCTACAGAGCGTGATTCTGTTCTCGAATTACAATGAAATAACTCCACCAACTTAAACAGCAACCTTAATTTGGCCTCCTTGAATTAAAAAAGGAGGAGGTCAATCAAAAACGAGATGTTACTTAATCAAAGGTCCAACTGATCACCGCGTCTGTATTGTAAATATGCAGTTACGAATAATCCAGCCAAAGTAATAGGAATTAGACCTAACACGATTCCAAATAGTAAAACTTCAATCATTTCGGTTTGTTTGAAAGAGGAAAAAGAGAGGTAATATCTATTCTTAAATATAAATCCGAAGCAATAATGAATCTCAATGATCAAGAATTGACAATTGACGCGGGAAGTCACTATAGAATACCTAGAATCTCACAGAAAAAGGTTTTTTTATTAATTGTTCATTCAATTCATTTCAAATAAGTCGTATCTTGCTCAGACCAATAAAAAGAGCGGGAGTTATAGTTGAAGCCGCCAGTAGAAAACCGAAATAACTAGTTAGAGTAGGCATAAAGGAGCTAAATAAGATACGGTCTTTTTATACATATGGTGATAAAACATTTACCTAAGTTTACATAAAAAAAAAAACTGACAAAATCTGCTCCAATGAAAAGTTTTTGATTCATCAATCATTATAGACGGCACTAACAAAGATAGGGTGACAGAAGTAGAAAAAAGATTGATCTAGTGATCCATCATCTCTAACATCTACCGATTCCGTTATTTTGAATCAACAGATTCGTTGAGCAACTATTGAGTCAAGTAAAAAGAAAAAACTTTGTAGTGGAATTTCATTCATTTCATAAAGTAAACTCTTTTTTAATCACTATGGAATCAAATAGAAAATCTTTTCTATTTTGATCATTTCTTTTTCAATTGTATATAATCAAGTTTCCTTTTTGGAGCAAAGGACCTTATCACAACACCTTTAACCTCATAAAAAAAGTCGTAGGCTCTTTAATTGTACATAATATCTCACAAATGCTAAGAAAAAAGTATCGCACGATCGCTGGACGAAATAAAAGCTTTATTTCGGGACAACTCAATTCTAAAACTAGTCATTCTATTATCTTTTCCTTTTAGGTTCTACATGCCGCCTTTCCATATTAGGGAATCCCTCTCTTGTATCTAGGTCAAGAAGGAAAAGAACCTTTGGCTGTAATACGACAATGGTTGCATCACGAATATTGATTGATTCTTCCTTTTTTTCTTTGGTCAAATACTATCTACTCCTATTATTGTACTACTAATCCATTCCTTGAACTCAAAGGATCCGAAGAAAAACCCGTTATATACAACCAAGAAAAGAGGTTTCTAGATTTCGTATCTAATAGAATTGTGTGAATATGATAACATCTTTCATTAATTATTAGAACCCAACCCGGCGAACTCAAGCTTTACCAGATCTTCAGTTTCTAGCCCAAAGCGAGTAATGAAAAGAACCCTATACTACTACAGTACAGAAATTTTGGGTTGAATAGCACATCATCCTTATATATAAGGAACAAAAAAGGAAGAAAGAGTTTATGTAACACTTCTTTTGGATACTGATTTAAATTGCGTTGCTGTGTCAGAAGAAGGGTAGCTATACTGATTCGGTATACTCTAAAGACGCCTTCGGTACACTATTGACGATCTAACAAAGATTAAGGATCCGTGGGTTTCCACTTACTGATCCCATCTTTCACGGAATCGATCCCCTTTGACTGTACAAGAATATGTGGAGCTCAGCATGTCTGGAAGCACGGGAGAACGCGCTTTTGGTGATATTATTACCAGTATTCGATACTGGGTCATTCATAGCATTACTATACCTTCCCTATTCATTGCGGGTTGGTTATTCGTCAGCACGGGTTTAGCTTACGATGTGTTTGGAAGCCCTCGGCCAAACGAGTATTTTACAGAGAGTCGACAAGGAATTCCATTAATAACTGGCCGTTTTGATCCTTTGGCACAACTCGATGAATTTAGTAGATCCTTTTAGGAGGCCCCAATGACTATAGATCGAACCTATCCAATTTTTACAGTGCGATGGTTAGCTATTCACGGACTAGCTGTACCTACCGTTTCTTTTTTGGGGTCAATATCAGCAATGCAGTTCATCCAACGATAAACCTAACCCGAATTGAATTATAGAGCTATGACACAATCAAACCCGAACGAACAAAATGTTGAATTGAATCGTACCAGTCTTTACTGGGGGTTATTACTCATTTTTGTACTTGCTGTTTTATTTTCCAATTATTTCTTCAATTAAGAAAAAGGGAGAGAATAGTGCGAATTCTCTATATCCCACTCGGAAGGATCTCATCTCAAAATTATCCATGGCTGTTTATGTCTCTAGCATGACCACTTGATGAAATGTGGAGGGAAGTGGGGTAAATGGCCGATACTACTGGAAGGATTCCTCTTTGGTTGATAGGTACTGTAGCCGGTATTCCTGTGATCGGTTCAATAGGTGTTTTCTTTTACGGTTCATATTCCGGGTTGGGCTCATCCCTGTAATAATAATATGAACTGAGTTGTAGACAGGAAAAAGTAAGAGCTCAACGGGACCTTACCCCTTTTGTTTAATTCGAGGGGTAAGGTCCCGTTGAGCTCTTACTTTTTCAACGAAATTTTTTTTCATTCCATAAAAAAAGTTTGCAGATAATCCAGTTAATACAAGCACACTATTCTATTCGTAAAAAAAAAGTGGGCCTTTTGCTCCGATGTTTCAAATAGCTCTTTTTTAAGATGATGCTTGCTTTTGGAGAATTAACTCTATTGATTGGATTCATAATACCTGTTCCTACATAGTAGGTATTCGTCCGAAATCGAAAAAAAGGGCGGGAATTAATCTATTTTCTGAATGACATACATAATGTGGATTCCTGTATATGAGACATCATCCAAAGAATTTCTATACTAATAGAAGCTTACTCCATTTATTTTATTATCTCATCAAAGTTTTCCTTTTTTTTTTTAGTTCATCGAAGAAGTTCGAGTTACTCAACGAGCGAATCCACCCCCCTTTTTTATTGTCCACTACTTTTTATAAATCCAAAGAGGCGAGGTTCCGATAAACCTAAAAAAAGGGAATAGTACTTTTTAGGCGTAAGGGGATTAAGAATCATTATTCTTTTGACACAAGAAAAGAAAATTTCACCCTTTTCTTGTGTCGAAGATTAGAAAGAGAAAAAATCCCTCCTATAATAGGTTGTTCCTTTCATTTATTCCTTGCTTTATATTCTCCTACCACTTATGTCGATTATCTACTCCTATTCGAATTTGATTCCCTTTTTCTATATAGAATAGGATACTTTTGATTTCATGTATTTCGTGGCATTTCAAATTTGACAATAGTGAGATAGTAACGCCACTCCTTTTTGGATTGAAAAAGGGAGTTGGATTCACGTCAAATAACGCGTTCTTCACAATATAATACTAGTCTATTACTAGCAGTAAAAGTCAAAGCTAAGTACTTTCCAATATCTTGTATAAAAACAAACAGTAGCAACAAAGCAAGTAAACTAAATCCTATTTTTAACCATACATAATTACATCGATCAAGAAGAATTTGGTTTTTATGAACTTTATGTTAATAAATCCGTGGACCTAAAAATTCATTTCAGACAATTGAACCTTCTCGAATTGTTTCTTTTTCAAAACCAAAAATATTTGTGCCAGAATAACAGATGCCAAGAAGAACAAAAGGCCTTGGACACGTGATGGATCTTGAAGTACTATTTCTGCGTCTCCCTGACCAAATCCACCCACGTTGGGATTACTTGTTAGTGGTTGATCAAGCTTGATAGATTCGCCTTCTGACACAAGAAGTTCCGGTCCTCGAGGTATAATATCGACCACTTGGTGACCGTCTGACGTATCTGCTATGCTTATTTCATATCCCCCTTTTTCTTTACGTACAATTTTACTTACTATACCTGCTGATGTAGCATTATAGACTGTATTGTTACTCTTACTCCCATCGGGATAAATCTGACCCCTACCTCTGTTCCCACCTACATATATAGGATATTTTAAGAAGTGAACGTCTTTGTTAATAGCGGGGTCTGGGGAAAGAATTGGAAAGGTGATTTCACTATATTTCTGACCTGGAACAGGACCTATCACAAGAATATTTTTTTTTGTGGGACGATAACTCTGAAAAGAAAGATTGCCCATCTTTTCTTTCATTTCGGGAGAAATACGATCGGGGGGGGCTAATTCGAATCCCTCAGGCAAAATAAGAACAGCCCCTACATTCAAAGCCCCCTTTTTCCCATTAGCAAGAACCTGTTTCAGTTGCATATCATAAGGGATTCTTACAACTGCTTCAAATACAGTATCAGGAAGTATCGCTTGTGGAACCTCAATATCCACAGGCTTATTAGCTAAATGGCAATTGGCACAGACAATACGCCCAGTCGCCTCTCGTGGATTTTCATAACCTTGCTGCGCAAAAATGGGATATGCATATGAAGTAGATGGCCAAGTTATTACATATAGCATGATCGATACAGAAATGGATCGAGCCATCTGCTCCTTTATCCGAGAAAAGATATTTCTTTTTTGCATGGTCCAATCGTTGATCCCGAGAATTTCTACAATAAATTAGGTAGGTTACTAGTATAGTTCCCTATCCACGATTCTGCTATTGTAATGGAATAATTTTACTGGAATGGAATACAGGAAGAATCTCTGGGATGGGTATAAATAGAAAAGGTAAGTAAGATTTGGAATGCTTTGTTTATGTATGTACAAACAAAGTAACAAACATTATGATTTGATTAATATCGGTGAATCAGCCTTTAGTCATTCATTGAATGATAAATCACTACAAGTGACGGAGATACGCGATTTAAATAACGGAAAATCCAATATTTTAAAAGTGTATCTAGAATTACTGGGAAAGTGGAAACAAGACCAGATATAATTTGATCATTATGATAAAATCCAAAATCCTTGGAGATAGAGCCAATCATTAGTTCCCAACCATGAGGCGAATGGAATCCGATACATAAATCAGTTAATAAAAGAATAGAAAAAGCTTTTATTGTGTCACTTAAGTTATAGAGGAATTCTTTCACCCAAGAATTAAGAACGAGAAGTTCTTCATTACCTAGAATAGAATAACCACTTAGAATAGCGAAACAGATTATATTTGTCGAGAAGTGCAAAATGCTATGAATATGACCCTCATTGTGCATCTTGACCAATTGTAGCGTTTCCTTGTGGATTTCTATACGTAGTTTTTGTATATGTGTCTCCGGGTACTCCTTTATCATTTCGTCCAAAAAGAAAAGTTCTTCTAATTCTATGAATTTTTCTAGAAGATTCTTTTCTTTAATATCAGTCAAAAACATTTCGGATTGCCTAGTATTCCACCAATTTGTAACCCAGGATTCCATATTTTTATTAAATGAGAGAGAAACCCACCAGGGTAAAATATAATAGATGCAAGATATGTGAGGGTAGTGAATGTTTTCTTTTGTGGCATTTTTAATCTGTAAATTACTAATGAAACTACCTCTTTCGTCGACTCTATCCGATCGAATATTTCTATGAAGCATGAGTTCGATAACAAGGTATCGAACCTATGGATCTACGCCTCCTTTTTTTTTTAGTTAGTCCTTGGATCAAGAAAGAACATAGAAATAAGAGTAAGGGTTTGCTTCGCTTCGAATGAAGAAAAAAGTTTCCGGGTCTTTCAATTAGTCAAATTAGAAACATTAGTCAAATTAGAAACAATTGCATCTTTTCGATTAATGTCCGAAAGAGCCGCCTTTGTTAGATCAATTATTGCGAAGGGCTACCTACAGCCCAGGAATAATGGAGGGAAATTTTGAAAAATATTGAGATAATGGTGAAATCAAAAATGAGTGGCAAAACCTGAGAAAGTTTGGATATTTATAGTTATTAAGGGATCTAATCATTGATGATCAAGCAGGAAAAAGGCGTAGAAAAAGAAAAATCGCTTGACAAAAAAAAAGAGGAGTTATTTACAATATAGAATCCATCTGTATCTAACGTAACAATTCAAAATAGTAGACCCCCAAAAAAGAAAAATTATAGTCTGAAAGAATTGCGTTTTTTTTGTTTCCACAAAAAAAGTTTCGTTTTCTGTTTATTCCATATACATCCACTTTTGCTCGAATGAACGTTCTGAAAAAACTTAAGTTAAGTTCTATAAAATGAAGATTCATTAGTTCTGTTTCTTTCCCCATGCTAACAAAACATTAATTCTTCGCAGTTCATTTCAAAATACTTCAATTGGTACGCGCAAGAAATAGGCCAATTCCGCCGCTTTTTGTTCAATTTCTCGTGGAGTCAGGTTCTCATCAGTACGAGTCAAGGGAATGGCTCCCTGACCTCTGATTTCCATATAAAGGACACGACGCGGAAAAAGACCCTCTTTAATTTCGATTCTAATCGACTGGACATCTCTCATAAGGAATCGAAGGAAGATACGACGATTTATTCCAGGAAATCCCCAACGAAAAATACACACTATTCCTTCTTTTCGATCGAATCGGTCATAACCACTACCTACATTCCACGAAATTGTGCACCACAAATAGGAGCTAATGAACAGACCCGCGATCCCATAGAAAGACATAACGATGCCTTGTGGAAAAAAGAGGATTTCCTGAGACGGGAATAAGGATATTAGATTCCTACCAAGATAACTAGAAGTTCCAACCAATAAGAACCCTAGTGAACCTAAAAGAAGGATACAGGCCCAGCAGAAATTACTTGTTTTTCGAGACCCCGTTATAAGTTCTATCCATATACGTTCTGAGCGCCAGTTCATACTAGATCAAGTTGCATTTTTTTGGAATTGAGAGAATAACCCAAATGAATTTTACTTTACTTTTTTTGTTCCCGAAGTAACTCTCATCAACTAGCACTATTACGATGTGAACCATTAGAAATAATTCATCAAATTGGTTAGATATAAAAGCGTCTGCTTCATAGGGATCTAGACAATCTTATTTTTTTGAACATGAAGAAATAAAGAAGCCATTGCAATTGCCGGGAAAACTAGGCCCACTAAAGGCACAAAAATAGAGGGTAAATCAAAAGTTGTCATAGAATGGATACCTCGATTTAAAATTTGTACCTGTTATAAAGATATCTTATGATAAGTATATCTATTTATTATAAGTATAGAATAATAAGTGCAAGGAATGTAGAACTAAATATGAGTTCTCACGGGAGATATTGAAATAGGCACGATTTCAATTCTATTATTTTATATATTTGAATTTTTCTATATCTATAATACGTAAGAGGATAAGATGAAATTCTTTTTCTTCATAAAATTTTGCCAAAACAAAAGAAGAATGCATTCTTTTATCCTGTTGATCGAAACTTCCTGATTACTAATCATGAATATAGCACCAATTATAGGTATAAAATACAGCTCTAGAGGAAAAATTTTAAAGTAAGTATCCGAAACTTTTGATTCTTCTTACAATATAAATGGATCTTATGCCCGTAATGAAAACGAACTCTTCTTTTTTTTCTTTACCGATAACTAAAAAACTTCTTTTCCGCAAATAAAAAAACGGAATTGAATGCTCTACTTGATTGAATTTTGATTTAAGGGAAAGAAACCGTGAAGCTGAAATAACTCATTCAGAACACTTTTTAAAGGATTACGTGGTACGATTGAGTCCAATAAGCCCTTGTGGAATAAATACTCAGCCGCCTGGGAACCATCAGGTACTGTCTTATTCAATGTTTGTTCAATTACTCTTTTACCCGCAAATGCAATGTAGGCATTAGGCTCGGCAATAATGATATCTCCCAACATACCAAAACTTGCAGTCACCCCACCGGTTGTAGGAGATGTAAGGATTGATACATAGAATAACTTTTTATTTGATTGATAATTATATGAAGCGGAAGATATTTTAGCCATTTGCATCAAGCTCAAACTTCCTTCTTGCATGCGCGCTCCTCCCGAAGCACAAACTATAATAAGAGGGAGAGCTTTACGAGTCGCATGCTCGATCAAACGGGTAATTTTCTCGCCTACTACGGATCCCATACTGCCCCCCATGAACTGAAAATCCATAACCCCAATAGCTATGGGAATACCATTTAGTTGACCTATGCCTGTTTGAATAGCCTCGGTTAACCCTGTTTTTCTTTGATAAGAATCGATACGATCTTTATAAGGTTCCTCTTCTGAATGAAATTCAATGGGGTCGATAGAAACCATGTCTTCATTCATAGGATCCCAAGTGCCCGGATCAACCGAAAGCTCGATTCTATCTGAACTGCTCATTTTCAAATGATATCCGCATTGTTCACAAACATTTAGTTTTGACTTAAAAAATTTCTTATAATTTAACCCATAACAACTTTCGCATTGAACCCACAAATGTCTGTATTTTTTATTTATATCGAGATCATTATATCTTCTTCTCATATTGAAATCGCTTCTATTTGTGCTAATTTGTATACTGGAACTCTCGTTGTCACTACTATTTACACTTTCATTACAAATGTAACTATACATGTAACTGTCGCTGTAATTGTAACTACCGGCTGAAATGTAATTATCAATACTGATTTCAGAACGAAGATAACTATCAATGCAATGAAAAATGTGATTATTCCAACTATATTGAGTATCATACATATAACGATCGTAGTTGTGATTGTTACTTTGAGAACCATTATTCAGATAACTAAAAAAGGCACTTTCTAGTTCATTCATAAAAGAGCGATCGTTATCAATCTCGAAAAGAAAATTTTCAATATTTAAATATATCGAATAACTGTTACCATTACGATCCCTAACTAAAAAGAGGTCATCAGAGATCAAACTCCGAATGTCCCTGACATCGAAAAAAGTATCCATATTATTAGAACTGGAATTATCACTATCGTCCCAACTATCAATTTTTTTATCCCTATCATATATAACGGGATCTTCACTTCCACTGGTATTTTCAATAGGACCAAGACTATCCATTGATTTACTTAGCCCAGACCTATGTTTTAATTCCTCGTTAAACAACATCGAATGGAACCACCTTTTTTCCATAGAGCTTGCCTGCCCCCCTATTTGAATGTAAATACAATAGATGAATAGTCATTCGATGAATAATCATTTGAATATATCCTCTCGGAATAAGCATATAGATCCAATAGAATAATTAACTAATCACGGATGAGTCTTGAAAAAAAATCTTTTTTTGTGGGAATCTGGATATCACTTCACTATCAATCTATATGATGGAACCCTTTCTTCAATTAGAATAGAAAGAGAGGGTTATCCCGTGCCATGTACAAATTCGAATCAAAAAAATTTGTTCTCTCCTAGGAAGAATTCATTTTTGGAGAACTTTGGAGAATAATAAGTTTCTATTGCAATGCGGAAGGAAAAGGACAATATACGGGACGGGGATAAAGCGTTGTGACCATTGGCTCGATTCGACCATAGTCCGGAATTTAGGGGTATAGAAAATATTCTACTAATCCCATCTCAAGGATCCATAGGATTAATTATGGATCCAACAACTGAAGGATTTTCATTGTTGAGTCTTAGATCTTGTATTTAAGATTTTGTATACCGAAATCCAGTATGTATATATGCCTGGAAAATGAAATAGGAACCTTATTCATTATTCGGCTCAATCCTTTTTTAGTAAAAGATTGGGCCGAGTTTAATTGCAATTTAATTAAAGGAACGAATGGTAATTACTGGATTACAAAGTATCCATTGCTTCAAATTCGAATTTGATTTCCTTCCATACTTCACAAGCAGCTGCTAGCTCAGGGCTCCATTTGCAAGCTTCACGGATAATGTCATTACCTTGACGAGCAAGATCACGTCCCTCATTACGCGCTTGTACACACGCTTCTAGGGCTACTCGATTTGCTACGGCACCCGGTGCATTACCCCAAGGGTGTCCTAAAGTTCCTCCACCGAACTGTAGTACAGAGTCATCTCCAAAGATCTCGGTCAGAGCAGGCATATGCCAAACGTGAATACCACCTGAAGCCACAGGCAGAACACCCGGTAGAGAAACCCAATCTTGGGTGAAATAAATACCACGACTTCGGTCTTTTTCAATATAATCATCACGTAGTAAATCAACAAAGCCCAAGGTTATTTCCCTTTCCCCTTCCAGTTTACCTACTACGGTACCAGAGTGAATATGATCTCCACCAGACATACGTAATGCTTTCGCTAGTACACGGAAGTGGATACCATGATTCTTCTGTCTATCAATAACTGCATGCATTGCGCGGTGGATGTGAAGAAGTAAGCCATTATCTCGGCAATAATGAGCCAAGCTAGTATTTGCAGTGAATCCCCCCGTTAAATAGTCATGCATTACGATAGGAACTCCCAATTCTCTGGCAAATACAGCCCTTTTCATCATCTCTTCACATGTACCTGCAGTAGCATTCAAGTAATGTCCTTTGATTTCACCTGTTTCGGCCTGTGCTTTATAAATTGCTTCGGCACAAAATAAGAAACGGTCTCTCCAACGCATAAAGGGTTGTGAGTTCACGTTTTCATCATCCTTGGTAAAATCAAGTCCACCGCGGAGACATTCATAAACCGCCCTACCATAGTTCTTAGCAGATAACCCCAATTTTGGTTTAATAGTACATCCCAATAGGGGACGACCATACTTATTCAATTTATCTCTTTCAACTTGGATACCGTGAGGTGGGCCTTGGAAAGTTTTAACATAAGCAACAGGAATTCGCAGATCCTCCAGACGTAGAGCGCGAAGCGCTTTGAACCCAAATACATTACCCACGATGGAAGTAAACATGTTAGTAACAGAACCTTCTTCAAAAAGATCTAAAGGATAAGCTACATAACAAATATATTGATTTTCTTCTCCAGCAACGGGCTCGATGTCGTAGCATCTTCCTTTGTAACGATCAAGGCTGGTAAGTCCATCGGTCCACACAGTTGTCCATGTACCAGTAGAAGATTCGGCAGCTACCGCGGCCCCTGCTTCCTCAGGTGGAACTCCAGGTTGAGGAGTAACTCGGAATGCTGCCAAGATATCAGTATCCTTGGTTTCATAGTCAGGAGTATAATAAGTCAATTTGTAATCTTTAACACCAGCTTTGAATCCAACACCTGCTTTAGTCTCTGTTTGTGGTGACATAAGTCCCTCCCTACAACGCATGAATTAAGAATTCTCACAACGACAAGGTCTACTCGACATGAATTAGCCGTTAATGAAACCTTTCACAGGAATCTTTCACAAAACTCTCAACAAATATTATCAACTAATCAGAATGGTTGGTTGTTAGACTACGGTATTTGATTCGCCAAATACATCAACATCATTATTGTATACTCTTTCATATGTATGGCGCAACCCAATCCCTGTTTTTCAAGTTTCTAATCCCGTACTTTTTTTAATCTAAATTTAGAAAAAAAAGGAAATTCACTCTTGACAGTGCTATATGTTGTATATGTAAATCCTAGATGTAAAACTATCTGGAATTCGTCCCTGAAAAGGTAGAGAAGAGGCGGAAAACTATATGCTGAAATAAGAAACAATGGCCAATGTGAAAAAAAAAAATGAATCATAAATAGAGTTCAGGTTCGAATTCCATAGAAAATATGGGTGGGATTGTCTATAATGCTAGAGAACTGAAACGCTCCCTCATGGTTTTTATCCATCTACCTTTTTTTTAGGTTGTGAAATTGGAAAATTCACTCATTGAACGAGTAAACAATCGAATTGGAGTCGCTTGAATGGTACCAACGAAATCAAGTGCTAACTCCTATTTATTATTGAATTAACCGATCAACCTGCTTGCTATCGGACATTTTTTCTTCGGTTTACAAAATGCAAAGAATTTCTACATATTTCACTTTATTATCATTATGAAAACAAATCCTACCCCTTCGGGTCTCGGGGTTTCCGCACTTGAAGAAAAAAACCTGGGGCGTGTCGCTCAAATCATTGGTCCGGTGCTAGATGTATCCTTTCCCCCGGGTAAGATGCCTAATATTTATAACGCTTTGGTAGTTAAGGGCCGAAATACTGACGGCGAGCTAATTAATGTTACTTGTGAGGTACAGCAATTATTAGGAAATAATCGAGTGAGAGCTGTAGCTATGAGTGCTACAGATGGTCTGAAGAGAGGAATGGAGGTTATTGACACGGGAGCTGCTCTAAGTGTTCCAGTTGGTGGGGCGACTCTCGGACGAATTTTCAACGTTCTTGGAGAGCCTGTTGATAATTTAGGTCCTGTAGATACTCGCACAACATCTCCTATTCATAGATCTGCGCCTGCCTTTATACAATTAGATACAAAATTATCTATTTTTGAAACAGGGATCAAAGTAGTTGATCTTTTAGCTCCTTATCGACGTGGGGGTAAAATAGGACTATTCGGGGGGGCTGGAGTGGGTAAAACAGTCCTTATCATGGAATTGATCAACAACATTGCCAAAGCTCATGGAGGCGTATCCGTATTTGGCGGAGTGGGCGAGCGTACTCGTGAGGGGAATGATCTTTACATGGAAATGAAAGAGTCTGGAGTAATTAATGAACAAAATCTTGCAGAATCAAAAGTAGCTCTAGTCTATGGTCAGATGAATGAACCGCCGGGAGCTCGTATGAGAGTTGGTTTGACTGCCCTAACCATGGCAGAATATTTCCGGGATGTTAATGAACAAGATGTCCTTCTATTTATCGACAATATTTTCCGATTTGTCCAAGCAGGATCCGAAGTATCTGCTTTATTAGGCAGAATGCCTTCTGCTGTGGGTTATCAACCTACCCTTAGTACAGAAATGGGTACTTTGCAAGAAAGAATTACTTCTACCAAAGAGGGGTCTATAACTTCTATTCAAGCAGTTTATGTACCTGCGGACGATTTGACCGACCCTGCCCCTGCCACGACATTTGCACATTTAGATGCTACTACCGTACTATCAAGAGGACTAGCTTCAAAAGGTATCTATCCAGCAGTAGATCCTCTTGATAGTACGTCAACTATGCTCCAACCTCGCATCGTTGGTGAAGAACATTATGAAATTGCGCAAAGAGTTAAGCAAACTTCACAACGTTACAAAGAACTTCAGGATATTATAGCTATCCTTGGGTTGGACGAATTATCTGAAGAGGATCGTTTAACCGTAGCAAGAGCACGAAAAATTGAGCGTTTCTTATCACAACCCTTCTTCGTAGCAGAAGTATTTACGGGCTCTCCAGGGAAATATGTTGGTCTAGCAGAAACCATTAGGGGGTTTCAACTGATCCTTTCCGGAGAATTAGATGGTCTTCCTGAACAGGCCTTTTATTTGGTAGGTAACATCGATGAAGCTACCGCGAAGGCTGTGAACTTAGAAGTGGAGAGCAAATTGAATAAATGACCTTAAATCTTTGTGTACTAACCCCGAATCAAATTGTTTGGGATTCAGAAGTGAAAGAAATAGTTTTATCTACTAATAGTGGCCAAATCGGTGTATTACCAAACCACGCCCCTATTGCCACAGCTGTAGATATAGGTATTTTGAGACTACGCCTTAATGACCAATGGTTAAAAATAGCTCTGATGGGTGGTTTTGCTAGAGTAGGCAATAATGAGATTACCATTTTAGTAAATGATGCGGAGAAGGGTAGTGACATTGATCCACAAGAAGCTCAGCAAGCTCTTGAAATAGCTGAGGCTAACTTAAGTCGGGCTGAGGGCAAGAGACAAACTATTGAAGCGAATTTAGCCGTCAGACGAGCTAGGACGCGAGTAGAGGCTATCAATTCAATTTCATAACTAATTGGTGCGCCCCAATAAAAAAGTGAATTCCGTTTATACACCATATTTTGGTTCTGCGGATTGAGTCGAATCAACTGTAATGGCATTTCTCTAAAATAAAAGGGAGGGTGGGTAGAAAAACTTATTAGATACTAATTACTCCGGTATCTAATAAGTTCTACCTACTATTGGATTTGAACCAATGACTCCCGCCGTATGAAAGCAATACTCTAACCACTGGGTTAAGTAGGTCATTTATCATCACAAAGAGAAAGAAAGGGGCTTGTCATATCGATGAATTATAGATGCAATCTTATTTCGAAGCAATACCAATTCTTGGCAGGAAACAGATCAGAAGCTATCATGTTGGATCATAGAAGATTCATCTTGACAAGAAATTATTTCCATGATAAACTATCTATCACAAGGGCTATAGCTCAGTTGGTAGAGCAACTCGTTTACACGCGCGCCAATGTTTTTCAGGGGAGTCCATCATGCAATCAAAAAAATTGATCTTATTGATAAATCGGTGTCTTACTCTATATATTCGAGGGAACAATAGCCTGACAAATAGTTGGTTCGGTCCGCTTTGGGTGCCAATTTAGGCTCCAAATAGAACCCATCATTGATTCGATAATTGATAAGGTGAATACACAGCCCATTCAATGCTAGGCATAATGAGTATAAGGACCTCAAAAAAATATCTTTTCGTAATATGAACTTTAAGGTGTATGAAGTTTCATATTTGACTCTTTGAGCAGAGCGATAGAGACTCCATTTAACTTAGGTTGATCTAGGCCAGAGGCAGACCTACGTCAAGGTAACTCTTCTTTGAAACACTTTGGTATTGCTCCTGGATCATAATCTAAATAATGAATCAGAGCACGTGGAGCCATCTCGTTATCTTTCTGTTAAGAAAAAGTATGGCGGACTATCTGATATTTATATCAGTTGATGAAAGAGCCCAATGCAAAAAAAAATGCATGTTGGGTCTTTGGAACAGTTCGAATCATTTCGATAATAAAAAGTTTGATCTGTTTTACCGAGAAGGTCTACGGTTCGAGTCCGTATAGCCCTAAAAATTTTTATAGTTTTCATTTCCTCATTCTTGTTTGTTGGTTGTAGTCGGACAGTCGTTTGGCCCATCGAAATAGAATAATTATCACATGCTCCGAGCGATCCCCGCGGGTGAGCATGAAAGGGACAAAATTCATTTCAGTGGGCCCAATCAGTCTTTGTTTGATCTCGGATAAAAAAACTGTCCTTTCTTCTTTGTGGATAAATTACACACAAATTTTTCCTGTTTTCCTATCCAGGATCAAAGGGTTTGGGATATTCCTTTTCTTTTTGTACAAAATCTCTTTTTCTAGATCTCAATATACCCCAATCCAATTGCTCACCAGTCCAATTCTACCTATGCTTACTTTATGCAAGAAGATTGAGGGTCTGTTTGCACTTGGACGAGTTAAGAAGCCCCCAACTCATCGTTTTTTCGGGAGCAGAACCCAATTCGTTGTTTCAGAGATAATGACTGGTTCCTAACTCTATTAGTGTTTGTACCCCTATCGATTTCCATGAGTTGTTTGGGGATTTGGTCTGTCGAATCATTTGAGTTGATAAAGCGCGATTCGATTAGAAGAAGTTTCTTCTGTAAATTATTTAGGATTCGGCTGACTTTCCCGTTGTGATATACTTCGTTGTATAGGGTTCGTTCAACATAATTTTTTTTTTGCATGAAGGCTAACCCAGCGGTTGGTCTTACTTTTGAAAACTCATTTTAATTACATTAATAAGTATTCTCGCCTTTTCGGACCCATTTCAAGTACTAAAGATCGATATTCTAGATTCTTCTTTTAAGACTTCGAGTTCTAATTAAATAACCCACTTCTTTTTGGGGGGGATGGGTTGCAGGTCGAGGTAGTACAGACTCAAAAAATGTAAATTGGGGATAGAACCCTAGGGTTGTTAGATGTAAGGGTTTCTCTCAATTCAATGCATTGAATAAAATCCATTAAGTCTAGAACAAGGATAAAAAATAGAATAGGGCGATGCATTCAGTTTCCGTATCTAATCAATAGAAACAACAATCCTCTAACTGGATTGGATCTTAATGAAAAGAATAAACCAATACCCTTCGGTTTTATTATATGAATATTCAAAAAGGATATAACATACATATAGAATTGTTCATTTTCTTAATAGTATCTTAATTTAATCTTAATCAAAATTCTATATAAATTAGAACTAAAAAAAGATGTAATGTAATTCTTTTTTCTCTTTTTTTTATAGAAAATTTGAGACAAGATAAAAACGATAAGTTTGTAATAAGAGCATAATATGTCTCTAGCATATCGAAATAAGTGAAAATCGGATTCCACTCGATGAATCTTGAAACAAGAATGACCCACAGCAAAAAAACTGGGGAGTTCAATCAAAATTCATTGGTATTTCGACTAAAAAGTTATAGCTTAATTCAAATTCCAGATCGAATCGAAGAATACGGTATATATTTTTCCACATTCATAGGAGTGCATCTATGTTTCTGCTTTACGAATATGACATTTTCTGGGCATTTCTAATAATATCAAGTCTGATTCCTATTTTGGCTTTTTTCATTTCCGGAGTTTTAGCCCCGACTAGGGAAGGACCGGAGAAACTTTCTAGTTATGAATCGGGCATAGAACCAATGGGCGACGCTTGGTTACAATTCCGAATTCGTTATTATATGTTTGCTCTGGTTTTTGTTGTTTTTGATGTTGAAACGGTTTTTCTTTACCCATGGGCGATGAGTTTCGATGTATTGGGTGTATCCGTTTTTATAGAAGCTTTAATTTTCGTGCTTATCCTAATTGTTGGTTTAGTTTATGCATGGCGAAAAGGAGCGTTGGAATGGTCTTAGCTCCTGAATATTCAGACAATAAAAAGAAAAAAGAAGAAAAAAATGACATTGAGACAGTTATGAATTCCATTGAGTTTCCGGTACTTGATCAAACAACCCAAAATTCAGTTATTTCAACTACATCAAATGATCTTTCAAATTGGTCAAGACTCTCCAGTTTATGGCCGCTTCTGTATGGTACCAGTTGTTGCTTTATTGAATTTGCTTCATTAATAGGCTCGCGCTTCGACTTTGATCGTTATGGCTTGGTACCAAGATCGAGTCCTAGGCAAGCGGACTTAATTTTAACAGCCGGCACAGTAACAATGAAAATGGCTCCCTCTTTAGTAAGATTATATGAGCAAATGCCTGAACCAAAATATGTCATTGCTATGGGAGCCTGCACTATTACAGGAGGGATGTTCAGTACTGATTCTTATAGTACTGTTCGAGGAGTTGATAAGCTAATTCCTGTGGATGTTTATTTGCCGGGTTGCCCGCCTAAACCGGAGGCAGTTATCGATGCTATAACAAAACTTCGTAAGAAGGTATCTCGAGAAATCTACGAGGATAGATTTGGGTCTCAACAGAATAATCGATGTTTTACTACCACTCACAAGTTTTATGTTGGACGCAGCACGCATACTGGAAATTATGATCAAGGATTAGTCTATCAATCGCGATCCACTTCAGAGATACCTTATGAAACATTTTTCAAATACAAAAGTTCAGTATCTTCCCACGAATTAGTGAATTAGGGAGGCTGCTTTTCTTTTGTGCAGAAGAATAGCAAATGCCCTTCACTTCAATTTTCAAAAATTTCGTCGTAAACGTGAACTACTTATACAAATGAAAATCCGGGAGAGATTAAAAAAATGCAGGGTCGTTTGTCTGCTTGGCTAGTCAAGCATGGGTTAGTTCATAGATCTTTAGGCTTCGATTACCAAGGAGTCGAAACTTTACAAATAAAGCCCGAGGATTGGCATTCCATTGCTGTCATTTCATATGTATATGGTTACAATTATCTACGCTCTCAGTGTGCCTATGATGTAGCACCGGGCGGACTCTTAGCTAGTGTGTATCATCTTACGAGAATAGAGTATGGTGTGGATCAGCCAGAGGAGGTATGCATTAAAGTATTTGCCCCAAGGATAAATCCCAGAATTCCGTCTGTTTTTTGGATTTGGAAAAGTGCGGATTTCCAAGAACGGGAATCTTATGATATGTTGGGAATCTCTTATGATAATCATCCACGCCTGAAACGTATTTTGATGCCTGAAAGTTGGATAGGATGGCCCTTACGTAAGGATTATATTGCTCCAAAATTCTATGAAATACAAGATGCTCATTGAATGATACGAACCTAATTTTCTTTTTACGCCGCGAGATATTCAAGGAATTTTTTTACAGTCTCTTCTAGAGCAAACAGAGTAATCGAACTCTTTTTCCTATATATGGATATATGGATGCGCAAAAAAATGGGTCCTCATTGAGATTCCCAAATTTGGAAGATATTCTATTTCTTTTTTTATACAGACTTTAAGAAAAAGGGTAGGATTTTCTCTCTCTAGACATTCGGACGATAGCATGTATGTATGCTGATTCGTATCGAATTTGTATGAGTATCTATTATTAACCTGTGGGTTAATAATGGATGCTCAATGTCAGGAACTTAACAGTAGATACTCAATGTCAGGAACCAGATTTGAACTGGTGACACGAGGATTTTCAGTCCTCTGCTCTACCAACTGAGCTATCCCAACCCTTCTTGAGGCACCATCCCCATCCTACTAGAGGGCTTGGGTATATGTCAATTCAAGAGAATCAAAAAGCATTACAAAATCTTACCCAGGCCCTGGAATTTCCGGAATTTTCAAAAAAGAAAACTTTTGAAGTTGAAAATAATGCTGTGAACTGTGAATGATTCAAACGGGGATTCCTTGATCATAGATTTTCTTTTGTACATATATACCACAAGACTTGTGATACGAGAGAGGCTTTTCTGCTCCGATCCTTTTGTGAAATAGTACAGTGAATGATAAATATAGCTAATTTTCGGGCGCTGCCGAAAAGAAAAAAGAGTAGAAGTATAAATAAACAGTTAGGGAGTAAAACGGGCCTTTTTGTGGGGATAGAGGGACTTGAACCCTCACGATTTATAAAGTCGACGGATTTTCCTCTTACTATAAATTTCATTGTTGTCTGTATTGATATTGACATGTAGAACGGGACTCTATCTTTATTCTCGTCCGATTAATCAGTTCGTCAAAAGATATATCAGACTATGGAGTGAGTGGTTTGATCACTGAATATTCGATTCTTCCTTCAACTTGGAATAGATTCACAAAAATGATTCCTTTTTTTTTATGTAAAAAAAATTTTAGGGCGGCATTCATAGAATCTTTGATATTTCAGTACGTATACGTACGTCTCGTATATAGGTTTATCCCCCATTCTTTATGGAGTTTAAATTCAAATTGAATAGAAGGATTCCTCTACCAACGCAGTCAACTCCATTCATTAGAACAGCTTCCATTGAGTCTCTGCACCTATCCTTTTTTTATTCTCGCTTTCAGAAACCCCTTAATTTATTTTCTGAAAACAGGATTTGGCTCAGGATTGCCCATTTTTAATTCCAGGGTTTCTCTGAATTTGAAAGTTATCACTTAGTAGGTTTCCATACCAAGGCTCAATCCAATCAAGTCCGTAGCGTCTACCGATTTCGCCATATCCCCTTTTTAGTTTGAGCCGAAGATCTGGCCGGGATGCCATCCCTTTCTTTTTTTCGTTCATGCTGGAACCGTTAACCGTTGAATTCATTAGATACAGCTTATCTATCTAAAAGGTTTCTCTCTTTACTCCTCTTTGATTTCTTTTTTATCTACCCCTTTTTCTCTATTGAAGGACCTACATTTGGTTTAATCAGAAATGATTCTATCATTGATGTATCCGCAATTCAATATGGATGGATATATATCACATATATATTCCTCTCTTCCTCTCACTTTTCCCGCCCGATTTTAAATACTTGAACGTTCGATTCTTTTTTTAGAATGCCATATTTTTCTTAATTTCTAATAATTTAGAATTAAGATATTGATAATCATATTCATATAAATTATAAATATAAAAGAGAATTATGGAAAAGAAAAAATGTAGAATTTCTTCCCATTGAAAATTTTGATATCATATATCACTCTATTTATCGTTATATTAATTCTTATGTTATATTATATTGTTATAGAATACCATTCTATTCAGTATTCATTTTTTCTCTATTCATATTCATTATCGATTTTGAATAGCTAAGAGCTAAGTAGTTGACTGAATTCCTATGCACAACACAATTTCTGTTATGTGAGCCCGCTTAGCTCAGAGGTTAGAGCATCGCATTTGTAATGCGATGGTCATCGGTTCGATTCCGATAGCCGGCTTTTCTCTCTTTGTTCCATTTTATACTTTATTACATGATTAATAATGTCTGGTTGAACTCAAGGTATATTGAAAATACTTTTTTCCTTTTCTCAAAAATAGTGGATCTATTATGTCGTAAGAACTTCCAACTATGAATAAAAAACGGATTCGAGCGGTTGGTTAGATCTCTACAGAACAAATTAGGACAAAGTCTCCTTACCTTGCTATATATACAAAAGAGTCTGAATATTGATACAATTCATCTCATTCTTCTTTGTAGTACAGTACTTAACTTCAGTATATTTTTTTCGTTTATCGTTTAGTTCAGTCTTAATTTAGGTTTATTCTGTAAATAAAAAAGGAGTTTTTATGTCTCGTTACCGAGGGCCTCGTTTCAAAAAAATACGCCGTCTGGGGGCTTTACCGGGACTAACTAGTAAACGGCCTAAAGCCGGAAATGATCTTAGAAATCAATCGCGTTCTGGGAAAAAGTCTCAATATCGTATTCGTCTAGAAGAAAAACAAAAATTGCGGTTTCATTATGGTCTGACAGAGCGACAATTACTTAAATATGTTCGTATCGCCGGAAAAGCCAAAGGGTCAACTGGTCAGGTTTTACTACAATTACTTGAAATGCGTTTGGATAACATACTTTTTCGATTGGGTATGGCTTCGACCATTCCTGGAGCTCGGCAATTAGTTAACCATAGACATATTTTAGTTAATGGCCATATAGTAGATATACCAAGTTATCGCTGCAAACCCCGAGATATTATTACGACGAGGGATGAACAAAAATCCAAAGCTCTGATTCAAAATTATCTTGATTCATCCTCCCATGAAGAATTGCCAAAACATTTGACTCTTCACTCATCCCAATATAAAGGGTTAGTCAATCAAATAATAGATAGTAAGTGGGTCGGCTTGAAAATAAACGAGTTGCTAGTCGTAGAATATTATTCCCGTCAGACTTGAACCTAACTCAAATAGCAAGGCAAGGATTCGGAGAATTTTTCCCCCTTTTCGCCGAAGTAAATTGACCGAAGCTAAGGGGTTTGATCCGGATATTTTTCCCATTCATGTATCATAAATGGATCCGCGGGGATTTTTTTATGTCTTGGCGACCCTTTAATCAGTATTTTTCGTACCACCCCAATTAGGAATATAGAATTCATTTCAAAGAAAGGTCTACCTCGTGGAATAATCCTATTCCTTGTTATTTGATCCATTGTGGTCAATAACGCTCTTGAATTAGGCAAAGATAAGGAAAGAGAGGGATTCGAACCCTCGGTAAACAAAAGCCTACATAGCAGTTCCAATGCTACGCCTTCAACCACTCGGCCATCTCTCCTACAAAATTTTATGATTATGACCCAGAAATCGGGTGAATAGCGAGCCATTCATATTTATTTTTGCAATATAGGTACGACTAACCGATTATAACAATTCGAAATATGAAAATGGATGGGATTTTGGTCATAGAATTATTATTCTATTCTTTTTCCTTCTTTGAATCATAATCTGTAGGAAATATTAATTGAATGTTTAGAACGAGTCTTTTTTTATGTTATTTCGTCCTGTACAATTCCTTTGTTTGTGGGATTCTTTTCCCATGCGAGGTAATGAGAAGAATTATAGAATGGATTGCGAACTATGCCTAGATCACGGATAAATGGAAATTTTATTGATAAGACCTCTTCAATTGTGGCCAATATCTTATTACGCATAATTCCGACAACTTCCGGAGAAAAAGAGGCATTTACCTATTATAGAGATGGTGTGATTTGATTCTATTTAGTGTTCTCCGTCTTACGAGTAAAGGCACGCAGGGTTGGATTCGGTATAAAACGAAAGGCGTTTATTGAAATAAATCTGCAAAAAATCTACGCTTCTTGAAGGTGAAGTTTGGAAATAGAACAATTCCTTCTATTGTGTATCCCCGATTGATGCAGCCTCAGATACTTCAATTTTCTAATCTAGTATTGAACGAAAGGTTACACCTATAGGTTCTTCTGTATTAGAGGTCCATCCTACTCCATCAGTACCAATAGGCGGCATAGGGGAAGAAGCACTACACCTAGGAATCAACAAAAAAAACTTTGTTATAAATTATCCCTTTCCTTATCGGGATCGGAACTAACAAGAATGGTTGGGACAACAAACATCCATCTCGTTTGTACTTTGGATACCTATATAACCATCAAAGACTGTTGAAGTGACTAATTCCTGGAAATAGGGGGCGTTGAGGACAAAGAAATTGTTGGAGTAACCTTTTCTATCTAGCAACAACACGATTAGTGTTAAGAAAAGACCTCTTGCAGGAAGGCTGGCTAGAGATTTCTTGTAAAAACACTAGTCCCTGTCAGTTCATAATGAGAATATTTCAATATTCTTTTGGTTCCATGGATTATTATCATTCATTATGCACAGAAGGGAGGAGCCGTATGAGATGAAAATCTCACGTACGGTTCTGAAACGGGGATTCTTTGAATAGAATGAACGACCGTAACGGATGTCAGCTCAATCCGAAGGAAATTATGCGGAAGCTTTACAGAATTATTATGAAGCTATGAGACTAGAAATTGATCCCTATGATCGAAGTTATATACTGTATAACATAGGCCTTATCCACACAAGTAACGGAGAACATACAAAAGCTTTGGAATATTATTTCCGGGCACTAGAACGAAATCCATTCTTACCACAAGCTTTTAATAATATGGCCGTGATCTGTCATTACGTGCGACTATCTCCACTATAGAAAGAGGGAAAGAAAGATAAAATACGCTAGTAAATACTAGAGGATAGGCTTTCTACATATGTATCGTACAAAGCAACGATTTTTATTAGCTGTAGCAAAGAAAGATACTTCATAAAAGCCAAAAAATGAAGAAATGAATATGCCTATAATACTATATTCTATGGATAGATAAAAGATCTAATTGATAGGGGAAGCGCCGTAAAGATCAATTAGTGAGATTTTGGGTCGATACAATAAGAAAAAACTGCTTACTTATGTCATGATATGAGATATAAGTTAGGAATCAACTTATGTAATAGGGTTGATCCACTAAGGTATTGAGCAGCGGTGTAGCATCAGATCCCAAAGATAGTAAGTCCTTTCTTTCTTAGAGAGGAAAGTCTTTTTCAAAGATTCTATATGAAAATGAAACGGAGATAGTTACCTTTCAGAAAAAGATAACTATAGTGGGGTTCATTTTTCTGAAGGTAGGAGAAAAGATAAAACTTATTTTGAATCAAAATGAAAGTTTAAAACTTATGTAAATGTAATTAACCCCTTCTGGTTAACCCGAGAAACAAAAATGGGATAGATTTATGAAAAATCTTATTTAGTTAGATAGGGTCGATTAAGATAAGATGGGACACCAAAATAATTTATTGCTGAGCCGTATGAGGTAGGAAACTCTCAAGTACGGTTCTAAGGGAAGGAATCGACCCACCTATTCCGACCGAGGAGAACAGGCCATTCGGCAGGGAGATTCTGAAATTGCGGAAGCTTGGTCCGATCAAGCTGCGGAGTATTGGAAACAAGCTATAGCGCTTACTCCAGGTAATTATATTGAAGCGCATAATTGGTTGAAGATCACGCGGCGGTTTGAATAAGAACACTCTTTTTATCCGTCAGTAAAAAAAATGGATCTTTCCTCTGGGAAGAGCTAATCAAGGAATTTCATTGTATCCCTTCTAAGATTGTTCTGTTCTATTTCGTTTAGTACCTCGTAGGCATAAACGATACCCGACTACAGTACATCATACATCCCTTTTTGCTATTCAAACTAAAAAAGCCTTTGAATGTGGATACTGGGGTCTTGGTCTTATTCATGACTGCCCCAATGAAGTGATTTGGAATCGAGCAATAGTCATACGTTCTATGTAAGATACGAAGCAGCTCCATCTAAGCACCTGTAATTTACATATGAATCCAAAAAAGAGTTTTTGTGTCAAGTCAAAGCCGGGAAAGGATTTTCAAATATTATAAAGGTCCGTTGAGCGCCTCATGGCTATGTCATAATAGATCCGAACACTTGCCCCGGATCGACTTCCAGATCATAATTGCTCTAGTAAATAACTAAACAAAATAAATAGCTGGGAGATAGGAAGGAAAGGAACTAATTATAAATAGATTTCAGAAGTTCACTAATTACTTGACTGTTGGCAGGTCTCTTTGTATGTGTTGTCCGGAAAGAGGAGGACTCAATGATTATTCGTTCGCCGGAACCAGAAGTTAAAATTTTGGTGGATAGGGATCCCGTAAAAACTTCTTTCGAGGAATGGGCCAGACCAGGTCATTTCTCAAGAACAATAGCTAAAGGCCCTGATACTACCACTTGGATCTGGAACCTACATGCCGATGCTCACGATTTCGATAGCCATACCAGTGATTTGGAGGAGATCTCCCGAAAAGTATTTAGTGCCCATTTCGGTCAACTCTCCATCATATTTCTTTGGCTGAGTGGCATGTATTTCCACGGTGCCCGTTTTTCCAATTATGAAGCATGGCTAAGCGATCCTACTCACATTAGACCCAGCGCTCAGGTGGTTTGGCCAATCGTGGGCCAAGAAATATTGAATGGTGATGTGGGTGGGGGTTTCCGAGGAATACAAATAACCTCTGGGTTTTTTCAGATTTGGAGAGCGTCCGGAATAACTAGTGAATTACAACTCTATTGTACTGCAATTGGTGCATTGGTCTTTGCGGCGTTAATGCTTTTTGCTGGTTGGTTCCATTATCACAAAGCTGCTCCAAAGTTGGCTTGGTTCCAAGATGTAGAATCCATGTTGAATCACCATTTAGCGGGGTTACTAGGACTTGGATCTCTTTCTTGGGCGGGACACCAAATACATGTCTCGTTACCAATTAACCAATTTCTAGACGCTGGAGTAGATCCTAAGGAGATCCCACTTCCCCATGAATTTATCTTGAACCGGGATCTTTTGGCTCAACTTTATCCAAGTTTTGCCGAGGGAGCAACCCCGTTTTTCACCTTGAATTGGTCAAAATATGCCGAATTTCTTACTTTTCGTGGAGGATTAGATCCAGTAACAGGGGGTCTATGGCTGACCGATATTGCACATCATCATTTAGCTATTGCAATTCTTTTCCTGATAGCCGGTCACATGTATAGGACTAACTGGGGGATTGGTCATGGCCTGAAAGATATTTTAGAGGCTCATAAAGGTCCATTTACAGGCCAGGGCCATAAAGGGCTCTATGAAATCCTAACAACGTCATGGCATGCTCAATTATCTCTAAATTTAGCTATGTTAGGCTCTTTAACCATTGTTGTAGCTCACCATATGTATGCCATGCCCCCTTATCCATATCTAGCTACTGACTACGGTACAGTACTTTCGTTGTTCACACATCACATGTGGATCGGTGGATTTCTCATAGTTGGTGCTGCTGCACATGCAGCCATTTTTATGGTAAGAGATTATGATCCAACTACTCGATACAACGATCTATTAGATCGTGTCCTTAGGCACCGCGATGCAATCATATCGCATCTCAACTGGGCATGTATATTTCTAGGCTTT
>JAJJMC010027662.1:0-12324 GCA_023531435.1 Papaver californicum | reverse complement strand
TCAATATTTGCCAGGTACACCTTCAGGAAGATGCTGCTATACCCTTTGAGTGACAAACTTGAATTCAGGATAAAATCACCTGATACCAACCCAGCTAGCAAAGCTCGTTGGCCCGTTGTGAACTTAACAGAAGATGAAAATAAGAATGTAAAACTAGTGCGCAAAACAAAGCAGGAAGATGGTGAAAAGTCGTCAGGACAGTGGCTGCGACTGGGGTAAACGAAAATCTTAGCAATGTTGTTCTTTTATAGGAGAAGTAAACCTTTGAGTTTTAAAACGGTGAAAATTTAATTTCAAATATTAAATCCCCATTAAAACAAAACGTTAAGATTTTTTTAATTAAAAAAATATTTATGATTTTATTTTCCATTTAATTCAAACGGTAAAAAATTTATTTAAAATTAAAGAAACGTTTTCTCATTGATGGGTACACGTGTGCACTCGCAGGCACACGCCAAGCATGCGCCAAGCTCACGCCAATGGTCACACCAATGGTCACGCCAAGGCTCACGCCAAGGCTCACGCCAAGGCTCGCACCAAGGCTCGCACCAAGGCTCGCGCCAAGGCTCGCGCCAAGGCTCGCGCCAAGGCTCGCACCAAGGCTCGCACCAAGGCTCGCACCAAGGATCGCACCAAGGATCGCACCAAGGTTCGCACCAAGGATCGCACCAAGGCTCGCACCAAGGCTCGCGCCAAGGCTCATGCCAAAAACACACGCAAAAGCACACGCAAGCACCGCAAGCTCCGCAAGCCCGCAAGCCCGCGGCCTGCGGTGCTTCGGTGCGAAGCACCGTACATGTATGCATTTTCCCACTAGTCCATTTCCCAAGTCCATATCCAATCCACTAGTTCTTTTCCTTATATAGAACATATGTGGTAATATGCATGAACTTCCTCCTTGGTTTGCCCAATGTGGGATAATCAAAGGTTTCTCATTCACTAAGAAGTGAAAATGGATGGCTTTAATTCCACCCAAGTTTGGACTAGTGATCCTAGCACCCATCAAGCTAATTAAAGTAACAAAAATTAATTTAAGTAAGAAACTATTAATTTTAGTAATATCATTTTTATTTCCCAACATGTTATTCCGTAGGATTTTCAGCTCGCCGAGGAAGAAGGGTGAACCCAACAACCTCTCTGTTATACTAATCGAGCCTCTTCGTAGACAATCCCTCCAGAAAGGTAAAGGACACATATTATTATCTGTTACTATCTACTTTCCCATGTTTGCCTATGTATTTTCCATGATCTGGTGAGTTTTGTCGGCGAAGGGTGGCATAGTGGATGCGAAGAAGACTCGACGAGTTGAATCTCTGCAAGCTGTGGATATGTCCCAAATGCTTCGCTTGCCCAAGGTGGTAGTGGCAAAGAATCCTACACTCCTGGATTCCTTTTCGAAGGGTGACACCATAAAGCCTGCGAAATATGCAACTGCTACTAAAGTTCTCGCTACTGTCCCTGGCATGACTGCTGACTCGGTGTTGCTGGAGAAGGATTCTTCGACTGTTATGCTTCCATTTCATAATATAATTTCAGAAGGTGTTGCTTCTAAGGGTGACCAACCGAATAGCCAATCCGATGCTGCTGGGATGGCTGCGGAGAAGCATATGGCATATGCTTACGAGGTTGGTAAATCTTCCGAAGGTTTATCCTTGTCTGCTGGCCAGGAAGTCTGGGGGAAGATGTTTACTGCTATTAGGCAAGAAAGGCATGTTGACGTTTCTAAAAAAGTTTGTTCTTCCATGGTTAGCTTGTTTTATCCGACTTTCAGTGCCTCTAGCGGGACTGCTATGAGTCATGCTGCCTTTCCAATCCTTTTGTTCTCAGTTTCTTCGTTCGTACCGAACCGCTTGCAGAATCAAACCCTGTATTACAAGATCCTATATTAGCCATACATCCTCTTTGCATATATGCCGGAGACATCGCCAATGCTATGCATCACTAAGTATAGCTTACTACACTGGTTTGATTCATATGGTAAGCTCATTTGTTCTCTGCATTATGTACCTTCTTCTTTTATAAGTTATAAAGTGTTATTAAAGTGTACTACCCTTTTCGGAACTCAGGAGTGAAATCACCAACTGGTTGTGCTGGAGATGTCCATAAGCTTTAAAGAGAAATGACGAAGGTCGGAGGAGGAGAATAGCCAGTTGAAAGCTGAACTTGCTGAAGAAAAAAGAATACAACAACTCTTTGCTACACCATCAGAGAGCTATCACAGTAAGTGACCTTTCTCCCTTTAAGTTTCCCCTATCCTGGTTATATTTTCCGAGTTTGATACTTAAATTTTCTTCTCTCTAAAACTCAATGGAAAGAGCGAGGACAACTTCTTGCCATATGCCAAATGGATATTGACACCATCAGCGAACAAAACGGAGAGTATGAGAATCGCATATATATATATCATTTAACACGAGAATTAGAAAATGTGGATGAGATGAACCTTCATATTTGTGATGACAAGGCTGTTGTTAAAGTCCATGTGGTCGAGCTTCAGAAGAATCTTTCATTTTACAAAGATGAATGCCTTCACCGAAAGACCGTTGTTACCCATTTTTGAGCGAGAGAAGATAATTTGGCTCCGAAAGAAAGAGAGGATTCTCAAGAGCAAGGAATCATCTATAAACAAGCTTCGTCATATGGAAAGAGTTAATGAGGTTCTCGTCAAGCGTTTTGATGTTAAAGATAAGATTATTGCTCACTTGAAGAGACATGCTGGTGGGAATTTTGACGATGATATGGAGCGGCTATCCAAGGCCCATTACGAGCTCAGAAAATGGGAAAGTAAACAAGAACATCTTGAGCATGTCCTTAAAAAGACCAGTGTTGTACTAGAAGGTAGCCGATAAATACTACTCTGGCTCTGACACAACTGTCCCTCTTAATTCTTGTTGCTTTTCTTCGTACTTACAATTTATTGGATTTGGGTCTTTGCATAGACTGAAGCAGATCTTAAGCGGCATATGGAGCAGGCGAAGAAGGATCGCGACGACCTCTCTATCCAGTAGGTGGATCTCAAGAGGGATTTTGCTTCCATGATGAGGCTAAGTCTGCGGTGGAAAATATCAAGACTTTTTCCCAAGATGCTGTTGATAACATTTGCAAGAAATTTGTTGTTGATGTTTGCGAAGCTCATGGTCTTCCGCTTCCTGTTTATGAAGATGAGGAGGCTGAGACCGCCGAAAAAATAAGCTGATAATCCCGAATATGATTTTAGCGAATATATTGAGGAGACCACTGCTGATGGCGAGCCGAAGGTGACTACTGGAGACCCTGATCTTGATGTTGATCATCGGTCAAAGAACTATCTTGGTGATGAGAGTGCTATCACTTTAGCTTTTATTGTCTATTATCTTTGCTTATCTCGGTGTTTCGTTGATGTGGATTTTATCGTATGTTTGTGAATCTTGTTACCTTGTGTGAACATACAGGCGCTTCCCGTTTTATCTTATATTTGCTCATCTTAGGTTGATTATCGTGGAAGGTCATTAACGGAATGGCGTGGGGAAGGTAGATTAATAGAATTATACCAATTCATGTAAAACCAAAAAAAAAAAAAAAAACGCACCGATCAAAAATAAATAAATAAATAATTAAATAACAACAACAAAAATAACAAAAAAAAAGTAAAGACATGGTCGCCGACCAGTACAAGTTGATCAAAATTTGTTTTGAAGAAAAAAACAATAAGATGATTTAAATATATACTACCTTCATTTCAGAAAAAGAGTTACTATCACTTTTTTAAATTAGTTTATTTTTAGACTAAAATAAAAAAGTGATAGTAACATTTTTTCTAGAAACGGAGGGAGTAAAACCCGCAGATATATTCCAAGAATGTCATTAATGAATAAACACTACACCAAATATGGGTTTTAGTAACAAAATTTCGCAACAGTAACAAAATTTCTGTTGCAAATTTACAACTAAATTTTCTGTTCAAAGTAGTAGCAACGATCACAGCTATTGCAAAACTTGCAACTTTTTTCTGTTGCGATTCGCGCAGTATAGTTCACCACATGTGCCATTCGTGAGTGTGGCTGGCCACACTTTTAAGTTTTTTTCCGCCCAAATTTTGAATATCAATCGAATGGGCTCGTTGTTTTCGCCCAAATCACATGTGTGAAAAACACCACAAAATAAAACCCTCTCTCTTTCTTTTACTTCTCTTACAGCCCCTTCGACCCTCGATGTTTCTCTCATCTCCAACTCAAAACAACTTCTCTAATCTCATAAATCTTCGTTGAGGGGAATGTAAAACCATACTATCAAATCCTTCTCTTGATTCTTCTTCTGAAATTCCTTCTTTCATTCTTATGAAATCCCTCAACTCATTCTTCAAGATGTAGATCTGAAACCCTAGATGGTATTCTGAAATTACTTGATTCTATATTGATTTCATCTGCTTCTGCTAGTGATTTTGAAGATGAATGATGACTATCATCGTTATCTTCCTTAGTTTAAACTGGTCGTGAACTTAAAGAAGCGGCTGAATATCTACAATTTCTGCTTACAAATCTTCTCGGGTATTGAGGTTTTATTTTTTGTTTCGTTAGTTTGATGCTTTTGAGTGTGGTTGACGATGTTGTTTTGATTTGATTGATTTATCCAGGATATTGCAGTGAATAATTTGGCACCAACTCACCCGACTTTTAACTTCTCTGTGTTCTATTATGAGATCTTAAACTCCCCTGATAGTGCTTTTACTCTTGCAAAAGAGGTAAATTCAACCAAATCTTTTGAGAATCCCTTATAATTTTGGCTTCCATTTTGTTTTGATTGGATTTATTTAGGATTTTGTATGAATAATCATTATGATGATACTGTTAAAATCATTATGATGATAGTGTTAAAATCTTTTAAAAATAAAACATACATTTAACTGGATGAAATATTTGCATGTAGTTTTTGGTTGGATAAAAAGTATCTTATATATCTGTTGGTGTATACATGCTTATGGACTGGATAAGAGCATTGTATCTGTTTGTAATGTGATGTGCACTTTAGGACCTAGTGCGGAACAGAGTAATGATATTTTTGAGGTTTGTTGTTTCTCTACACCTAGGTGCAAAATCAGACCTCTCTCTCTCAATGTCTTGGTGGAGTTAGTCTTGATCAGTTTGCTCATATGCTATGTCATTTTACTGTTGAGTTGCATTGATTCTTTGGTTAATTTGATAAAAATATTTGTTTGGTAAACAACGGGGGAAGAAACCTTAGTGGTAACAAACGCACAAACAAAGCGTTTGATCAAGAGTTAAAGAAATTGTATGAAGCCTTGCGTGTGAGTTGCAGGAAATGATATCCAGTCCGGGTTGTTAGGTATGATCTATGCTTAATGTTAGTCTCATTTATTGGCAAATTAACTTGTTTAACGTAGATCACTAAAAGCGAAACAATTATAATTGGTTTGATGTGCCATTAATTTAACTAATAATTGATACTTATGTTAGCATGCCGAGTGCCATTTTATGCCACTACTTCCGCTTATCTTGAGACTTGAATCATGAAATATTTAACTTAGGTCAATATGCTAGCCTCACACAACCTACAAGTGCATTCTTCTTAAATGGAAATTTTTACTGCTTACTAGGGCTTTTTGAGAAATATACCTTTTGCTTTACATTCTTCTTTGGTGTAGATATTTGCATGCATGCTCTTTCTAATTAGGAAGACTAGGCCAAGGTTATAGACTGTATCTTGGTTCATGTATTTCAGAGTATCTAGATTTAGAGTCTAGAGTATAGACTCATTAGGACATGCCTAGGGGCCGTGTGGTGAGCATTTCATTTTCAGGACTTTAAGATTATAGCTCTTTGTTCGATGCGACAATGAACCTGCTCCGTGAACGAGGTTTTGTATTTTTCTTTGCATTATGTATTTATATTTCTTTTCCCTATCTCTACTTAATAATGGGAATCCATGGTTGTTGAGTGATAACTTATTCTCTGCAACATTGTTTGTAGTGATGTACACGGGGACCGTCCAAGATCACTACATGTTATTAAGGAGTTAAACGGGGCAACAGATGCAACAGATAATAGAAAGAATAGTCCTTTCTGGGATTATGATGTGAGTTAATTTTGCTCCTGCCTTATTTCCACCTGTTTCTTTAGAATTTTATTCTTCTAGTACCACCATCCATTTAAATATTGCTACATTTATTGCTCCTGTCTTATTTCCACTTGTCTGTCTGTCTCCGTCTCAGTTAATCAATAGTCCAACTTGTGAGGTCCGTGTATGTTCTTACTTATTTTTGTCAACTTTATTACTGGAATGCAAAAGTAGTACATGTCTGGGTTGAGCTGCTTCATAAATATTACACATCTGGGTCATATTGCGCCACCTGGTTATTGAATTTTAAGGTTGTCCTTTTGTTATTTGGTTTCTTAGATACACATTTATGTCTCTTAGAAAAAACTGACTTGTTGCACATTACGCCAGGTGCACAACGCCGATGTTGGTGATTTAGTTCCCTCTATTCGGTGTAACAAGCTTAGATGATCCTTGCCCTTTATTGGCTGCTCCCAAAAGAATGAGATCTCAGGAAGGTGATATCATAGCTCAGTTTTCTCAATCTTAACAGTCTGTATTTCTTTGTCACACAGTTTATGTAGTATGGTTGTCTGATAGTAGAAAAATCACTTTCTTGCCAAACTTGTATCACTATGGATATTGGGTTATAGATTTATCTAAAATGACAGGGATATATCGAAGTGATAAGTATGATGATTTTTTGCGCTATCTTTCTTGTTTCTTGTGTGTGATTTTGCTATGGTTGGTGGTATTCTCTAACTTAGATGGTCAATAATTGATTATAGAAATGTAGTCATTAATAGTTTTGTTGGATTAGTTTGATTTCCAAATGGGCTGGGGAAACTTGTTTTGTTACAGGGGAACTGCTGCAGGTAAAAAAAAATAGTAAGTTTGACCAGGTCAAAACAACTAGCTTGTAGCAGTTGCAAAATTTCAGTTTCGCAAGTTGCAACCCCAAATTCGTAACGGAATATTACTTGCGAAAATCTGCAACACCGTGTTTCGCAATAGTAGGGCGCTGTGCAAGCCCGTTTTGTAATAGATATAAACCGTTACGAAACACTGAAAATGGTGTAGTGAAGTTTGTTATGGAAAGAAAAAAATTAATAAATTCTTGTTGATGTATGATTATCGTACTAGGTTCTCATTTTGGTGATGAGATTATTTGTTGTAGTACTCCTTTAATTAATATTCTCGATCATTCTAGTTAACGAGAATTTTTGAAGAAATTTGATACAAATTTTTTCTGTAGTTGGTTTTCGGTTACAGGAAGAAATAATTGTTTTTTAGGTTTTTAATCTAAAACGTGGAAAGGGTTTGAACTTTGAAGGAAAGGTTGAACCGACTCAATTGAACGGTGGTTCTATTTTGAGTTGACTTAACTAAATAGCTATGGAAGCGCTACAAGCCCAGTAAAGATATTTTAGGCTATGATTCTATTTAAAATTAAGTTTTTAAATAACATGGTTATGGTTAGTAAAAGTATGGGCTAATTGGTCGACCAAAGGGAGATCTTCTATGCGATGATTTGATGTCATTTTTATCGTCACGTGATACTTTTAAAAAAATTGATTCAATTGTACATGAATTGATCGTTTTTTTTCCAAAATTGATTTGATAATCAGAGAGTTATAATTCCCAACTATTATTAAAATTCCCAACTATTATTAAGCACCATCAAATCGATCAAAACTCAAATTAATCGTCAATTACTTCGATTTGAAAACCTTAAAAAATCATGGTCTAATCAAAGTTGCATTAGTTTCATTCAATTTGATTCAATTCGATCAAATTGGATCGAAATTGATTTCAAAATCCAAGATTTGGGTCCCAATTTTTATTTAAACTCCATCAAATCGAATAAAATCGATCAATTTCACTTTCAAGTGCATCAAATTGAAACCGTATGGTATAAAACAAAAACAATTAGTAATTGATATATGCGTTGATTTTTTCGATGCAAAATAAAAGAGATTAGGAAAAATTAATTTCGATCAAATTTTTCAGAATTTCGGTCGACCCCCCACCGGGCGCGGTCATATATTCTACTAGGAATTACTAATTAATCCTATTTAGAGGACCCGTTTAATGTGTAGCCCGTCCATCAAAGATAGTTTAATCGGTGGTCCTAAATCATGTTTTTGGATAAAAAAAATTATTCCCTAGTCCACATACATGTGAGAGGTATAAGCTCAATATTTTAAACGGCAAAATTACACTTTCCTTCTATTTCATTTATTTCGTTGTTTTCTCTCATCGTATGCGTTTGAAAAGAGCTCTGATTATGAGAATTGTAAGGTATGTGACCAATCTTTATATGTGTCTTCAAAATGATTTTGGATTTGTATTCAGCGAGCCGTAATAGTTTTTCGGAAGCAAACAACTTTTGATTTTCTTAGACCTAGCTTTGATTTTTCTTCTCATTTATTTTTAAATTCATAGAACTGATGGAAAATTTAAAACGAAATCGGTATCAATATTGCTTTTATTAGAATAATTTGTCTTTGTTTAAATGTATTATTGTTTTTTTTTGGATCAATGAAGAAGAAGATATGAATTCACCAATTTAAGGTTTTTGTTGAAGTTTTTGAAACTAACCCAAAATCGATGAAGACCAAATTGATTATATAACTCCCATTATATTCTCTTTGTTTACCTTTTTTTTTGTTGATCATATTTTTATTATGATCATGTTTTTGTTTGAATTTTCATATGATCCTACAATACATATTTGTTGGTACTGAATATAATAGGAGTTTTCATATGATCCTACAGTACATATTTTTTTGTACTGAAAGAATGTATTGTCGGATATGTACTAAGTAGCAGAAAATATGTACTGCAGGATATGTACTGAAAATAGTAGATATATACTGTAGAATAAGTATTGAGTAATAGAAAATATGTATAGTAGGATATGTACTCGGTTTCTTATTCGATTGATACTTTCAGGTTAATTGTTTTTTTTATACTGTGTGTTTATCATATGATATGGAATGACTATTTTGTTTTCTTAGTTCATTTGATGTTCATTTTTGTTTGCAGCTGCATCAATACATATTTGCATGTATTATTCTATTATCTTTGTTTTTTGTTGGGCATACGTTGGTGATTTGTCTTTTATTGAGTTAATATTGTCAAATATTGACTATCATTTTGGCATTTTGATGCTCTGTTTTTATCATTTATGGTATACTTGGGTTGAGGGGGCAGCGCCCCCTCGTTATCATTCATTTTTCAGTTTTTTTTAAAAAAATTTATGTCAATATGTTTCATATATCATGTGGAATGGCTTTTTGATTACTCAGATTATTTGGGTTGGCTATTTATTGCTCTTTTTTTTTATTATATCGATTATCACAATTTCTTCTGTCACCCCTCAAAAGCGACAAATCATTTTAAGATTTACGACTGAAATCCACTTTAATTAAAATGGGTTTCCTACTTATAGAAGAGGTGTGGTTGTAGCTAAGAGTAATCGCACTTGGCTAAGAGTAATTTGCATGCTAAACAATTTCATGAATTCTCATGTTCGATGATGAGTTGTAAACGCTCAATTAAACACTAAGATAAACTTATCAAAATTCTTGTTTTCTTCGGTACATGTCTATATATACAGTGATATCTACTAGATTTTCACTAAGTACATAACGATATCTACTAGGTTTTTATTCAGTATATACCAATATCCACTAAACTTTCGGTTCTTATTTTCTTCAATACATGTGTATACGTACGACGATTTCTATTTTTGATTTTGAAATTTTGTATAAACATAGCTCCGAAAGTGCAGCGCCATTACTCTTAGCTATAACATTACTCAGTACATATCAATATCTACTAGGCTTTCGATTTTATTTACTTCTTATCAATATCTACGATTTTCTTTCTTTGCAGGTATGGCGAGAATCCTGATAGTTCTTGCATAGATGCGATCTACATGGCTCAGAGAATGCAGCAGAAAAATCTCAATGTGCACCACTGAACAAAAATTCGAATTTGCGGTAACAAAAAATGTATGATTAATTACTTGTTCTTGTTGTTGATGCACCAGAAACTCAAAACAAAAATGAGCCAAAAAATAGGAGATAAAATAACTCCACTTGGAAAATTGGGAATGAACTCCACGATATCATGTGTTAGCAATGAACTCCACGATATCATCCGAAAATTTCTCCCAGGACATCATTTGGTTCCTTCTCAGTTTGCCCCAGAAACAAAAAAAAAAACAAAATTCAGAAAAAAGAACACAAATATGCACCGAAAAAAATTACATAAACACTACTCATGCTACTGTGTCACCTTAACAACAAAATGTTCATGATACGAGCTTCTTCCGAACCTTGTGTACTAAGCAGCTATGCATCCATATGGCATGTGTGATTAGGAGTTACACATGCATCTGACTTGTGTAATTAAGAGTTACACATGCATCTGACTTGTACTTTAATCACACATCAAGCATGAGAGATAGAAGAAGCATCTAAACTACAGATTTACAGAGATAAATAACAAAAATCTTACGTTTTATCTAAAATAAATAATAACTGGATATATTATTAAGTAGGAAATCATACCATTTCCTGCTGGCAAAGATCTTTTGATGTCCAGGGAACTTGAATTTGGCACGACGAAGGGCCTCTTGAGCTTTGTTGCCATTGGTATCCTTACAACGAGCAGACAAGAGAACCTGAGCAATGCTAACTCTGACACAAGTACCCAATGTTTTACCAAATGATCCTCTCATATCAGTCCGAATTCTATCAACTCCGGCACATGAAAGCATCTCGTCGATACGCAAGATATGGAAAGGATGTACCCTGACTCTCAAATGGAAAACATCCTTCCCAGCAGACGTGGTCATGTACTTGTTGCAAGCAATACATGCAGCCGCCAAAGCCTCACTGGAGACATTTTCCTTCCCCCAATTCACCAAATGGACACAGAAGGGGAACTCATTAACTTCTTTTCTCTTCATGCAAACATCATAAATTCACCACGATAGTACCTTGACTTTGAGTAAGGTTTGTTCTTAATCTGCCTGTAACACCTAGCAGGTCCTGCAATATTCAACCAATACAACAAGTGTAAGAGAGAGAATCATACCCTGTGCAGCGAAGATAAAACTGAAAGCAAAGAATCACATAGATCTGGAAAAGGTCATCAGCTCACAGTCACAAAGAAATGATATCTCAAAGTTTTAACAGACAGTGATATGCAATTAAATTAAATGTATTCATGTTCACGATTATCAGAATAGAGAGAAACTACAATACTACCAAACTCCTTTCATTAGAAGCACTTGTATTAAGAAAAATTCTCAGAATCATAACAACAAAATATCTTAGATAAACAAAGAGAATTCCAAAATCATAAACAATACAACTGTATCAAAAATCAATTCACAGTCCAATTAGCATACAACAATCTTATTACATGATCCACATTCCAATTTGCACAAAACAGCTACAAAAAATATAACTAACATTAATTAACTACTACATATTCAGTAATCAACTACTACATTAGAAGAACTTGTACTTTTGCAAATCTCGGAATTAGAACAAATCGAGATCTAAACAACTAGCATTTCAATATCATTAATACTACACCTATTGATGTATAAATTATCAAAACCTAAATCAATTTTTGCCAATGCAAATAACATTTATTGATTACATCCAGTTAGCACTCTGCAACTACTGATCATGTGTAACTTATCCACTATATCGTCCAAGCAATACATAATAAACAAATCGAATTATATCAAATTCCTCGAACAAATCCACAAACATATACAAACAAATTCAGTAACATTTCCATTTATATGAAAATGTGTCCAATCTAAGTCTGTAGCAGTGGTTAACTACTACCCATTCAGTTAAGCAAAATCGAATTTCAAGACGAAAACATCAAAACGTTAGAATAATAGGATAGAGTTGAAATCTGGAAACAAACCTCCACCCCTGGATTTAGTATTAGGGAATTGATGGAGGAAGATTTATGGAAAATAAATTTATTATTTTATTATTATTATTTATATTTTATTAATGTTATTTTTAGTAAAAAAATAATTAATTTTCGGATTTATTATTTAGCGTAATTTTAGAAGAGTGTAAAAGTTTATTTTAAGAGTTTTAATAAGTTAGGAAAGTTGCCTAAAGTAGTAGATACCTTGGGCAACAAGTTTATAGGTTTTTGATAAGTTTAGGTTTGTTTAGTAGGAGTTATCTATACAAAGAGCTCCCAAAACGAAAATTAGAGTTTGAGTCGGTTTAGGGGTTTTTT
>JAJJMC010027656.1:10268-20526 GCA_023531435.1 Papaver californicum | reverse complement strand
TCGTTTCTGGATCAATTCTTCTTTGGGTCGATCCATCTTGTCTCGATGTATCTATCGTTCTTGTATTTTGTCTTTTACTTGGTGCGATCATATAGATGACAGATCACTCTTAATTACTTTCCTGATTCGATGCTTTATATGTCCGACGCGTGCTTCCTTATCTTCAAAGACTTCTGTAATCTCGATCATTAAAATAATAGAGTAATTATTATAATTTACTTTCTCGACCATAGAGTAATTATTACATTGTACTTTCTCGATCCTAAAATAATATAGTAATAATAACTTTTTACTTTCCCGATCAGTTATCATTTAATGCTGTTTGTTTTGTTCGATGGTGTTCCGCTTTCTCGATCTTATGTGTCATTCATGCGATTCATCGCTCAGAAGTCAGGAAACGTCTCGGGTCTTTTTTTTGAAATTTGATATCTTTAATAATGATCCTATGTTTCTCACCCGTTTTTAATCTGGTTGCTTCTTAACTTGATCTTCTTCCACGTGTCATGCTTCTTTAATTTACTAACAATTTGCCCCCTTCTTCTCTTTTTTACAAAATCATCCAACGGTCGATCCGAGATTTTGAAAAATAGAGAAGGACTTGTCGTTTTTAACTTTTCAGTTTCTTTTCTGCGCGTTATCCGAGTTTTCCGCTGGTATTAACATGATTATGTCAGTTACACTTTTTTCAATGAAATCAAATCTTTTCCGATTATTTTGCTCTCCCATCTTGTGGCGGTTACCATTCTTCTTCTTTAAATATCCTGTAACTTTCTACTGTCTCTTTTTTAGTTATTGCACTTTGTCTTCCTTAAACTTTTCAAATCTTCCCACTACTCAGGAGTTTAATTCTTGTTAATTGGTTTCTTCTCCACTTCGATTTGGCCATTGTTAACTTCTTTTCTTCATGTAAGTAATTTTATTTTTCTTGATTCGAAATTTTCTTTTCATGGTTGAGGGTCTATCGGTGTAGTAAAAAGATTGTGGTTCTCAGGTTATGTATGAATGAAAAGGTCCTTTTTTACACTGTAATTATTGCTAGGTAATTTCTTCATATATTAATTTTTTCCTTCTTTTGTTTCTTTTTGCTCAGATCTTCAATATGTCTCCAAGAAAATCTGATGCTGCCAGCAATCAAGGTGAAAACAGGAGATCAAGTAGGTCTTCTTCGTCTCGATATGCTGTTTCTCGTCAAGATTTGTCTCTTGCTATTCCTTCTCCTGCTATACCTCGTTCTGTACGGGATTCTTCTCCCGATGTCCCTAATGTTGCCCCCAAGAATAAACGGTCAATGTCATCTTATAGCTATCGATCTATGGATATTGAAGAATTTAAAAGAAGACATAATCTTCACGGATTTAAAGTTTCTTTTGTTGATAGTGCTTCTGATATGATGACCTACGATTCGATGAAAAAATTTCAATATACCCATAATAGATTATTAATTTCTGTTGGTGCCTTGGAAGCTGGTCTTCATCTCCCTCTGTATAGAAAAAACAACCCTTTCCAGTTTACAGTTCTTGTTACTCGCAGCAGGGCTCCGCATACTCAACTTCGTTCTATCACACAGTATAATGGTAATTGGTGGCGAATTCTCGATGAATGTACCCTTCGCAGTGAGGGTCGTACCCGGCTTACTTGTTATGTTCCCGATCCTTCAGAACGTGTTCATTATACGCCTGAGAATTTCCAAAATACTTATGGTGATGGTATTACTGTCAAAAATTATGTTAAATGGAGTGTTAGTCCTGTTCGCAAATGCTACCAAGGGTTTCCTCTTCTTCGAGAAGTTGATGACCCCAGAATCAAGGTAGCTCCATATACCAATGCTGACTTTCCTTCGAATGAGAGAATTCGTCGAGAACATGATTATAAATGGTATCGCACCCCTATTCTGATCGAGGGACCTTGGGTATATGGTGATATCCCTACTAGTGAAATTCAACATCTTCGCAATTGTTTCCCGAACTATTGCCCCTGGAGATTGAACTTTGATGATTACAAATTTGACTTCAAGGTTCGGAATTCTTAGTTGATATCATTCCTTTTAGATATAGTGTATCGATTTTTATTGTCTTCTTTTAAATGTTTTTACTTTTTTTTTTTTTTTTTTTTGATTCCAGGTCGACCCTTCTTTGGATATCGGAATCCCCCTTCCTCCACCTGATCGAGGTATTAAAATCGTCGAGAATAGACAGATCATCGAGAATGAACAATCGATCGAACCCGCGGTTGAGGGTAGAGGAAAGCGAAAATTAATTCTCACAGTAGAGAAGAAACAGAAAGAGCCCAGAACTCTTGAACTTTCAACTGAGGTTGTAAGAGAGATGGCTTCCAGTTTGAATAAGGGAGAAGGTAGTTCGATTGTTACTCTTCCATTGGATCAGTCTGATCCTATCGATGTTATTCCAGTTTCCTCAATGCCAGCAGAAATAGTGGTATCGGAACGATCCGATCCTATGGTTGCACCTCTTTCTGGTACTTCATCCAATTTTTATAACATCGTTTCTCCACTTCCTTTTGATTTCGTGCTTGATTCCCCTGTACCTGATAATGGTGCATTGGAAACTTTTTCTGGCCTTCCTCAAGAAGAGGGAGATGATATTGTTATTGATGATCTTGTTGATGTAGTGAATGAAGTATCCCATGTTGAAGAAGAGAATACATCGCAGAAGGATAATGCCAAGATACTTCCGATTGGTGGTGTGGAAAATATGAATGTTGAAGCTAATACCGCCATTGTTGAAGAAGCTAACATTATTGATCGAACTGAAGAAGAAAACTCTCCTTCCAGTTCGATCCCTCCTTCCAGTTCGATCCCTCCTTCCAGTTCGATCCCTCCTGAAGTCGAAGGGACTTCTGAAGTAATACTCGAATCGATCGCTCCTTCCGAAATTTTGGTTCGATCTACTTCTGTTGCTGTTGAGGTCGATACTTCATTTCCAAGTGCCGATCCTTCTACTCTGAAGTCTATTTCCGATCGAATCTCCAGTGAAGGTCTTAATTTAGTTGGTGATGAAGAAGAAGCATATAAATGGTTTCTTTCTCAAGGGCTTTGGAATGTTTCATCTAATCCTGATGTTATCAAATCTGATTCTGGCTTCATGTCTCGATTCAAGGATTCACTTAGTGCGATTCCTATGGACGAAACTTTGGATGCATGGTCCAAGAGTGATGTTTTTGAGCAGAGATTTCCTGTAAAGCCTCCTCCAACCTTCAATGAAGTTTTGACTCTTTCCGATAGTTCGTTATATTCACTTCCACAACAAGCTTTAGCCCAACTCCAATATAGTAACGACTGTCTGTTTAGTGGTTATAAATTTTATAAGGCTCGAGCTACCATGATGGGATTGATATTTAGGAAAGAATCAGTGGAGATGAAGGAAAAGAATGTATCCTTACAACAGGTGAATGATGATTTACAACAGCAAAATGATCTTCTTCAACAACAACTTCAACAACTTCAACAGCTTCAACATCAACATAATGATCAATATCAGCAGCAACAGGATCGTCTCCGAACTATTGAAGGTCACAATCAAAATCTTCAGAATCAAAATCAAGGTTTATTTTTCATTCCTTTTCAATTACTATTTTATTTACTTGATTTATATGAAACATTTAAATTTTATACTAGGTCCAGTGGAAAATATGGAGACATTATTTAGGATCGAACGTAGAATGGTACAATTGAATAATCATGCAAAGGAAGTTTTCAAAGAGATGAATGTGTTTAGAGATAAACTGACTCAACTGAACGATAGTTCTGATTTAGCCACTTGGAGGCGTAATAAAGCAGAATCAAAATATCGAGAAGTTGTAAAATTGCTAACTCATAAAGAATTAGAGTTTAAATCTGTTGTCAGAGGTACATTTTTGGTTTACCTGATTTTATATCTCTTGATATCATAAAATTTGTCTGATGTTTTCTTGTATTTTCAGAACTGGAGACAAAGTTAAATGAGGCTAAGAATCGAGCAACACAAGCAGAAACTGAGCTTAATTCAGCAAAAGATTCAGTGGAAAAGATTACTCAAGAGTTAAAGACTTCTGAATATAATGTGACTCTTAGCGCCTCAAAAATTGAGAGTTTACATGCTCGACTATCTACTGAACTTTCTAAAATTATTGCTCGTGAACAAGAGATTGATTCATTAATTGCACAATTAAGTGAAGAGAAAAATCAAAAATCACATCTTAGTAGCAATAGATCAGCAAAAGATCGAAGAGCTTCACAAAGAAATCAACTTTGGGCGTGATTTTGTTCAATGGGTCAGGCAGGAGGCTAAAGCGAAGATTGCGATGTCCTTCAATACTGCTTTAGATCGTGCAAAATCCGATCCTTCAGTGCTTAATAAGCGCGCTCCTGTGCCTGCAGTTCCTCCTCCACCATCTCGATCCGGTCTTCCTGATATTTGATTATATTCTTTGTAGTTTCATTTTCTGTTAACTCCTCCATCTTGTACTTTGTGTGTCTTTCAAAGATTTTCTTTTGTAACTTTTGGACTTGCCTTTTATGTTGTTCCCTGCACAAGAAAATATGATTAAGTGATCTTTTTGGCTATCATATGATTTTCTAAGTTCCATGAATTGAAGTACTTTTTACCTCAACTCATGTTGTTCGAGATCCCACACATACGAAACAAACCCGGGCCAGGGGTAAGATACAGGGTTGGTCCCGAACTGTACTCTGAAAATTGATAAACCAATAATTAGGAACCCCTTCTTGATAATAATTTCATTGTTAATAAAATTCTCTAAGGATAATGTTCACCTTTTGTATATGATTATGTCGTCAATCGCAACGATATCCAGAATATGATGTTCCTGGATTGATTTTGAGCGCTCAGAGTATACGAAATTCCGAGATTAATGGAATTTTGATTATCATGGTAATCTCCAAGATATGATATTCCTGGATTCAAAGTATATGACATTCCGGGATTAATGGAATTATAAAATTCTCCATGGTACGATGTTCCTGGAGTGATTATAAAAGAAATTAATGAATTAATTGTTTATGTACCTGCTTTTTGTGGTATCATTCACAGATAGTAAAGCTTTAAATATTGTGCATTCCACGGATGCTTTAAAATTTCTCCTTGCAAATTCTGAAGATAGTACGACCCTTGTCCTGCCGGTGCTTGAATCACATATGGTCCATCCCATGTTGGTGCGAATTTTCCTGCTCTTTTGTCCCTTTGATGTTCTGTTATTTGTCGGAGGACATATTGACCTTGGACAAAATTTCGGGATTTTACACGCTTATGGTATTCTCGAGCTAATCCCCTTTGATAATTCTCCATTTTTTGGAGTGCCACTTCTCTTTTTTCTTCCAAGTCATCCAATTTTTGTAACATGAGATCTGAATTTAGGTTTTTCTCCCATGCTTCTGTTCTGGTTGTAGGCAAAAGAACCTCTGTTGGTATTACTGCTTCTGTTCCATAAGCAAGAAGATATGGTGATTCTCCAGTTGAAGCTTTTCTCGTGGTTCTATATGCCCATAATGTATTATGTAATTGTTCGCACCACTTATTATAATATCCATCCAATGTTTTCTTCAGATTTGTTGCAATTGTTTTATTTGTGGATTCTGCTTGCCCATTACTTTGTGGATAAAAAGCTGTAGATTTATGTTTTTGAATATTATATGTTTCAAATAACATATCGATATTCTTCCCCTGGAATTGTTTTCCATTATCAGAAACTATCGCTGCTGGAATCCCAAACCTACAGATGATATTCTCGAATAAAAATGTAAAAACATCAGTGTCTCTGATTCGCGCTAGTGCTTTTGCTTTTACCCACTTGGTGAAATAATCGGTGGCCACAATTAAGTATTTTCTTTTCTTTGTGCCTTCAGCTAATGGTCCAACTATATCGACTCCCCATTTTGCAAATGGCCATGGGCTAAGTATTGAATTTAATTCCGTAGCTGGTGCTTTGATTTTCTTACCAAATCGCTGACATTCTTCGCACCTTCGAACCATTTCTTCCGAATCTTTCAACATGGAAATCCAATAATAACCCTGCATTTTGGCTTTTAATGCTAGCGATCGTCTTCCGCTATGGTTTCCTGCATCTCCGTAATGTATTTCTTTGAGAATTCGTAATCCTTCTTTTCGTGATAAACATCGAAATAATGGTCCAAGAAAAGAATGTCGATAAAGAATTCCATCTCTAAGTTGGTAGCTGTTTGATTTAAGTTGAATTTTCCTTGCTTCTTTAGAATCTGTTGGTAATTCTTTAGTTTGTAAATATTGATGTATCGGGACTCTCCAATCTGGCTCACTTGGTTGATCATTTTCTTGTTGCGATGTAGATGTGGCATTTTGTATGGCTGAGTCATCGATACCGTCTTCCTCTATGTTATTTAATATTTGTGCTCTTATGGATGGCTCATATATTCTCCCGATTTTTAGTGCTTTAGTATTTGGATCATTTACCATGGATGAGATATATGCCAGTGCGTCCGCATGTCGATTCTTTTCGCGAGACAGATGTCGAAAAATAATATTTGGAATACAAACTGTTAAACTTTGTACAAGATTTTTGTATCGTTCCAAGTCCTCATCGACCGTTTGATATTTTAACTCGATCTGTCTAATCACCAGCTGCGAGTCACTTGTGAGTCTTACATCACTTATTCCTAATTCAATAATGAGTTTGAGAGCATGGACCACTGCTTCATATTCTACTATGTTATTCGTATGTTCTTCGAACTCAAGTCGAAATGAGTGTACCATACGTTCTCCCTTTGGCGTTGTAATCACGATACCTATTCCTGCTCCTTCTTTATTTCGCGACCCATCAACAAAAACCTCCCATCGTTGTGAACTATTTGAATCTAGTATCTCTACTGGTTCTTCTTCTTCACACCCCAGAAGTCCTTGAATTTCATACTCTTCCTCGATTGGAAAATCTGCCAAAAAATCAGCTAGAACTTGGGATTTCTGCGCAGTTTGTACCTCATAAACAATGTTGTATTGTTCTAGCTGAGCGTTCCATTTTGCTATTCTTCCTACCTTCCCTGTATTCTTTAAAACTGATTCCAATGGAGCTTTGGTTAAAATACGAACATAATGAGTGAGAAAATAAGTGCGTAACTTCTGAGTAGCAAATACCACTGACAAAATTAATTGTTCAATCTTTGTATAATTTCTTTCTGCTGAATTCAAAGTCTTGCTGATGTAGTATACAGGTTTCTCAATTTTCTCATTCGTTCGCACCATTACTCCACTAATGGCATTTTCTGTTGCTGCTATGTACAAAGTTAACATTTCTTCTGGTTCTGGTTTTTGTAATGCTGGTAATGTGGCAAGATGTAGTTTTATACTTTGAAATGCTTGCTCACAACGATCGTTCCATTCAAACTTATTTTTCTTCTTAAGTACATCAAAAAAGGGTTTACATCGTTCTGATGACCTTGCAATAAATCTACTTAGTGCAGCCAAACACCCATTTAACTTCTGTACACTCTTTATACTGTTTGGTGATGGCATATCCGTTATTGCTTGTATTTTTGCTGGATCAACTTGAATTCCATCTTTTGTAACCAGATATCCTAAAAATCTCCCTGATGTAACACCAAAAATACACTTTTCTGGATTTATTTTCATCTTATACTGTCGTAGTGCACCAAAAATTTCAGTCAGGTTTCGCAAATGATCACCAGATAACTTGCTTTTCACTAACATGTCATCCACATAAACTTCCAAAGTTTTTCCGATCCATGGTTTGAATATTGCGTCCACTAAACGTTGATATGTTGCTCCTGCATTTCGTAACCCAAATGGCATTCTGGTGTAACAATACAATCCCCGTGGAGTGAAGAACGATGTATGTTCCTGATCCGCTTCTGCTAACGCTATCTGATTGTATCCAGATTGTCCATCCATGAATGATAACATCTCATGTCCTTCAACAGCATCTACTAGTTGGTCGATGTTTGGGAGCGGGTAACTATCTTTTGGACATGCCTTATTTAGATTGGTGAAATCTATACAAATTCTTACTCCACCGTTCTTCTTCGGGACAATTACCATATTAGAAATCCATGTAGGGTATCGTACCTCTCGAATGAATCCTGCACCTAAAAGTTTTGCTAATTCTTTTTCCACTTGTTCATGATATTCTGGTGCGACTTTTCGTATCCGTTGGCGAAAAGGAATTGCATCAGGATGTATGTTTAATTCATGCTGGACGATGCTGGGATCGATCCCCGGCATGTCTTCTATTCTCCAAGCGAACACATCTATATATTCACAAAGCAATTTGACTATCTGTTGTTCCACATCTGATTTTATTAACGTCCCAATTCGCACTTGCTTGGGGCATTCTGCGGTGCCGATGTTTATGATTTTTGTTTGCTCTACTGGGTGAAAACTGGTTTTGGAATCCCAATTGGAGTTGGGGTTCCCTTTAATTGCTACATCGCCCCTTTTTGCGGCTGGTTTTTCAAATTTTCTTGATTTTTGCTATTCTCTCCTTTTTCACTTTCTATTTTATTTTTTGCATTTTTTTCTAGGTATTGATTTATTTCCTCTTCCTTTGCTTTAATTCTTGATTCTTTTTTCTTTTTACATTGTAAATGCTCCCGTTCTTCATTTATTCTTGTCTCTGCCATTATACAAAGTTTAGCATCTTCTTGATCACCCTTTATCTCCATCTCTCCTCGTGGTGTTGGAAATCATAGATACTGATGATAAGTTGATACTACACCCTTTAATTGATGAACCCATCGTCTTCCAATTATAGCATTGTACGGGGATGGTGCATCCACAACACTAAATCTTGTCAGAATGTTGATCGGTCCGGCCGATACTTCAAGATCAATTTCTCCCTTTGGCTTGGACGATATTCCATTAAATCCATAAATGACAAATCGTGAAGTGATGAGTTGATCTTCTTTAAAACCCATTTTACAAAATGTATTGTAGAACATCACATTAATGAACTGCCCCCATCCAAGAGTATTTTCTTGACATTCCAACCAGATATCAATAACGTCAACACAAGAGGGTCATTATGCATTTCAATTTCTTGATTTACTTCTTGTGCAGAAAATGTTAATGGATGTGCCATCCAATCCTCCCATAATTCTACTTGCCTTCCTTGAACTCTAAAGGCCTCGTGGTTTCGAATTCTCTTGCACAACTTCTTGTTGATTGCTACATTCAAATCTGTATCACACTTTTCCACACATGAAATCATATTAATTGTCTGTTTGTTATATGGAATATGTATTGCTTTGCCTTCATCATATTTTTCTGATGGTTCAATTTTTTGAACAAATTCCTTCAATTCTCCAGCATCGACCATTCTTTGTACCAATGTTATAAAATTTCTACAGTTGTTTGTTGTATGTCCTTTGTAGTTATGGTATTCACAATAGTCTTTGGAGTGTTGTGTATGTTCCGGTTGATTTCCCTTTGTTATTGGCCATTGAAAACCTGGTCGATTCTTCAAAATGTTGAATAACCTGAAATATGAAATATTAAGCTTGGTAAAAGTTCTTTCTCGAAATTGTTGAGCAAAATTTTTTCCATTCCCTTGTCGAGGATGTTTTGATTCTTTTGATTCAACTTTTGGAGGACATTTCCTTTTCTGTTCTGGTAATTCTTCAACTGAATTTGTTCTCCTTGTATTTCCTTGATTTTCAGAATTAATTCTCGATCCTGGATCCTGTATATCTTGGAGTCTTGCACATGTTTCTATTATTTCTCTCAATTTGCCTTCAGTTTTTGGATTATTTCGATGGATTTCAACGAAGAGCTGACTCTTCCGATCTACAATCCCCCATTTGTAATGGTTTATAGCTGTCATAGGGTCTAAATCACCTACTGCTTGATATATTGAATGCCATCTAGTTGTATATGATCGGATCGATTCTTCTGGCCATGACATTAAAGAATAAAGTCTGTCCTCCCCTGAATCAATTGGTCTGTTATACATGTATGCCTCTAAAAATTTTCTGGCCAGTTGTGCATAATTATTGATAGAATTTTCCGGTAATCTGTCGTACCACAATAATGCTGTCCCTGTTAAACTTGACGGAAAACATCTGCACATGATCGCTTCATGACCGTCCCATCGCGTCATTACTCGGTTATAATACTTTAAGTGCGATGTTGGATCCTTGGTTCCATCGTAACATTCGAACGCTGGAATATTATATTCTCTTGGTAATGACACGCGCGTTAAATGTTGCGCTAACGGTGTTCGCTTTGCTTCTTTCAATACCTCTTCTATCCTTCCCCCC
>JAJJMC010027656.1:0-10258 GCA_023531435.1 Papaver californicum | reverse complement strand
TCGTTTCTGGATCAATTCTTCTTTGGGTCGATCCATCTTGTCTCGATGTATCTATCGTTCTTGTATTTTGTCTTTTACTTGGTGCGATCATATAGATGACAGATCACTCTTAATTACTTTCCTGATTCGATGCTTTATATGTCCGACGCGTGCTTCCTTATCTTCAAAGACTTCTGTAATCTCGATCATTAAAATAATAGAGTAATTATTATAATTTACTTTCTCGACCATAGAGTAATTATTACATTGTACTTTCTCGATCCTAAAATAATATAGTAATAATAACTTTTTACTTTCCCGATCAGTTATCATTTAATGCTGTTTGTTTTGTTCGATGGTGTTCCGCTTTCTCGATCTTATGTGTCATTCATGCGATTCATCGCTCAGAAGTCAGGAAACGTCTCGGGTCTTTTTTTTGAAATTTGATATCTTTAATAATGATCCTATGTTTCTCACCCGTTTTTAATCTGGTTGCTTCTTAACTTGATCTTCTTCCACGTGTCATGCTTCTTTAATTTACTAACAATTTGCCCCCTTCTTCTCTTTTTTACAAAATCATCCAACGGTCGATCCGAGATTTTGAAAAATAGAGAAGGACTTGTCGTTTTTAACTTTTCAGTTTCTTTTCTGCGCGTTATCCGAGTTTTCCGCTGGTATTAACATGATTATGTCAGTTACACTTTTTTCAATGAAATCAAATCTTTTCCGATTATTTTGCTCTCCCATCTTGTGGCGGTTACCATTCTTCTTCTTTAAATATCCTGTAACTTTCTACTGTCTCTTTTTTAGTTATTGCACTTTGTCTTCCTTAAACTTTTCAAATCTTCCCACTACTCAGGAGTTTAATTCTTGTTAATTGGTTTCTTCTCCACTTCGATTTGGCCATTGTTAACTTCTTTTCTTCATGTAAGTAATTTTATTTTTCTTGATTCGAAATTTTCTTTTCATGGTTGAGGGTCTATCGGTGTAGTAAAAAGATTGTGGTTCTCAGGTTATGTATGAATGAAAAGGTCCTTTTTTACACTGTAATTATTGCTAGGTAATTTCTTCATATATTAATTTTTTCCTTCTTTTGTTTCTTTTTGCTCAGATCTTCAATATGTCTCCAAGAAAATCTGATGCTGCCAGCAATCAAGGTGAAAACAGGAGATCAAGTAGGTCTTCTTCGTCTCGATATGCTGTTTCTCGTCAAGATTTGTCTCTTGCTATTCCTTCTCCTGCTATACCTCGTTCTGTACGGGATTCTTCTCCCGATGTCCCTAATGTTGCCCCCAAGAATAAACGGTCAATGTCATCTTATAGCTATCGATCTATGGATATTGAAGAATTTAAAAGAAGACATAATCTTCACGGATTTAAAGTTTCTTTTGTTGATAGTGCTTCTGATATGATGACCTACGATTCGATGAAAAAATTTCAATATACCCATAATAGATTATTAATTTCTGTTGGTGCCTTGGAAGCTGGTCTTCATCTCCCTCTGTATAGAAAAAACAACCCTTTCCAGTTTACAGTTCTTGTTACTCGCAGCAGGGCTCCGCATACTCAACTTCGTTCTATCACACAGTATAATGGTAATTGGTGGCGAATTCTCGATGAATGTACCCTTCGCAGTGAGGGTCGTACCCGGCTTACTTGTTATGTTCCCGATCCTTCAGAACGTGTTCATTATACGCCTGAGAATTTCCAAAATACTTATGGTGATGGTATTACTGTCAAAAATTATGTTAAATGGAGTGTTAGTCCTGTTCGCAAATGCTACCAAGGGTTTCCTCTTCTTCGAGAAGTTGATGACCCCAGAATCAAGGTAGCTCCATATACCAATGCTGACTTTCCTTCGAATGAGAGAATTCGTCGAGAACATGATTATAAATGGTATCGCACCCCTATTCTGATCGAGGGACCTTGGGTATATGGTGATATCCCTACTAGTGAAATTCAACATCTTCGCAATTGTTTCCCGAACTATTGCCCCTGGAGATTGAACTTTGATGATTACAAATTTGACTTCAAGGTTCGGAATTCTTAGTTGATATCATTCCTTTTAGATATAGTGTATCGATTTTTATTGTCTTCTTTTAAATGTTTTTACTTTTTTTTTTTTTTTTTTTTGATTCCAGGTCGACCCTTCTTTGGATATCGGAATCCCCCTTCCTCCACCTGATCGAGGTATTAAAATCGTCGAGAATAGACAGATCATCGAGAATGAACAATCGATCGAACCCGCGGTTGAGGGTAGAGGAAAGCGAAAATTAATTCTCACAGTAGAGAAGAAACAGAAAGAGCCCAGAACTCTTGAACTTTCAACTGAGGTTGTAAGAGAGATGGCTTCCAGTTTGAATAAGGGAGAAGGTAGTTCGATTGTTACTCTTCCATTGGATCAGTCTGATCCTATCGATGTTATTCCAGTTTCCTCAATGCCAGCAGAAATAGTGGTATCGGAACGATCCGATCCTATGGTTGCACCTCTTTCTGGTACTTCATCCAATTTTTATAACATCGTTTCTCCACTTCCTTTTGATTTCGTGCTTGATTCCCCTGTACCTGATAATGGTGCATTGGAAACTTTTTCTGGCCTTCCTCAAGAAGAGGGAGATGATATTGTTATTGATGATCTTGTTGATGTAGTGAATGAAGTATCCCATGTTGAAGAAGAGAATACATCGCAGAAGGATAATGCCAAGATACTTCCGATTGGTGGTGTGGAAAATATGAATGTTGAAGCTAATACCGCCATTGTTGAAGAAGCTAACATTATTGATCGAACTGAAGAAGAAAACTCTCCTTCCAGTTCGATCCCTCCTTCCAGTTCGATCCCTCCTTCCAGTTCGATCCCTCCTGAAGTCGAAGGGACTTCTGAAGTAATACTCGAATCGATCGCTCCTTCCGAAATTTTGGTTCGATCTACTTCTGTTGCTGTTGAGGTCGATACTTCATTTCCAAGTGCCGATCCTTCTACTCTGAAGTCTATTTCCGATCGAATCTCCAGTGAAGGTCTTAATTTAGTTGGTGATGAAGAAGAAGCATATAAATGGTTTCTTTCTCAAGGGCTTTGGAATGTTTCATCTAATCCTGATGTTATCAAATCTGATTCTGGCTTCATGTCTCGATTCAAGGATTCACTTAGTGCGATTCCTATGGACGAAACTTTGGATGCATGGTCCAAGAGTGATGTTTTTGAGCAGAGATTTCCTGTAAAGCCTCCTCCAACCTTCAATGAAGTTTTGACTCTTTCCGATAGTTCGTTATATTCACTTCCACAACAAGCTTTAGCCCAACTCCAATATAGTAACGACTGTCTGTTTAGTGGTTATAAATTTTATAAGGCTCGAGCTACCATGATGGGATTGATATTTAGGAAAGAATCAGTGGAGATGAAGGAAAAGAATGTATCCTTACAACAGGTGAATGATGATTTACAACAGCAAAATGATCTTCTTCAACAACAACTTCAACAACTTCAACAGCTTCAACATCAACATAATGATCAATATCAGCAGCAACAGGATCGTCTCCGAACTATTGAAGGTCACAATCAAAATCTTCAGAATCAAAATCAAGGTTTATTTTTCATTCCTTTTCAATTACTATTTTATTTACTTGATTTATATGAAACATTTAAATTTTATACTAGGTCCAGTGGAAAATATGGAGACATTATTTAGGATCGAACGTAGAATGGTACAATTGAATAATCATGCAAAGGAAGTTTTCAAAGAGATGAATGTGTTTAGAGATAAACTGACTCAACTGAACGATAGTTCTGATTTAGCCACTTGGAGGCGTAATAAAGCAGAATCAAAATATCGAGAAGTTGTAAAATTGCTAACTCATAAAGAATTAGAGTTTAAATCTGTTGTCAGAGGTACATTTTTGGTTTACCTGATTTTATATCTCTTGATATCATAAAATTTGTCTGATGTTTTCTTGTATTTTCAGAACTGGAGACAAAGTTAAATGAGGCTAAGAATCGAGCAACACAAGCAGAAACTGAGCTTAATTCAGCAAAAGATTCAGTGGAAAAGATTACTCAAGAGTTAAAGACTTCTGAATATAATGTGACTCTTAGCGCCTCAAAAATTGAGAGTTTACATGCTCGACTATCTACTGAACTTTCTAAAATTATTGCTCGTGAACAAGAGATTGATTCATTAATTGCACAATTAAGTGAAGAGAAAAATCAAAAATCACATCTTAGTAGCAATAGATCAGCAAAAGATCGAAGAGCTTCACAAAGAAATCAACTTTGGGCGTGATTTTGTTCAATGGGTCAGGCAGGAGGCTAAAGCGAAGATTGCGATGTCCTTCAATACTGCTTTAGATCGTGCAAAATCCGATCCTTCAGTGCTTAATAAGCGCGCTCCTGTGCCTGCAGTTCCTCCTCCACCATCTCGATCCGGTCTTCCTGATATTTGATTATATTCTTTGTAGTTTCATTTTCTGTTAACTCCTCCATCTTGTACTTTGTGTGTCTTTCAAAGATTTTCTTTTGTAACTTTTGGACTTGCCTTTTATGTTGTTCCCTGCACAAGAAAATATGATTAAGTGATCTTTTTGGCTATCATATGATTTTCTAAGTTCCATGAATTGAAGTACTTTTTACCTCAACTCATGTTGTTCGAGATCCCACACATACGAAACAAACCCGGGCCAGGGGTAAGATACAGGGTTGGTCCCGAACTGTACTCTGAAAATTGATAAACCAATAATTAGGAACCCCTTCTTGATAATAATTTCATTGTTAATAAAATTCTCTAAGGATAATGTTCACCTTTTGTATATGATTATGTCGTCAATCGCAACGATATCCAGAATATGATGTTCCTGGATTGATTTTGAGCGCTCAGAGTATACGAAATTCCGAGATTAATGGAATTTTGATTATCATGGTAATCTCCAAGATATGATATTCCTGGATTCAAAGTATATGACATTCCGGGATTAATGGAATTATAAAATTCTCCATGGTACGATGTTCCTGGAGTGATTATAAAAGAAATTAATGAATTAATTGTTTATGTACCTGCTTTTTGTGGTATCATTCACAGATAGTAAAGCTTTAAATATTGTGCATTCCACGGATGCTTTAAAATTTCTCCTTGCAAATTCTGAAGATAGTACGACCCTTGTCCTGCCGGTGCTTGAATCACATATGGTCCATCCCATGTTGGTGCGAATTTTCCTGCTCTTTTGTCCCTTTGATGTTCTGTTATTTGTCGGAGGACATATTGACCTTGGACAAAATTTCGGGATTTTACACGCTTATGGTATTCTCGAGCTAATCCCCTTTGATAATTCTCCATTTTTTGGAGTGCCACTTCTCTTTTTTCTTCCAAGTCATCCAATTTTTGTAACATGAGATCTGAATTTAGGTTTTTCTCCCATGCTTCTGTTCTGGTTGTAGGCAAAAGAACCTCTGTTGGTATTACTGCTTCTGTTCCATAAGCAAGAAGATATGGTGATTCTCCAGTTGAAGCTTTTCTCGTGGTTCTATATGCCCATAATGTATTATGTAATTGTTCGCACCACTTATTATAATATCCATCCAATGTTTTCTTCAGATTTGTTGCAATTGTTTTATTTGTGGATTCTGCTTGCCCATTACTTTGTGGATAAAAAGCTGTAGATTTATGTTTTTGAATATTATATGTTTCAAATAACATATCGATATTCTTCCCCTGGAATTGTTTTCCATTATCAGAAACTATCGCTGCTGGAATCCCAAACCTACAGATGATATTCTCGAATAAAAATGTAAAAACATCAGTGTCTCTGATTCGCGCTAGTGCTTTTGCTTTTACCCACTTGGTGAAATAATCGGTGGCCACAATTAAGTATTTTCTTTTCTTTGTGCCTTCAGCTAATGGTCCAACTATATCGACTCCCCATTTTGCAAATGGCCATGGGCTAAGTATTGAATTTAATTCCGTAGCTGGTGCTTTGATTTTCTTACCAAATCGCTGACATTCTTCGCACCTTCGAACCATTTCTTCCGAATCTTTCAACATGGAAATCCAATAATAACCCTGCATTTTGGCTTTTAATGCTAGCGATCGTCTTCCGCTATGGTTTCCTGCATCTCCGTAATGTATTTCTTTGAGAATTCGTAATCCTTCTTTTCGTGATAAACATCGAAATAATGGTCCAAGAAAAGAATGTCGATAAAGAATTCCATCTCTAAGTTGGTAGCTGTTTGATTTAAGTTGAATTTTCCTTGCTTCTTTAGAATCTGTTGGTAATTCTTTAGTTTGTAAATATTGATGTATCGGGACTCTCCAATCTGGCTCACTTGGTTGATCATTTTCTTGTTGCGATGTAGATGTGGCATTTTGTATGGCTGAGTCATCGATACCGTCTTCCTCTATGTTATTTAATATTTGTGCTCTTATGGATGGCTCATATATTCTCCCGATTTTTAGTGCTTTAGTATTTGGATCATTTACCATGGATGAGATATATGCCAGTGCGTCCGCATGTCGATTCTTTTCGCGAGACAGATGTCGAAAAATAATATTTGGAATACAAACTGTTAAACTTTGTACAAGATTTTTGTATCGTTCCAAGTCCTCATCGACCGTTTGATATTTTAACTCGATCTGTCTAATCACCAGCTGCGAGTCACTTGTGAGTCTTACATCACTTATTCCTAATTCAATAATGAGTTTGAGAGCATGGACCACTGCTTCATATTCTACTATGTTATTCGTATGTTCTTCGAACTCAAGTCGAAATGAGTGTACCATACGTTCTCCCTTTGGCGTTGTAATCACGATACCTATTCCTGCTCCTTCTTTATTTCGCGACCCATCAACAAAAACCTCCCATCGTTGTGAACTATTTGAATCTAGTATCTCTACTGGTTCTTCTTCTTCACACCCCAGAAGTCCTTGAATTTCATACTCTTCCTCGATTGGAAAATCTGCCAAAAAATCAGCTAGAACTTGGGATTTCTGCGCAGTTTGTACCTCATAAACAATGTTGTATTGTTCTAGCTGAGCGTTCCATTTTGCTATTCTTCCTACCTTCCCTGTATTCTTTAAAACTGATTCCAATGGAGCTTTGGTTAAAATACGAACATAATGAGTGAGAAAATAAGTGCGTAACTTCTGAGTAGCAAATACCACTGACAAAATTAATTGTTCAATCTTTGTATAATTTCTTTCTGCTGAATTCAAAGTCTTGCTGATGTAGTATACAGGTTTCTCAATTTTCTCATTCGTTCGCACCATTACTCCACTAATGGCATTTTCTGTTGCTGCTATGTACAAAGTTAACATTTCTTCTGGTTCTGGTTTTTGTAATGCTGGTAATGTGGCAAGATGTAGTTTTATACTTTGAAATGCTTGCTCACAACGATCGTTCCATTCAAACTTATTTTTCTTCTTAAGTACATCAAAAAAGGGTTTACATCGTTCTGATGACCTTGCAATAAATCTACTTAGTGCAGCCAAACACCCATTTAACTTCTGTACACTCTTTATACTGTTTGGTGATGGCATATCCGTTATTGCTTGTATTTTTGCTGGATCAACTTGAATTCCATCTTTTGTAACCAGATATCCTAAAAATCTCCCTGATGTAACACCAAAAATACACTTTTCTGGATTTATTTTCATCTTATACTGTCGTAGTGCACCAAAAATTTCAGTCAGGTTTCGCAAATGATCACCAGATAACTTGCTTTTCACTAACATGTCATCCACATAAACTTCCAAAGTTTTTCCGATCCATGGTTTGAATATTGCGTCCACTAAACGTTGATATGTTGCTCCTGCATTTCGTAACCCAAATGGCATTCTGGTGTAACAATACAATCCCCGTGGAGTGAAGAACGATGTATGTTCCTGATCCGCTTCTGCTAACGCTATCTGATTGTATCCAGATTGTCCATCCATGAATGATAACATCTCATGTCCTTCAACAGCATCTACTAGTTGGTCGATGTTTGGGAGCGGGTAACTATCTTTTGGACATGCCTTATTTAGATTGGTGAAATCTATACAAATTCTTACTCCACCGTTCTTCTTCGGGACAATTACCATATTAGAAATCCATGTAGGGTATCGTACCTCTCGAATGAATCCTGCACCTAAAAGTTTTGCTAATTCTTTTTCCACTTGTTCATGATATTCTGGTGCGACTTTTCGTATCCGTTGGCGAAAAGGAATTGCATCAGGATGTATGTTTAATTCATGCTGGACGATGCTGGGATCGATCCCCGGCATGTCTTCTATTCTCCAAGCGAACACATCTATATATTCACAAAGCAATTTGACTATCTGTTGTTCCACATCTGATTTTATTAACGTCCCAATTCGCACTTGCTTGGGGCATTCTGCGGTGCCGATGTTTATGATTTTTGTTTGCTCTACTGGGTGAAAACTGGTTTTGGAATCCCAATTGGAGTTGGGGTTCCCTTTAATTGCTACATCGCCCCTTTTTGCGGCTGGTTTTTCAAATTTTCTTGATTTTTGCTATTCTCTCCTTTTTCACTTTCTATTTTATTTTTTGCATTTTTTTCTAGGTATTGATTTATTTCCTCTTCCTTTGCTTTAATTCTTGATTCTTTTTTCTTTTTACATTGTAAATGCTCCCGTTCTTCATTTATTCTTGTCTCTGCCATTATACAAAGTTTAGCATCTTCTTGATCACCCTTTATCTCCATCTCTCCTCGTGGTGTTGGAAATCATAGATACTGATGATAAGTTGATACTACACCCTTTAATTGATGAACCCATCGTCTTCCAATTATAGCATTGTACGGGGATGGTGCATCCACAACACTAAATCTTGTCAGAATGTTGATCGGTCCGGCCGATACTTCAAGATCAATTTCTCCCTTTGGCTTGGACGATATTCCATTAAATCCATAAATGACAAATCGTGAAGTGATGAGTTGATCTTCTTTAAAACCCATTTTACAAAATGTATTGTAGAACATCACATTAATGAACTGCCCCCATCCAAGAGTATTTTCTTGACATTCCAACCAGATATCAATAACGTCAACACAAGAGGGTCATTATGCATTTCAATTTCTTGATTTACTTCTTGTGCAGAAAATGTTAATGGATGTGCCATCCAATCCTCCCATAATTCTACTTGCCTTCCTTGAACTCTAAAGGCCTCGTGGTTTCGAATTCTCTTGCACAACTTCTTGTTGATTGCTACATTCAAATCTGTATCACACTTTTCCACACATGAAATCATATTAATTGTCTGTTTGTTATATGGAATATGTATTGCTTTGCCTTCATCATATTTTTCTGATGGTTCAATTTTTTGAACAAATTCCTTCAATTCTCCAGCATCGACCATTCTTTGTACCAATGTTATAAAATTTCTACAGTTGTTTGTTGTATGTCCTTTGTAGTTATGGTATTCACAATAGTCTTTGGAGTGTTGTGTATGTTCCGGTTGATTTCCCTTTGTTATTGGCCATTGAAAACCTGGTCGATTCTTCAAAATGTTGAATAACCTGAAATATGAAATATTAAGCTTGGTAAAAGTTCTTTCTCGAAATTGTTGAGCAAAATTTTTTCCATTCCCTTGTCGAGGATGTTTTGATTCTTTTGATTCAACTTTTGGAGGACATTTCCTTTTCTGTTCTGGTAATTCTTCAACTGAATTTGTTCTCCTTGTATTTCCTTGATTTTCAGAATTAATTCTCGATCCTGGATCCTGTATATCTTGGAGTCTTGCACATGTTTCTATTATTTCTCTCAATTTGCCTTCAGTTTTTGGATTATTTCGATGGATTTCAACGAAGAGCTGACTCTTCCGATCTACAATCCCCCATTTGTAATGGTTTATAGCTGTCATAGGGTCTAAATCACCTACTGCTTGATATATTGAATGCCATCTAGTTGTATATGATCGGATCGATTCTTCTGGCCATGACATTAAAGAATAAAGTCTGTCCTCCCCTGAATCAATTGGTCTGTTATACATGTATGCCTCTAAAAATTTTCTGGCCAGTTGTGCATAATTATTGATAGAATTTTCCGGTAATCTGTCGTACCACAATAATGCTGTCCCTGTTAAACTTGACGGAAAACATCTGCACATGATCGCTTCATGACCGTCCCATCGCGTCATTACTCGGTTATAATACTTTAAGTGCGATGTTGGATCCTTGGTTCCATCGTAACATTCGAACGCTGGAATATTATATTCTCTTGGTAATGACACGCGCGTTAAATGTTGCGCTAACGGTGTTCGCTTTGCTTCTTTCAATACCTCTTCTATCCTTCCCCCC
>JAJJMC010027646.1:0-11502 GCA_023531435.1 Papaver californicum | reverse complement strand
CACCCTTGGCGGACCGCAATCCCACTAATACAAAATGACGTAATCACAAGGCACAAGGCACAAGGTTTCTGATTTCTTACTAATACAAAGAGTAATGATATGAGACTATGTTTTCATATTTGGATTTTTGATCATTTCCCATCCCTGAGGTCACAAGGCACAAGCTATCCTCAACACCTCATATGATTTCTCCTCCGGAGACTCGACATTGAAGAAACGGAGACCCCAGTATGGAAAAATTGACGCTAACTTAGATCTCCGACAACTAAAAGTTCAACAAGATACAATGAAGGAGGATGAGGTAAGTGGGCACATCCTGTTTATAGTGTATGGGTAACAGTTGGAACCCCTGAACTTAAAAAAATGTGATTAATGTATAATATATATCTTGTATATTGTTTGAGACCCTTACGGATCCGTACGATACCCTGAAAATTACTATCTTATCTAGTGGTATAATGGTTATCTCTATGCAGTCAATTTCGGCCGAAATGGCCGAAATTTCGGGTTTCGGAACGAAACCGAAACATTTTGGGGTTTATCGGCGAAACGAAATTTAAGCGAAAATTTCGCCGAAATTGTGGAAAATCGGAATTTCGGCCGATATTAAAGAAATTGTCTGATATTGCCGAAATGGATTGCTGACCATTGGATGAGAATTTTGTTTTAATCCAACGTCTTCGATTCGTCTTCAACCTTCCCAAACAATATGCAGTCTATCACTCTATCTTCGTTTTTCCTCTCCTGTTTCAAGCATCCGGCAGCTCCAGAAGAAGGTGAGTTACAGAAGAAGGTGAGTTACAGAAGAAGAAGGTATGTTCTTTCTTTTATTTCTTTTCTGTTCTGTTTGATTCGATGAATAAGAAGAAGGTGAGTTATAGAAGGATCTTCTTTTGCTGTTCTGTTGTGTTTTGATTTGATGAACTAATTAATTAGGACGAACCCATCATTCTCAATACCCCATTTCTTCTCTAGATGCGTATAACCTGGCTTCTACAAAACCTTGATCCTCTGAACCCATCATTCTCAATACCCCAGAGTCCCAGACCAAAAAATCCTTGATAGTATTGCTAGGGTTTGTTCAATTCAACTTGATATTGTTTTGATTATTACTTTAAAAGCCTAATTATAATGAAATTTTAATATCTTATTGTTTTGATTATTACTTTGATTATTGTTTTTTATGTTAACTGCTCTGGTTTCTGATGCTTACTTTGATTATTGTTTTTTATGTTACTTTGATTATTCTGAAGCTTATTCATTAGGTTTCTGATTTCTTACTAATATCTTAACAAGTTTATATTGAAATTTTGGTTTTGCTGTGCAATATGCAGCTATGACTTTGCATAAATAAACTGACCAAATTATCTTTTTTTTTTGTTCATGTATGTAAACTCCAAAACCTGTACAGAAGATGCCAACATGATCTGCTGTTGATTTATTTTTGGACTTTTTTGGATTGCTTTAGTATATTAGTAGAAGACATTCTTGTTTCTATTCATTAAGTTTTACTCCAATGACTTTATCCATTGCCAATACACACAATTACACAACATAGTAATACACAAGTATAGTCTTTCTCACCAAAGTTGCTGTGAGAAGCAATTGGAAAGATAAAGTTTGAACAACAAGCTATGATTGTGATAATAGGGTCTAATTGCAGTGAGTGCAGTAAATGAAATGCCATTCTGAATGGGTAATTGCTACCTTAAAGACTAGTCAAACCTAACTAGGCCTATGAAATTCCTACTGACAGAAGTAAGCTGCCACTTTGCTAGTCTCATCTTGCTCACCATTACCACCTTCTCCTTCAGTCATTATCCCTTTTTCAGCACCTAGAGAAGGCATGCCATCGATGTCATGTTGTTTGTCTGTCAACTCCTGTTCTCTTCCAATTGATGGCTCGTGACTGTTTCCATATTTGGCCTCCAGTTTTCAATTGTTACTCTTCTCCTTCATATGGTTTATTAAGTTTCTTTTTCGTTAACTACTCCGCAGGTCGACAAATTGAAGGTTTTATCAGAATCTCTTGCTAGTTCTACATCCAAAGCAGAAAAGCACATTTCACAACACAGGTTTGAAATGACGTAAATTTTCTATTTTTTCTATGATTTTATCTTCCGCTTATCTTCTCAGTTCTTGTTGACGGATTGAATTGGAACTATTTTGAGGGAACAGAGTATCACAGTTATATTGCTTCTGTTTTAAGAGATGATTTATATTCCTTTTTTTTTTTACTTATGATATTGTAAAATAGTACTAACACATTTCTTTCGTATTTCGAGTAGGAAACATAAGGAAGAGGCTCTTAATTTTCGTGTGACCAAAGCCAGTGAAGTTACTGAAGCTGAGAAGGTACGCTGTTTTTGATTACATAAGTTTTCAATATAAGGTTACTGTCCCATTTAATATTCTTACTGTGGTTCGACGTGCTAGGAATAGATGTAGAAAAATATGTTATGTAGCTGGGAACCAGTTTGCAAGCAACAAAAGAGAACCAGATTGAGTAGAAGCCAAGTAGCTTCCCACTGTTGAAACTAGCTAACAATTCATGTTGAGGCAAACAGACTCGTTAATTTAAAAACAATGTGTTCTTCAATATGTGCTCATTTTTTGTTTTGTTTGCTCCATCTCATTCATTTTCCAGGTTCAGGACACTTGTGATTATGGATTCTTCTAATGCATCAAATTCATGCACTACACCCTCTACATGTGGCTCATTGTTGCCTTCATCGTCTACACAAACCAAAGATACACCAACTAAAGAAAATCCATCCAAAGATATAGCATGGCAATGGGGTGAAAAGAGAGATCCAAATCATCCAACCTGGGTTACTTGTTTGTTATGTTTGAAAGAAATCCGTGGTGGTGGAATCACTAGGCTTAAGGATCATATCTTACAGAAGTCAGGGAATGTTAAACCATGTGGTAGTGCAACACCTGATATTATCAACAAACTTAATCAGGAGAATTCTGTAAAGAGGACCAAAAAAGAAATCCGGGCTACTGTTGATTTATTGTATGATCATGCAAACTCAGGTGAAGGATCTGATGCTTCAACTGATGTTGAGGTGCAAGAAAAAGAGGCCAGTGGTAGTAGACTAGTTGTACAAACTAAGAAGAAACAACGAATAGGCCAAAGTAATTGTAGAGGTCCAATGGATTCATTCATGAAGACAGATCACGCGAGAACTCAGCAGGCCACTCTTGAAAGAAACAGTGTAGCGAAAGAGAAGTTACTAAAAGCTGCATGGAAAAGCATTTCATCTTGGATGACTGAGAATTCAATTTCTTATAATACCGTTCGAAGCCCAACTTTCCAAGAAATGATCTATGCAATTGGCGAATACGGGAAAGGTATGCATTTGGCTTAAATTAACTTGTGTATTACTTAACTTGCTCTATATTAGTTATTAACTGGATCTGTTTTTGTATGTTTTTCTTTTGAAGTTAGCTATGCCTTCACCATCTTACCATCAGATTCGTACAAAATCTTTTCAAGGAACAATTAGATGATATGAAGAAGTTTGTTGATACATTTAGGGTATATTGGAAGAGGTTTGGATGTTCTATTATGTCCGATGGTTGGACGGATGGGAAAAAGCGACATCTTATTAACTTTTTAGTGAATTGTCCGAAAGGTTCAGTTTTCTTGAAGTCTGTAGATGGGTCAAACAGAACCAATGATGTTGATTACATACGTGGGCTTATAACAGAGGTAATTAATGATGTTGGGAAAGATAATGTTGTTCAGTTCATTACAGATAATGGCTCCAACTTTAAGAAGGCGGGAAAAGACTTAATGATTGATTACCCAAATATGTATTGGACTCTTGTGCTGCTCATTGCGTTCAATTGATGCTAGAAGATCTTGGTTCCAAGCTTCCTAGAATCAAGAAAGCCGTGGTATTAGGTAAGAGACTCGTTACCTATATTTATTCTCACTTTCAAGTATTGGCTCATATGAGGGAGATGACAAAGGGAGACTTACATAGGTCCACAAAAACTAGATTTGCAACTCAATACTACACACTAGAAAGTCTCCATAAGTATAAAACCCCTTTGCAGATGTTGTTTGTGGCTGATAGGTGGGCAAAAAGTAGGGCTGCAAAAGAAAGTGTAGGAATTAATGCACTTAAAATTGTTACAAGTGGTACATTTTGGGCAGATGTTGAGTATTCTTGTACTGTGCTAAAGCCTTTAGTTAAGGTTGTAAGGTTAGTGGATATTGAGCTCAAACCTACAATGCCTTATTTGATTGATGCAATGAGAATAGCAAGGGATCAAATGGAGAAGAACTTCAGTAAAGATACAGATACTTGGGCTATAATTCAGGATGTCTTTGATAATCGATTGAAGAAAAACTTTAATCATGATCTACATTGTGCGGCTTATTATTTGAATCCTTCAATATTCTACAAGATCGATGCTCGTGAGATGGATAATGATTCAAAATATAAAGAAATCAAAAGGGGTCTTCATAAAGCAATGGAAAGGCTAATAACCGATGAAGATGAACTAGATAAAGCTATGTGTGAATTGAGACTATACAGTGATGCTGTTGGGATCTTGGGAAGTCATTCTTGCATAAGAAGAAGAGATAAAGATCAACCTCGTAAGTTTTTTATATTCTGTTATTTTAAAATATGATTATGTTTGTGTTATATAACTTTGTGTATGTATTTATGAAGATGATTGGTGGATTACATATGGAGGAATGGATGTCCCATGTCTACAAAAATTTACAATCAAGGTATTGAGTCTGACTTGTTCTGCTTCCCCATGTGAGCGAAACTGGAGCACATTTCAGAAATGTAAGTATTCTTATCTTTGATTTCATCTGTCTTAGTCCCCTTTGCCTGTCATACTAAAATGCACATATTTATTCTATCATTTGCTTACTATCTATTCTGTCATATGTTTCGTATTTCAGTTGCACTCAAAGAAACGAAATTGTTTAACACAACAGAAAGTGAATGATAGTGTCTTTATCCAATATAACAAGAAATTGCAGCGTCGATACAAAGAAATCCAACAATATAACGATGATGGGAAAGCTCGTGATCCTATTTTTCTGGATGAACAGGATGAAAATGATGAATGGTTGGATCCACAAAATTTGGATGACTTGGATGTGGAAGGTGATAATGTAATTTTGGGTGATTTGCAGGAGAATATTGGTGAAGCAAGTGGGTCAGTTCGTAGCTCTCGAAGTAAGTCTGTTTATCCAACCGACACTGACATTGATGCATATGATACTGATCAATTGATGTTGGACACGGATAGAGGACAACTTGGTGATGATATCTATAATGAATCTAATGAATTTGATTAAAATTGTAATATGGTTGTTTAATTAGTACTTTAGACAGTAAACTTTGAAGTTGTTGTTTCATGTTTGAACTTTGAACTATATATGAAATCTATGGATTTATATATTTCGGATGAAAAAAATTTATTATAACGTTTTGAAATAAATTTATACTTATGAAATGTGAACTATTATTTTTTTATAAAATTATAGGTATAAAATAAATGGACCGATATTTCGCCGAAATTTCAACCGAAATTTCCCCGATATACCGGCGTACCAGTGTATCGCTCTCGACCGATATAGACCGAAATCCGATATGTAACAGCCTGATAACCATTATACCACTAGATAAGATAGTAATTTTCAGGGTATCGTACGGATCCGTAAGGGTCCCAAACAATATACAAGATATATATTATACATTAATCACATTTTTTTAAGTTCAGGGGTTCCAACTGTTACCCATACACTATAAACAGGATGTGCCCACTTACCTCATCCTCCTTCATTGTATCTTGTTGAACTTTTAGTTGTCGGAGATCTAAGTTAGCGTCAATTTTTCCATACTGGGGTCTCCGTTTCTTCAATCTCGAGTCTCCGGAGGAGAAATCATATGAGGTGTTGAGGATAGCTTGTGCCTTAGTGACCTCAGAGCAACTGCAGTGGACGATCAGACCAAAGAGTAAACACCAGAAATGGTCTTTGGTCCGATTTTGTGAGCCGCAACGGACGAGTAAATGTAGTATTTGGTCCAAAAAGTGAACAGTATTCGATCATGTTTAGTCAAGAAAATGGTCCAAAACAGATATAGTCTGACGCCAAAGTAAAACAACGTTTTGGAAAAACGTCATTATACGAGGACGTTTAAAAAAACAAACGTCATTACTGAAAAACGTCTAACAAAACGTTTGTTTAGAGTAGCGCTTTTGAAACGTTGTTTCAATACAACGTAATTTAAATAAACGGCAAGTTAGAATAGCGTGTGGGATGAACGTTACTGTTGTAGCGTTAATTGGCAAAACGTTGCAACACAAAGACGTTGAAACATTGATGTTGGTACACAGGAGCGTTTAAGAATCGAAAGCTCCTTTAGAAGAGCGTTAAAAAATGAAACGGTACACTACAGAAACGTTTCAGTTTTAAACGTTCACATGATCCGACGTTTACTTGCAACGCTCCACCACAGCCACGTTTGTATTCGAAACGTTCTCATCTTGTAACGTTTTGTTGAAACGTTCTCATACTGTAACGTTTTGCCGGCCGTTATTTTGTAGTCGTTGTAAATGTGACCGTTTTTTTTTCGTTCAACGGCTATTTTTTTTTTTCTTCAAAATTTTTAATGCTGCAACGTTTCGATTTCGGCATTATATATAGAGGAAGTTTTAATGTTTCATGTACAACCACCGTTCATTTGAGAACTTCGTATAAGAAAATCCATATTGTTCTGAATTTTTTTTGGTCGTTCGTTAACAGCTTTTCTCTGTATCAAAAATGGCACCAAAACCAAGAGGTCCAAATTTTACTACTAATGAAGATATAACAATGTGTAGGATTCATTTATCAATATCTCAAGACCCTTGTGTTGGTACTGATCAATCGGAAGAAAGATTATGGACTCGGATCAAAGCCGGGATGAAAGAAGCTATACCTTCAATGGCCGAACGCAGTTGGACCTCCATTCAAAAACGCTTTCAAGGAATAAGTAAAGATGTTGCGCTTTATTATGCAAAAGAGGCAGAAGTGGAACGTGAACACCATACCGGCTGGGGTCCTGAAACAAAAGTAAAGTAAACCTGTTTTAGTTTCGTTGCTCAAGTTTTGAAATGGATTGTGATGCATTAATTGTTTTCTAAACAACAACAGACACAGGAAGTAAGGCGACTATTCAGGGAAGCTAATGGTGATAAACCATTTAAGCACGATGAGTGCTACGCAATTATGATAGACAATATCAAACATTCCCGTCGTTCGACAGAAATATTTGATTCATCGCAAGCTGAAGAAGATTCGGACAATAACGCTGAAGACCTACAAACATTTTCACCCAGTGCAGGTCAATGGAGTGGACATGAAGAAATAGGAGATATTCCAAACACGTATCCGCGGCCGATGGGCCAAAAACAGGCTAAACAACTGAAGCATAATGGACGAGGAAAATCCAGTGCCCAAGCAGAAGCCTTGGAAATAATAATCAATAACCAAAAAAACTTCAACAACAGCTATGCAGAAAATGCAAAAAGAAAGATTGATCAAAGACATGCCGAGTTAGCATCAAAAGAAGAGCATCGCCTAATGAAAGAGGAGTATCGATTAATGATGACGGACGTCTCCAAATTGGATGACGTAACAAAAGAGTGGGTTATGCTTAGGAAAGCAGAGATTTTACGAAAAAGAAAAGAATCTTGTATTACCTAAAACAGTAAACAACAAATATTATTTTCCTTCTAATTAATGAAAACCATTACTTTCATATTTGTTGTCTACACGTAAGCATCGGCTGAAATCAATTAAAAACAGTAAAAGATATGAATTAAAACCAATTTTTTAAAAATTCGTTTTTCAAACATCACCAAAATGCGACCACAAATGTTCGATCAAGTCATTTCGTAATCGAAGGTGCGTTTGTTTGCTATGGACTGCTTGTCGTCGTTGGTGAGTTGTCATCCTTGAAAGTGCTTCAGTTTGTTGCCGTGATATAGTTATTGGTGCAGCGTAGCGCCCTTGATCATAATCATGTGGCCAAACACCCGGTAGACGTTCATCCTCCACAATCATATTATGGAGAATAATTACTGTTTTCATGATATATGCAAGTGCGTCCGGATTCCACATTCTAGCCGGTTGTTTAACGATGCTAAATTGGTTTTGTAGTACACCAAAGGCTCTTTCCACATCTTTTCGAGCACCCTCTTGCATTGCTGAGAATTTCCGCTTCTTAAGTGTATCTGGATGCTTGATCGACATGATTATGGTTGCTATCTCTGGGTATATCCCATCGCCAAGATAATACCCCATATCGTAATGGTTACCGTTCACCACATAGTGTACAGGGGGTGCCTTACCTTTTATAATATTTTTGAAAACAGGAGACCGGTTCAGAACATTTATATCGTTGTTTGAACCGGGCATACTAAAAAAGGCATGCCAAAACCATAGATCTTGTGAAACCACAGCCTCCAAGATGATACTTTCATCGCCTTTGTATGCGGTGTATGCACCCGATTCGGCCGTTGGGCATCTATCCCATTTCCAATGCATACAATCTATACTTCCTAGCATTCCTGGAAATCCCCTTGCCTGGTTCTGATTAAGCAATAGTTGAACATCTGTAGGTGTAGGGCTACGCAAATACTGATCCCCATATAGCTGCACAATCGTGAGGCAAAACTTACGAGTTACTTGCAATACAGTAGATTCCCCAATCCTTAAATACGCATCTATTGCATCTGGCGCACAACCGTAAGCTAACATTCTAATTGCTGCAGTAATCTTAACATGTGGTGTTAATCCGATTCTGCCGGCAGCATCCTTTTTCTGAACAAAATAAGGGTTACGTCCCACCACATCCCGCAAGATACGATTGAACAGTTCTCTGCGCATTCTGAATCTTCTCCGGAAAATAATATGACCAAAAGTAGGGTATCTTGAAAAGTAATCTGTCCATAGTTTCCTTGCTCCCTCCTCCCGCTGCCGGTCAATTTCGATTCGAGTATTTGGCCAGTCTATATTAGAAGTGAACAATCCAAAAGTAACTGCTTGTTCATTTTGGATAACTGCAAATGAATTTTCGTCTGATGAGGACGTCGAGTTAGTACTATCATCATCGGATGTAGAAGATATGAGTAAATGATTGTGAGGAATATAAGAAGAGGAAGAGGACAAACCATGATACATATTGTTATTCTGATTTTCTTCCAATGGTTGATGAGGTTTGTAGTTATGGTAGAGGAGGTTTGTAGTTATGGTTGACGCTTTTTGTATTTTTGTTTGAGGATGATTCTAGTTTTGGGTGTGGTTTTAATGGAGAGAATGTTATTTATAACATGGGAATTCATATAAGTTTTTATCGACACCTAACAACAAGCCAGTAATAAAAGCCTCAAAAAAGTTATGACAAGACGCTACCACAAAAAGCTGACCAATCCATTGTTGTGATATTATCGAGAAATAAGTAGTGCTCTGTACTCTTGAGTAGACAATACATGCAGGAAATTAACTCCAACATGAATGCTATGAGAGAATAAGATAAAGCTGACAATTCCAATTTAACTTTTTTGGTAACATCAATTTGTTGAATTATTAAAGTCATACATTAAACCAAAGTAAAAGAAATATTAAAAATCACTAGATTTTTACTAAAAACAATTAAGTAAACCTATTGTGAAACCTTAAGGCTTGGTTTGTAAGACGTCGTGGATGACGTGGTTCACTTGTTGGGAGAATAATCAACACAAAGGGATTAAATTCTTCCAAAACCCTTAAAATCTCGAAATGAGGTTTGTACCTGAATTCAAAACGTTTCCATCTTATCCATTCCTCTACTGATCTAGAAACAACTACATCGTCAGTTTCATTCCTAAGACGAAATTCATTCACCTTGGCAGTTAAAGAAGAAAATTCATGTACTTCCTTTGTGATTTGAACATATCGACAAAAAAGGCCGGCTCTGTTCCTGTTGTTGGGATTTCCGGTTTCATTACAAAAGTTAGCATGAGTATCTTCTAACCATTGCATGCTCATTACACCATTCATCCGACGTTCATGGCCCCTAGCTGGATAATGCAATACAATGTTTCGACATATTGATAAATCTTCCTCTAGTGTAAAATTTTCTGCATTCAGGCTAAAATTTTCGTAACCCGTCATTAAATGAAAACCGAAGATGACAAATTTCTTATGATATGTTAGAATGGTGGATTTGGAATGAGAATGAATGATAAAATATGTCATGTACTTATAGGTAGATGGGGAATGAGAATGGTGGATTTGTTCAACGGTAATAATTCATAACGGTAAGAAAACGGTAACAAATATAAAAATCAATTATTTTATTTTAATTTTCAAAATTGGTTGTATGGTGACACGGCAGTATTAACATTAATTGAGGAGTCATTAATATTGTGGATATATAGAGAAAAATGTCAGGTTGGATTTACTAAAAACAATAAAGTTGTTTATAAAATGTCATAGATAAAGAGAAAAGTAATGTTGGATTTGCATGCCAATAAAGGAGTCAATAAAGTAGTCATTTAAAAGCATAATGGAATGTGTAAGCAATAAATAAGGATGATTATCAACTACCGTCCCCCTCCCCACGAGAGGTGCGAGGGGGCATAAACGGAGGCATCGATGAAGAAGGAACATGCCCCCCGGTATTCCACATTTGCGATGGTAGAGTTGAAGAAAAATTTCCAAAACCTAGTGGTGGATTATGTAAACGACCATGCGAAAGTTGTAACTTCAAATTGGTGATTTCATTCTTATATTCCCGCAAATCTTCCATCCTTTCCCTCGATTGTGTCAAATGAAAGTTTTTGAACTCTTGGGTAAAGTCAGCACTCTGTTGCGCAAAAGCATAACATTCACCCTGTTATAGACAATAGGTCACATTTAGCCTGTCAACCCGTAAATTCAAAAACTAAATAACGAATATATTAGAAATGTACTTACGTATGACCAATTATCTATAGGCGGGATGGGCACATGTTCAGCAGGTTGGTTGATGGTTTCTTTAACTAAGCCACCCAAACTGTCGTATGTTTCCACATCCCAGTCTACGAGTTTGCAAAACTTGTTCGAGTTAGTAACATGGCGCCAATAGTCCAAATACCCCTGATACGTAACCTCTCCTTGGAGGTACTCAGTTACATCGACCTCAGAGGTTTCCTTAAGTTGGGTAGCATCTTCATCAGAGATGTCACTAACTCGAACTGGGGGGTTCTTCGGAATGCGATAGCCATCATTGTTTTGGTGCCATAACCGATCACCGAGGTATACGTTATGCTGTTAAAAGTAAGATTCCACTAATAACTATTACAATAAAAAATGAAATAAATAAAATATGCTATGAAAATAAATTAACTACTCACAATGCCATTCCAAGTAAATACAACGCGCCTATTTGAGAGAACCACCGCTGTCGTGATTACGTCATTTTGTATTAGTGGGATTGCGGTCCGCCAAGGGTG
>JAJJMC010027614.1:2963-14865 GCA_023531435.1 Papaver californicum | reverse complement strand
CTAATAATTTAGAATTAAGATATTGATAATCATATTCATATAAATTATAAATATAAAAGAGAATTATGGAAAAGAAAAAATGTAGAATTTCTTCCCATTGAAAATTTTGATATCATATATCACTCTATTTATCGTTATATTAATTCTTATGTTATATTATATTGTTATAGAATACCATTCTATTCAGTATTCATTTTTTCTCTATTCATATTCATTATCGATTTTGAATAGCTAAGAGCTAAGTAGTTGACTGAATTCCTATGCACAACACAATTTCTGTTATGTGAGCCCGCTTAGCTCAGAGGTTAGAGCATCGCATTTGTAATGCGATGGTCATCGGTTCGATTCCGATAGCCGGCTTTTCTCTCTTTGTTCCATTTTATACTTTATTACATGATTAATAATGTCTGGTTGAACTCAAGGTATATTGAAAATACTTTTTTCCTTTTCTCAAAAATAGTGGATCTATTATGTCGTAAGAACTTCCAACTATGAATAAAAAACGGATTCGAGCGGTTGGTTAGATCTCTACAGAACAAATTAGGACAAAGTCTCCTTACCTTGCTATATATACAAAAGAGTCTGAATATTGATACAATTCATCTCATTCTTCTTTGTAGTACAGTACTTAACTTCAGTATATTTTTTTCGTTTATCGTTTAGTTCAGTCTTAATTTAGGTTTATTCTGTAAATAAAAAAGGAGTTTTTATGTCTCGTTACCGAGGGCCTCGTTTCAAAAAAATACGCCGTCTGGGGGCTTTACCGGGACTAACTAGTAAACGGCCTAAAGCCGGAAATGATCTTAGAAATCAATCGCGTTCTGGGAAAAAGTCTCAATATCGTATTCGTCTAGAAGAAAAACAAAAATTGCGGTTTCATTATGGTCTGACAGAGCGACAATTACTTAAATATGTTCGTATCGCCGGAAAAGCCAAAGGGTCAACTGGTCAGGTTTTACTACAATTACTTGAAATGCGTTTGGATAACATACTTTTTCGATTGGGTATGGCTTCGACCATTCCTGGAGCTCGGCAATTAGTTAACCATAGACATATTTTAGTTAATGGCCATATAGTAGATATACCAAGTTATCGCTGCAAACCCCGAGATATTATTACGACGAGGGATGAACAAAAATCCAAAGCTCTGATTCAAAATTATCTTGATTCATCCTCCCATGAAGAATTGCCAAAACATTTGACTCTTCACTCATCCCAATATAAAGGGTTAGTCAATCAAATAATAGATAGTAAGTGGGTCGGCTTGAAAATAAACGAGTTGCTAGTCGTAGAATATTATTCCCGTCAGACTTGAACCTAACTCAAATAGCAAGGCAAGGATTCGGAGAATTTTTCCCCCTTTTCGCCGAAGTAAATTGACCGAAGCTAAGGGGTTTGATCCGGATATTTTTCCCATTCATGTATCATAAATGGATCCGCGGGGATTTTTTTATGTCTTGGCGACCCTTTAATCAGTATTTTTCGTACCACCCCAATTAGGAATATAGAATTCATTTCAAAGAAAGGTCTACCTCGTGGAATAATCCTATTCCTTGTTATTTGATCCATTGTGGTCAATAACGCTCTTGAATTAGGCAAAGATAAGGAAAGAGAGGGATTCGAACCCTCGGTAAACAAAAGCCTACATAGCAGTTCCAATGCTACGCCTTCAACCACTCGGCCATCTCTCCTACAAAATTTTATGATTATGACCCAGAAATCGGGTGAATAGCGAGCCATTCATATTTATTTTTGCAATATAGGTACGACTAACCGATTATAACAATTCGAAATATGAAAATGGATGGGATTTTGGTCATAGAATTATTATTCTATTCTTTTTCCTTCTTTGAATCATAATCTGTAGGAAATATTAATTGAATGTTTAGAACGAGTCTTTTTTTATGTTATTTCGTCCTGTACAATTCCTTTGTTTGTGGGATTCTTTTCCCATGCGAGGTAATGAGAAGAATTATAGAATGGATTGCGAACTATGCCTAGATCACGGATAAATGGAAATTTTATTGATAAGACCTCTTCAATTGTGGCCAATATCTTATTACGCATAATTCCGACAACTTCCGGAGAAAAAGAGGCATTTACCTATTATAGAGATGGTGTGATTTGATTCTATTTAGTGTTCTCCGTCTTACGAGTAAAGGCACGCAGGGTTGGATTCGGTATAAAACGAAAGGCGTTTATTGAAATAAATCTGCAAAAAATCTACGCTTCTTGAAGGTGAAGTTTGGAAATAGAACAATTCCTTCTATTGTGTATCCCCGATTGATGCAGCCTCAGATACTTCAATTTTCTAATCTAGTATTGAACGAAAGGTTACACCTATAGGTTCTTCTGTATTAGAGGTCCATCCTACTCCATCAGTACCAATAGGCGGCATAGGGGAAGAAGCACTACACCTAGGAATCAACAAAAAAAACTTTGTTATAAATTATCCCTTTCCTTATCGGGATCGGAACTAACAAGAATGGTTGGGACAACAAACATCCATCTCGTTTGTACTTTGGATACCTATATAACCATCAAAGACTGTTGAAGTGACTAATTCCTGGAAATAGGGGGCGTTGAGGACAAAGAAATTGTTGGAGTAACCTTTTCTATCTAGCAACAACACGATTAGTGTTAAGAAAAGACCTCTTGCAGGAAGGCTGGCTAGAGATTTCTTGTAAAAACACTAGTCCCTGTCAGTTCATAATGAGAATATTTCAATATTCTTTTGGTTCCATGGATTATTATCATTCATTATGCACAGAAGGGAGGAGCCGTATGAGATGAAAATCTCACGTACGGTTCTGAAACGGGGATTCTTTGAATAGAATGAACGACCGTAACGGATGTCAGCTCAATCCGAAGGAAATTATGCGGAAGCTTTACAGAATTATTATGAAGCTATGAGACTAGAAATTGATCCCTATGATCGAAGTTATATACTGTATAACATAGGCCTTATCCACACAAGTAACGGAGAACATACAAAAGCTTTGGAATATTATTTCCGGGCACTAGAACGAAATCCATTCTTACCACAAGCTTTTAATAATATGGCCGTGATCTGTCATTACGTGCGACTATCTCCACTATAGAAAGAGGGAAAGAAAGATAAAATACGCTAGTAAATACTAGAGGATAGGCTTTCTACATATGTATCGTACAAAGCAACGATTTTTATTAGCTGTAGCAAAGAAAGATACTTCATAAAAGCCAAAAAATGAAGAAATGAATATGCCTATAATACTATATTCTATGGATAGATAAAAGATCTAATTGATAGGGGAAGCGCCGTAAAGATCAATTAGTGAGATTTTGGGTCGATACAATAAGAAAAAACTGCTTACTTATGTCATGATATGAGATATAAGTTAGGAATCAACTTATGTAATAGGGTTGATCCACTAAGGTATTGAGCAGCGGTGTAGCATCAGATCCCAAAGATAGTAAGTCCTTTCTTTCTTAGAGAGGAAAGTCTTTTTCAAAGATTCTATATGAAAATGAAACGGAGATAGTTACCTTTCAGAAAAAGATAACTATAGTGGGGTTCATTTTTCTGAAGGTAGGAGAAAAGATAAAACTTATTTTGAATCAAAATGAAAGTTTAAAACTTATGTAAATGTAATTAACCCCTTCTGGTTAACCCGAGAAACAAAAATGGGATAGATTTATGAAAAATCTTATTTAGTTAGATAGGGTCGATTAAGATAAGATGGGACACCAAAATAATTTATTGCTGAGCCGTATGAGGTAGGAAACTCTCAAGTACGGTTCTAAGGGAAGGAATCGACCCACCTATTCCGACCGAGGAGAACAGGCCATTCGGCAGGGAGATTCTGAAATTGCGGAAGCTTGGTCCGATCAAGCTGCGGAGTATTGGAAACAAGCTATAGCGCTTACTCCAGGTAATTATATTGAAGCGCATAATTGGTTGAAGATCACGCGGCGGTTTGAATAAGAACACTCTTTTTATCCGTCAGTAAAAAAAATGGATCTTTCCTCTGGGAAGAGCTAATCAAGGAATTTCATTGTATCCCTTCTAAGATTGTTCTGTTCTATTTCGTTTAGTACCTCGTAGGCATAAACGATACCCGACTACAGTACATCATACATCCCTTTTTGCTATTCAAACTAAAAAAGCCTTTGAATGTGGATACTGGGGTCTTGGTCTTATTCATGACTGCCCCAATGAAGTGATTTGGAATCGAGCAATAGTCATACGTTCTATGTAAGATACGAAGCAGCTCCATCTAAGCACCTGTAATTTACATATGAATCCAAAAAAGAGTTTTTGTGTCAAGTCAAAGCCGGGAAAGGATTTTCAAATATTATAAAGGTCCGTTGAGCGCCTCATGGCTATGTCATAATAGATCCGAACACTTGCCCCGGATCGACTTCCAGATCATAATTGCTCTAGTAAATAACTAAACAAAATAAATAGCTGGGAGATAGGAAGGAAAGGAACTAATTATAAATAGATTTCAGAAGTTCACTAATTACTTGACTGTTGGCAGGTCTCTTTGTATGTGTTGTCCGGAAAGAGGAGGACTCAATGATTATTCGTTCGCCGGAACCAGAAGTTAAAATTTTGGTGGATAGGGATCCCGTAAAAACTTCTTTCGAGGAATGGGCCAGACCAGGTCATTTCTCAAGAACAATAGCTAAAGGCCCTGATACTACCACTTGGATCTGGAACCTACATGCCGATGCTCACGATTTCGATAGCCATACCAGTGATTTGGAGGAGATCTCCCGAAAAGTATTTAGTGCCCATTTCGGTCAACTCTCCATCATATTTCTTTGGCTGAGTGGCATGTATTTCCACGGTGCCCGTTTTTCCAATTATGAAGCATGGCTAAGCGATCCTACTCACATTAGACCCAGCGCTCAGGTGGTTTGGCCAATCGTGGGCCAAGAAATATTGAATGGTGATGTGGGTGGGGGTTTCCGAGGAATACAAATAACCTCTGGGTTTTTTCAGATTTGGAGAGCGTCCGGAATAACTAGTGAATTACAACTCTATTGTACTGCAATTGGTGCATTGGTCTTTGCGGCGTTAATGCTTTTTGCTGGTTGGTTCCATTATCACAAAGCTGCTCCAAAGTTGGCTTGGTTCCAAGATGTAGAATCCATGTTGAATCACCATTTAGCGGGGTTACTAGGACTTGGATCTCTTTCTTGGGCGGGACACCAAATACATGTCTCGTTACCAATTAACCAATTTCTAGACGCTGGAGTAGATCCTAAGGAGATCCCACTTCCCCATGAATTTATCTTGAACCGGGATCTTTTGGCTCAACTTTATCCAAGTTTTGCCGAGGGAGCAACCCCGTTTTTCACCTTGAATTGGTCAAAATATGCCGAATTTCTTACTTTTCGTGGAGGATTAGATCCAGTAACAGGGGGTCTATGGCTGACCGATATTGCACATCATCATTTAGCTATTGCAATTCTTTTCCTGATAGCCGGTCACATGTATAGGACTAACTGGGGGATTGGTCATGGCCTGAAAGATATTTTAGAGGCTCATAAAGGTCCATTTACAGGCCAGGGCCATAAAGGGCTCTATGAAATCCTAACAACGTCATGGCATGCTCAATTATCTCTAAATTTAGCTATGTTAGGCTCTTTAACCATTGTTGTAGCTCACCATATGTATGCCATGCCCCCTTATCCATATCTAGCTACTGACTACGGTACAGTACTTTCGTTGTTCACACATCACATGTGGATCGGTGGATTTCTCATAGTTGGTGCTGCTGCACATGCAGCCATTTTTATGGTAAGAGATTATGATCCAACTACTCGATACAACGATCTATTAGATCGTGTCCTTAGGCACCGCGATGCAATCATATCGCATCTCAACTGGGCATGTATATTTCTAGGCTTTCACAGTTTTGGTTTGTATATTCATAATGATACCATGAGCGCTTTAGGGCGTCCACAAGATATGTTTTCAGATACCGCTATTCAATTACAACCCGTCTTTGCTCAATGGGTACAAAACACTCACGCTTTAGCACCTGGTGCAACAGCTCCTGGTGCAACAACAAGCACCAGCTTGACTTGGGGGGGTAGTGGTTTAGTAGCAGTAGGCGGCAAAGTAGCTTTGTTACCTATTCCATTAGGAACCGCAGATTTTTTGGTACATCACATTCATGCATTTACGATCCATGTAACGGTATTGATACTACTGAAAGGTGTTCTATTTGCTCGTAGTTCCCGTTTGATACCTGATAAAGCAAATCTGGGTTTTCGTTTCCCTTGTGACGGACCTGGAAGAGGGGGGACATGTCAAGTATCCGCCTGGGATCATGTCTTCTTAGGTCTATTCTGGATGTACAATGCAATTTCGGTAGTAATATTCCATTTCAGTTGGAAAATGCAGTCAGATGTTTGGGGTAGTATAAACGATCAAGGAGTGGTAACTCATATCACGGGAGGAAACTTTGCGCAGAGTTCCATTACTATTAATGGGTGGCTCCGTGACTTTTTATGGGCACAGGCATCCCAGGTAATTCAGTCTTATGGTTCTTCATTATCTGCATATGGTCTTTTTTTCCTAGGTGCTCATTTTGTCTGGGCTTTCAGTTTAATGTTTCTATTCAGCGGCCGCGGCTATTGGCAAGAACTTATTGAATCCATCGTTTGGGCTCATAACAAATTAAAAGTTGCTCCTGCTACTCAGCCTAGAGCCTTGAGCATTGTACAAGGACGTGCTGTAGGAGTAACCCATTACCTTCTGGGTGGAATTGCCACAACATGGGCATTCTTCTTAGCAAGAATTATTGCAGTAGGATAATGGCTAGGAGGATTTGAAAAGCATTATGGCATTAAGATTTCCAAGGTTTAGCCAAGGCTTAGCCCAGGACCCCACTACTCGTCGTATTTGGTTTGGTATTGCTACCGCACATGACTTTGAGAGTCATGATGATATTACTGAGGAACGTCTTTATCAGAATATTTTTGCTTCTCACTTCGGGCAGTTAGCAATAATTTTTCTTTGGACTTCCGGAAATCTATTTCATGTAGCTTGGCAAGGAAATTTTGAGTCATGGGTAAAGGACCCTTTACATGTAAGACCGATTGCGCATGCAATTTGGGATCCTCATTTTGGTCAACCGGCGGTGGAAGCATTTACTCGAGGGGGTGCTCTCGGACCAGTGAATATTGCCTATTCTGGTGTTTATCAGTGGTGGTATACAATTGGCTTACGCACTAATGAAGATCTTTATACCGGGGCTCTTTTTTTATTATTTCTTTCTGCCATATCCTTAATAGCGGGTTGGTTACACCTGCAACCGAAATGGAAACCAAGCGTTTCGTGGTTTAAAAATGCCGAATCTCGTCTAAATCATCATTTGTCAGGACTCTTCGGAGTAAGTTCCTTGGCTTGGACGGGGCATTTAGTTCATGTCGCTATTCCTGGATCCAGGGGGGAGTACGTTAGATGGAATAATTTCTTAGATGTATTACCACATCCTCAAGGGTTAGGCCCACTTTTTACAGGTCAGTGGAATCTTTATGCTCAAAACCCCGATTCTGATAGTCATTTATTTGGTACCGCCCAAGGGGCGGGAACTGCCATTCTAACTCTTCTCGGGGGATTCCATCCACAAACGCAAAGTTTGTGGCTGACCGATATGGCTCATCATCATTTAGCTATTGCATTTCTTTTTCTCGTTGCTGGTCATATGTATAGAACTAACTTCGGGATTGGGCATAGTATGAAAGATCTTTTAGAAGCACACATTCCTCCGGGGGGTCGATTAGGACGTGGACATAAGGGTCTTTATGACACAATCAATAACTCGATTCATTTTCAATTAGGGCTTGCTCTAGCCTCTTTAGGGGTTATTACTTCTTTGGTAGCTCAACACATGTATTCTTTACCCGCTTATGCATTCATAGCACAAGACTTTACTACTCAAGCTGCGTTATATACTCATCACCAATACATCGCAGGGTTTATAATGACAGGAGCGTTTGCTCATGGAGCGATATTCTTCATTAGAGATTACAATCCGGAGCAGAATGAAGATAATGTATTGGCAAGAATGTTAGACCATAAAGAAGCTATCAAATCCCATTTAAGTTGGGTCAGCCTTTTTCTGGGGTTCCATACTTTAGGACTTTATGTTCATAACGATGTCATGCTTGCTTTTGGTACTCCGGAGAAACAAATCTTGATCGAACCCATATTTGCCCAATGGATACAGTCTGCTCATGGTAAGACTTCATATGGCTTCGATGTACTTTTATCTTCAACGAATGGCCCAGCATTCAATGCAGGTCAAAGCATATGGTTGCCCGGTTGGTTAAATGCTATTAATGAGAATAGTAATTCACTATTCTTAACAATAGGACCTGGCGACTTCTTGGTTCATCATGCGATTGCTCTAGGTTTACATACAACTACATTGATCTTAGTAAAAGGTGCTTTAGATGCACGTGGTTCCAAGTTAATGCCAGATAAAAAGGATTTTGGTTATAGTTTTCCTTGCGACGGTCCGGGACGAGGCGGTACTTGTGATATTTCGGCTTGGGACGCATTTTATTTGGCGGTTTTTTGGATGTTAAATACCATTGGATGGGTTACTTTTTATTGGCATTGGAAGCACATCACATTATGGCAGGGTAACGTTTCGCAGTTTAATGAATCCTCCACTTATTTGATGGGGTGGTTAAGAGATTACCTATGGTTAAACTCTTCACAACTTATCAACGGATATAACCCGTTTGGTATGAATAGTTTGTCCGTCTGGGCGTGGATGTTCCTATTTGGACATCTTGTTTGGGCTACTGGATTTATGTTCTTAATTTCCTGGCGTGGATATTGGCAGGAATTGATTGAAACTTTAGCATGGGCTCATGAACGCACACCTTTGGCTAATTTAATTCGGTGGAGAGATAAACCAGTGGCTCTTTCCATTGTGCAAGCAAGATTGGTTGGATTAGCTCACTTTTCTGTAGGTTATATATTTACTTATGCGGCTTTCTTGATTGCCTCTACATCGGGCAAATTTGGTTAATTCCTTTTTTTTAATGTCCTGTATCAGCGACAATTAATTTTATGTTTCGATGGAGAAGGAGGCCCACCTTCTTAATATTTTTACATCTAGGATCCGACTTGTATCATTGATAATAATAGGAACTGAACCATTATGGCAAGGCAAAGTTTGATTCAGAGGGAGAAGAAGAGGCAGAAGTTGGAACAGAAATATCATTTGATTCGACAATCCTTAAAAAAAGAACTAAGCAAAGTTCCATCATTGAGTGACAAATGGGAAATTTATAGAAAATTACAATCCTCACCACGTAATAGTGCACCTACACGTCTTCGTCGACGTTGTTTTTCGACCGGAAGATCGAGAGCTAACTATCGAGACTTTGGGTTATCCGGGCACATACTTCGTGAAATGGTTCATGCGTGTTTGTTGCCGGGGGCAACAAGATCGAGTTGGTAAGGATCAAAACATTCCTTCATGTTTCTATGGATCTCTATGATCGATGATCATAGAGGGCCCCTTTACCATTCTGTATAAATGGGTTATTCTATTTGTATAGATATGGTAGAGGGGTACATCCAACCCTTGTTTGTCTATTAGTCCCCAGCTATTTGCGTCCGCGCGGGGTAGAGCAGCTTGGTAGCTCGCAAGGCTCATAACCTTGAGGTCACGGGTTCAAATCCCGTCCCCGCAATATTCTTTTTTTGCCAAAAAATTTAGTTTTTACTCTCTTAACTAGTAATTTATGCCCTTTTTTCCTCTGGGATGGGAGGAAAAGAAGGGTGAAGATAGAACCACTACACTATCGTGGTCAACTATACCCAAGCATTTATCCTATTACATTACTTCAGCTTAGGCGGATAGCGGGAATCGAACCCGCGCCTTCTCCTTGGCAAAGAGAAATTTTACCATTCAACCATATCCGCATTTTTTTTCGTTCCTGATATGCATGTATATGTGTGCATAACATATGTATGTTATATCATGTCTGGATCATATTTGTGCAGGACGATTATAATTATTATATTAGAATATTAATATATTAATTATATTAGAATATAATTAAGAATTCAATTCTTTTTTTCAGTCAAGAGGTTTGACTTTGAACCCTCCCCCCAGTTTTTTTGAGACTTCTCTTTTATTGTATTGAATTTGAATGTGTCTCACAACTCGAAGGGGTTCGAGGGAGGGGTCATTTTTTTATCTGGGAAATACTGACTAGGTTCAAGAAATGAGAGAATTAAGTATAGCTACTAGAAAGACTAATCCAATCCATAATGATGTACCGGAAAATACAACATTTTTATTACTTGACCAACCATCTGAAGAAGCAAATACAACGGGTACACTAATCAGTAAGATTGAGGAAGTAGCAATTAATGCAAAAACCGCCAATTGGAAAGCAATAGTCATGCTTATAATCCTCCAAGCTATCAACAGAACTATACCATTTGATCCCTCTATAAGCCAAAAAATTGTAATAAATTCTATCATGAAGGGATTTGACCATGAACCCATGGATCCTATCGAACTTATTATCACTTTATTCAGACATGGGGTCTAGGAAAAATTTTGATTTACTTTACAAACGGACATGCTGGATCATCGATCTATTATAGATTCACACTTGGTATGTTTCTACAGATAGTGATGGTATCCACTCAGATGACCATGTTCTATTCGGGGGAATACAAATAAAATAGAGATTGTCTTTCGGAGAGATGGCCGAGTGGTTGATAGCTCCGGTCTTGAAAACCGGTATAGTTCTTTGTTCAGAACTATCGAGGGTTCGAATCCCTCTCTCTCCTTTTTCTCATTGAATAGATTTCTTTCTTTATTGTTTTGGCTTAACCTGGTATCATAAGGTGGAATGGCTCGGCTAGGTGGGATAGCCGAGCCAGAAAAAAGAAAGTAAAAAGGAACACTTTTTAAGTATGACCTAATCCAAATGATGGAATCAAATTGATTCCTACTTCAGGCATTTGATCTCCTGTCTCAGTTAAGAGGGGTCATGAAAAGAACAGGTTCCAAATCACGATCAATTCCTTTTTCAAATCCTGCTGCAGCTGCACGAGCTCTTCCCGCATGCCATAAATGACCCACGAATAGGAAGAATCCTAGAACAAAATGAGAGGTAGCTAACCAACTTCTAGGAGAAACATAATTGACTGCATTGATCTCAGTAGCTACGCCACCCACGGAATTTAAGGAACCTAAAGGAGCATGGGTCATATATTCCGCAGAACGCCGTTCTTGCCAAGGTTGGATGTCTTTTTTCAGCCTGCTCAAGTCCAAGCCATTTGGACCCCTTAGAGGTTCCAACCAGGGAGCGCGGAGGTCCCAAAAACGCATAGTTTCTCCTCCAAAAATGACCTCCCCTGTTGGGGAACGCATTAGATATTTACCTAAACCGGTAGGTCCTTGAGCGGATCCCACGTTAGCCCCAAGACGTTGGTCTCTAACTAGAAAAGTGAATGCTTGCGCTTGAGAAGCTTCTGGCCCAGTGGGCCCGTAAAATTCACTAGGATAAGCAGTATTATTGAACCAGACAAAACAACAAGCGATGAAACCAAAGACGGATAAAGCAGCTAAACTATAAGACAAGTAAGCCTCCCCAGACCATACAAGGGCGCGACGGGCCCATGCAAAGGGTTTGGTTAAGATATGCCAGATTCCACCAAATATACAAATGGAACCTAACCATACATGCCCTCCAATTATATCTTCTAAGTCGTCTACACTAACAATCCATCCTTCTCCTCCAAAAGGAGATTTTAGTAAATAACCAAATATAACACTTGGGCTAAGGGTCAGGTTAGTAATTTTTCTTACATCGCCCCCCCCAGGAGCCCAAGTATCATATACGCCCCCAAAATAAAGAGCCT
>JAJJMC010027604.1:471250-511611 GCA_023531435.1 Papaver californicum | reverse complement strand
TTTTATGAAGGGGTAAAATAGTAATTTTACACACCGGGGGCAAAAAGTATATCTCAACTAAGTAATCGAAATTCGAGCATGGTAGGTTAGTAGTTGCCACATGTTGCAGAACTAGATAGAGTATAATTACGACCAACACTTCTACTCTCTGAAATGATTGTAACATCTATCTTTAAGAATGATAATATTTTCATAATAAACATATTTATGAATGAAGGTTCTATTAAAGATTTTGTTGGAGAATGTTCTATAGCATCTTGTATACTACTAAAGCGTCAAGACACTGTCAAATCATATTGGGCAACCGAATCTTCAGTTAACCGATGTGACTTTGATGATAACCACGTTGGAGTACCCAACAGACATTCTTTCGATTTTCCATCAAACTTGGAAAGAATTGAACGAGAATTGCTTACATGTTTATAAGTAGCAACGATGAAATAAGAGTTTTGAGCCAATATGGTTTTTCTTGAAGATTGAGGAAACACATAAAAACAATACTAGAATAGGAATATAGTATCTAGGGATTGATGATGAATATATTTACATGGGATACTAGTAAAAAATATTTTCCTTAATACTATTTTTTTTTGTATTCCATAATCTCATCAGCTAGCTAATCTTTTAACAGTTTTGGCTTAATACATCTTAAAAATAGAACATCCTTTCTATAATATAATTGGCATATCAAATTAAAAGAGTCAAAGCTTAAGAAACTATATATATGATATAGCATCGTCATTTCTTTTACATGATGTTGTTCTTGAGTGAGAAGAAGAAGAGCTTTTTACTGGTGCAGTGAATGAACAAAGCAGTATTCAAAGTGAAGTAACAATACAAGGAGAAGAATTCTATATCCTATTTTAAGACTAAGTACAAGAGCGAAAAAAATCAAAAGAAGAGTACTTATTGAACTAAACCGTGTCGGTAGCGAACTAGGTACAAAAAGAATACAATCTTAGAGAAGTTGATCAATCATTAGTGAAGACTACCTATTGTTACATCACATGTACATTACTTTTTTCAAATGTTAAAAATCATTGAAGCTACACGACACAATAAGAACACTTTTCTCTTTCATGTAAAAAAAGTTGCATTGATATTTGGATTTGAAAAAAATATTTGGATTTACTACGAAGATACTGGTTAGCATGAAAGCACAAAAAAAGGGGAAACGATATGACGTAACAAAAATATCTTAACATCACATTTGATTATTTTTTTTGTAAGATCAATAGGTTTCTAAAATAAAACTCAAAACTCTAGCCCAAATTATTATAAGTTCCAACACTATTATTCCCGTATTTGTTTATAATATGTTTGGATGCTTTATATAGGATGCTAATTCTTGCTGAAATTGATAAGAATAATCAAGGAATTAAAGTGACCAAAGCCAGTCCATCAGTCAACCATTTATTTTTTTGCTGATGGCTGTCTCACATTTACAAAAGATTTTGTAGAGAATGCTGGGAATATAGAAGGTATGATTCGCATGTTTAGTAAGTTTTCTGGGCAGTCCATTAACTTTGATAAATATGGTCTAGCTTTTAGTACTAAGACAGACAGTACAAGAAAGTCACAAATATATGTTATACTAAACATTAAGAGACTAGGCCTGCAAGATAAGTACTTAGGGGTACCACTCTGGATTCAATAATTAAAATAGAGGCCTTTGGGCATCTTCTAGAAATGTTTGACAATAGGCTCAACACTTGGAAGAATAAATATTTGAATCATCCCGGTAGGAAAATGCTTACACTGTCTGTTCTAGGATCATTGACATCACATCATTTAGTTGTGTTTCCTATACTTAAGAAGCTTATAAATAGATTAGATACCATACAAAGAAATTTCTGGTGGAATAAGAAAAAAACAGATATGAGTTTGTATTTATATAAATGAGATAATGTAACTAGGCCCATTGCTCAAGAAAGGTTAAACATTAAAAAAACAATCCATTTAAATGATGCTCTTTTAGCTAAATTAGCATAGTAAATGGTTAATGAATCTAAAGCTCTTTGGGTTAACGTGTACAAGAGTAAGTACTCCCAACTCATATAATCCCTTGCATTATGTTAATGATAAAATTGGGTCTTAGATGTGGAAAGGTATCTGTATAGGTCTTGAAAGAATCCGTGAAAATTACTGATGAGAAGTCGGAAATGATAAGAGTATTTCTATATAGAGAGATGTTTAGATTCCAAATAGAAGTGCTCCTCCCATCTTTAACTTTATATCTAATGTTATTCAAACAGTGGACCAACTAATAATGAAAAATATTAATGTGCCTGTTTGGAATGTGAACCTTCTGAATGTGATCTTTGATAGATAATGTGTTATAGACATTTGTGCTATCAATATGCCTTTATCTGGTTGTGATGTTATTAAGTGGAAGCCTGCCAAGAATGCATATTTTTTCCTAGTTAAGTCGGCTTACAATGTTATAAATACTGCAAAGTAGTGTAGTTTGTAAAAAATTATAGTGTAGTTTGTAGTTTCCCTTTGTAAAAGATGTGGAAGTCTAGTCTTCCACCTAAAGTCAAACATTTTCTATGGAAAATCATGCATAACTGCCTTTTTGTAAGAGATATACTATCTAGATATGTTCAGAATATTGAAAACATTTGTCACCTGTGTAAACAACATAATGAAACTACTCAACATCTGTTTATTGATTGTTCAACCACCATGAGAATATAGTTTGCACTTGATGACAGTTTTGGAGGCAATTTAAATGGGAAAACTGTTCGAGAATGGATAACCAGCTAGTTTCTTAATGCACCTAACTCTAGAGATAGGCAACAAGTTACGATTGTGTTTGAAGGGTTTTTCTTATGGCATATATGGAAGTTGAGATGTGCCATAACCTTTGAGAATGCACAATTGCAGGTTGATGCTTTAGTTAGGCAATTAAAACAAACAATCAGTGAGTGGATTAATGCTACTAGAAATGTGAAATGTTACTGTTAATGGTCTTGCAGTGAGACATATTGTCTGAAAAAATCCATGCAAGGGATTTGTAAATACATTTTGATGGATCTTTTTCTATTAAAAAAAACTAAAGAAAAGAAAATATATTTTATGTCTTATTAAAATTCCTACCTAGGATAGTTTAAGGATTTCCTCTCGAGTCTCAACATCCTCTACGAGCTTTTCACGACCTCCACGTGACACCGCCAAATAATGATATTCATGGCGGGAAGGTTAAACAAAATTATAAAAATATATTTCTCAGAAAATATATTTAACAAAATAAGAAAATATAAAAATACCCTCGAGGTTCGGGATCCCAAACCAAAACATGGTTCGGACTGTTTTCCCACTACTATTTCATTTCTAATGCTCTTTCTCTTCTCTCAGATTTCTTCTTTTTCTTTCAAGTAAAAAATCCGATCGACATTTAGGATCGAAATTCAGTGTAGAATTGGAGGAGTTGGATTTAAAATTAAGTAAGTCTCTCTGTCTTCATTTTCAACCCTAACTCTCTCGATTTGGATTGGGTTTATTTCTGTAATTTTGGTTTATTGTAATGTGTATCAATCTGATCTCGTTTTGATTGCTTGTTTGTTTGTTTGGTTGAATTGAATTATTAGTATTGTGATTTCAGTTTTGAGTGAATTGGGAAATACTGTCTGTATCATGATGATGAGCTCCAATACCAATAGGACCATTAAAATCTTATCATCCTGCCTGCGCAAAGCTATCTGGGTCTGTTAGGGCGCCTGACTTGTTGTGTCCGAAAATATTGATTTGTGTTTCAGTCTTGTTTCTACCTTATTTTTATCTCATCCATTCATTCTTTCGTTGATTCCATTCTAACACACTTTAAAATCTGTATGTCGCATCCCTTCTCTATAAGCACTTGATAGTTGTAGCTTAGAATTTACTCTACAATCAGCTGTAACTATTTCCCATGCATGCTGCGGAAGCTCAACAACGATTCATCGCTTCTGCGTTTTTTTAGAGCTATTTTCCGTCGATTTTGCTTGGTGTTTCTCATGTTGGACTTGATCTCCCTGGTTGATAGGCAAATTCATTACAGCTTTGAGCTTGTAACTTTACTTTTCATTGAACATAGATTAATCCTTGTGTAACGGAGGAAATGTGTGCATAGATGGTTAAACCTTATACAGTTGTTGGTTTCTCTCCTCTTCGCGGAGGAATATGTATTATTCAGTTGATTTCAGTAATTGATGTTTCATTTCTCTTCCTTACTTATTGACAGGATTCCAGATACCGGAGGATTTATTCCGTTAACTTTTCATCATACAAACTCATGAAGAAGAAACTTATCCTCAAACCCCCCAGGGGTGAGATCTACTTCTATTACGTGTCAGTCTGAGTTGGTAGTCATCTCACATTTTATATATACAAGTAACTATGTTCAAGGTGTTAGACTACACGATTTTATATTAACTCTTTGATGCTAGCATGCAGATGTAGTTGTTGCATAATGTTTTAGCTCACTGGTCATATTATGAGGTGGTATTCATTGGGGCCAAACATAATCCAATACAGAACAACCAGCATCCAGCTTTAGATTATAAAGGAATCTAGTGGCATAACCTAGGTAGGGACAAATGGACAGTCCTTACATTTGCGTATCGATTCATGGAGGGTATAAAACCTTGGTCCATAGATAGTTGATTAGGTACTAATAATACAACGTGTCAAATTAGACATATGGTTTATATATAGTGATCAAATTCTTCACCTATATATGTCTGTATACAGTTAGTGTATACCATATGATATTCACTAATAAAAAAGATACAATGCATTTTCCATATCAGCACTAGCACACATTCCCAGCTCATAATTGCACATTACAACATTAATAATTGTATAAATTGTGTGTACACCACATGCTTATGATCACGTTAGATCACATCATAATATATATTTTTTTGTGTTTATTATGTAAAATCATTGATTTAAAAGTAGAAATATGAAGCGCTAAACACTGTCTTCTATTTTAGTAAGAGGCCTTGGTCACGTGTTGTCTTTTTCCAATTCACTTATCCCCATCTATCAACAATGTCTAGCAGTTTTCACGTTTTGGCTTTTCTTGAATCACCTATCCGCACCTCGTAGCAGGGTCTGGCACCTTGTGTCTATGTGGTGAGACCAGGATACCATATCATTGTTACACATGTATTTGTTGTCCTTACTATATTTATGCTTCCTCACGATCTTATGCAGGTTGAGGCTTTGAGATTGGGAGTGTTGAATTCGGACACACTTTTATTGCAGAAACAGAGTTCGCAGCAACATATGCTTGGAAAAAAACTAGTCATACCAGTTTTGGTTTGAGCTTCAGTTTCATGTTCCCTGGTACAGTTTTTGCATACTATATTTTTGAATCGTAGTAACAACAAGGAAGTTTTGAATGTTGCACGTTTTTGTATCTTGAATATCTCTTCTCTAAGAAAGGATCAGCTGCTGCAAATTTGCAGGTTGAGTTATCTATGCATGGTAATGAAGTGGACGACAAGGTCCAGAATTTCTTCACTAGCCACAAGTTGCTCGTGGAAATTGGTCTTTTTTTTTACACCAATACGTGGGCTCGAAACCAACGATAGATTGAGATCCCGATATCAGGTGAGAAGGTTAGATCTTCAATCTGTACCATATTTCCCATGGGCCTAACTAACCTCGAAAACTGTCTTGCAAGGTTAGGGTTGCTCAAGGCTTATAAACTGCAGGATCTTAAACTTCCCATACTATGTGGGACTAATAATCTCAACAGATATGTTTCATATTTATGTACTTGCTTTTGAAGCACTAATGGCTTTGGATTGTAATATACTGATATGAAGCACATAAATAGGCAGATGTTTCTAACTTGAAATAAACGAAATAAATAATTTGAAAGGTAGTTCTGACTAAACTGTAATGTTAAGAAGTGCCAAGTGATACTTGTAAGTTACTGTGAGGCAATTATGGAAGCAAAACATGATTAGAGCAGAGGTGGTAAGGAAGGATGGGAAACGTACTGAAGATATGGCACAAGATAGTGTTTAATATAATCACTATTTATCTGATTTCATCTGTTTTCCTCATTAAATAACGTCCTGCATTCCATTTTGGTCTTTGCAGATTCTGTGATAAGCAAAGGGCGGCAGTTTTCTGAAATGCGACCTGGCTCAGGTTTTGCATGATTAGCGTCTAGGCCTGAGTTAAGTGTTAGGCAATCTGGAAATCAGCATTTGAGTTTGAATGGATCATTTTTGCATGAGCAACAAGGTCATACAGGACAGAATCAGGGTGAGTTTCTCGGAGGGTGTGCAGTATCGGATACACATAATCTTGCATCGAGAGGCTTATCATTTTGTGAACCTTGGCTAAGGAATGCTCCAGAACTCAGTCCTGCCTTGTCAAGAACTTCAGAACAGTCAGAAATTGCTCCTATTAATTTCAATTTCCTCGGTGGTCAACAGCAGATCACGAGGGCCCCACAACCAGGGATGCCACTACATAGGCCAGGGCTGCAAATGGGGGTTACTGACATGCAGGCATGGCAACAGAAAATTATGTATACTCAGTTGCAAGACATTCAGATGCAGAGGCAACTAGACCAGGAATCAAGAGAACTGAACCGGATGAACCAGCTATCCGCTACCTCAAATCAGTCAGCTGGTGATCTGTTACCAAGACAGGGTAATGGGTTGCATATTCACGATGCTACTAGTAATTTCTGGCCAGCCGAGCATATGGGAGGTGATTCTAAAGTACCGACTACACCAGAAATGCCTATAGCTAGTAACACAAACGGGCCCCACCACAATGGTTCCTCTGCAATGCAAAGATACTCTGCTGGACTTATTTCGTCGCTTGAGCAGGGTCAAGTACCACATTCAATGGGTTTCGTTCCTAATCAGCTTGATCAGTCTCTATATGGTACTCCAATTGCTAGCATATGGGGTGCTCTCGATCAATATTCTGATATTCCTGCTGACATGTTAACCAAGGTTAGTGGCAACCAAAAGCCTATTATGCAGTCTCCAACCTTCAACAGCCCGTTCATGGGTGATAAATCTGCTGCATCTGACCAGATTGGCATGCAAGATGGAACTTCAGTTTCTAACCATAGTTTTCAAGGAAAAGCCTTGTTTGGGCATAGGGCTATAAAATGGAGGCCAGGTTGCCAGACCCATTTATTTTGTCAGGCCAGGCAGGCCAAACCTGTTCATCGAGGACCAACAAAATTAGCTACACAGGACAGGCTGGATATTATTGATAAATATCCGGTTGTGCCAGGCCAATCCGGTCACAAGCTTTAATATTTTTTTAACTTTTCTATTATTAATAAATTGATATCAACTTGTAACTTCGACATGGATTTCATTTCTAGCCTACCCCAACTTGTTTGGGACTAAAGGCTTGGTTGTTGTTGTTTTGTTGTAATAAATTAATATCAACAAATAAATTCTTTTCAGGGGAATGCATCAGCTGAGGACTTACGTTGGAGGCAGCAGCAAGCAGGTTGGCCTGAAAATACACAAGAGAACAATGGTTGGGATGCTTCTTCTGGTGGCAGTAGCACCGTTACAGGAGGCTATGGAAATTCCTTGGAGAACTCAGAACCCTTCAATGGGTTTTCTTCTATGCAAAGTGGAACCTGGAGTGCTCTGATGCAGTCAGCTGTGGCAGAAACTTCTAGTAATGACACCGGGATACAGGGTGAGTGGAGTGGTTTAAGTTCTCCTAGGACACAGATGCCAACTGGGGCTCTGAGTGCAACTACGGGTGACAGTTCAAAAAAGCGAAAAGATTGGGCTGATCAAAATATGCATCATGTCTCTTCTGTGACTTCAAAACCCTTTCAGCTGTTTGATGATTCAAATATGAATCTAACTTATAGTATCCCTAATTCTCAGCAACTGGGGACTACTTGTTCGGAGGAACAGAGGAATATGTTTCAACATAGTGCCTCTCGTGAATATGCTGGCCAGTCTCCTGGAGGATCTATCAACTGGTTAAATCATAGCTCTGAACAAACGCCACACCCACGTGCTGAAGATAGTTATCCAGTGCAACCACGCATGCACCCAGAAAAATCTGCTGGAGCAGCTTGGCCTGGTCAAATTTACGAGGAGTCAAGAAATGCTGCTCATTCTTGGGGCATAGGGTTAAATGCTCAAAACATGGATGGCTCTTGGATCCATGGACATAAACTTTCATCTGATAAAACTGAAATCCAACCTTGGAATAGACAGAATGGTTTGCGTACGAGAGAGCTACCGTCGGATAATGGAATTGTGTCACTGAAAATGCATGAGAATGATAGCACCATGCAACACAATCAAACAAATGATCTTAAGATTGGGATGCATATGGTGAGGAATCGTGATGGTGGGATGTGGAATGGTTTTGCTAATCATCATGACAAGAGAGAATCTTCTCACATGAGGAAGTCTACAGCTGGGTCAAATTCAGACGTGTCAAAGGTCAATCAACCAGCAATCAAACAGGTCCAAAACAGTAATCATCTTGAGCTCGGAAACCATGTTGATTTCTTAGTTGAATACAGAGGAGATGATACTACTGAAAATCGCCAAAATCAGGTGAACCAGAAAGAAATCTCTAATGAGAGCTACAACTCTAACCAATCACATCAAATTGTTCTAGGTGGTCCAAGAGAGACTTCGTTGTTAAGTCCTAGTGATTCTCGTTCTTTGGGGAGGGGTAACAAAAAGTCCGCCAGTCAAGTTGGTCGGAAGGTTTCTGGGGTTCGCAAGTTTCAGTATCATCCAATGGGAGATTTGGGTGCAAACGTGGAACCTGTTGACAAAAGGGTTCAGAATCTGCCAGAGCATGTCAGTGGTGGATCTAGAGGTATGGGACAAGGGTATTCTGGGTACCCAAACTTTGCTGGTCAAATTTCTAACAATTCTGCTCACATACAGGAGGTAGGTGCTTTTTAAAGCACAATGCTTGAGTATCATTTGCTTGTTCTTTCCCTAAGGTCTTATATTACTTGGATTTCTGTGATGTTTATAGGGTAAGTTACTCAAAAGTCTAGAAAATCCAAAAGAAACAGTAGAGTTGGCTTTCAGAGGAGCGCACCTTGATTCCACTGCACCATCTTTATTTGACGGATCCACTGATTTTTATGCCCAAAACAAAAGGTCTGTTCTGAGAGGGTAGCTGATATTTGAATATTCCATTTTCAGTTGTTTTTTTTAGAGCCATACTGCTTTTTCTGAACACCGTCCTTGTTGTACTCTCCATGTTTACTATATTCTTTACCTATTACTTACGATATTTGGAATTTTAATCACTCTTCTCATTCATCTTATAATATATTTATTAACTGTTTGGTTTTCAGCTTGCAAGCATGATGTCTTTTATCCTTCAGTTATGTCTCAACATACAGTCTGTTGACCGGTTTTAATTTTTAATTATGGCAGTCAACATATGCTCGAGCTTCTTCACAAGGTGGACCAGTCAAGAGAAACCAATTCCAGTACACCCTTTGGGTCTTCTTCAGAATGTGAACCTCAATCCAAAATGCCTGAACCAGAAGTTTCTGGTGTTTCTAGTGCTCATCTTCGCTGTCCTGATCAATCTTCTGCTTCTCAAGGTTTTGGCCTATGTTTCGCTCCTTTAACTCAAGGTTTACCTGTTCAAAACCATGCTTTCCCTTCTCAGAAAGCTACACAAACAGTTACTCATCTGAAATCAAGACAAGTTGAGTCTGATGTAGGAGGGCAGGGGCAGACATGGTTAAGTCCCACTTCTTCTGTTCAACTTTCTAGCAGAGACCATTGGGAGAGTAGATCTGGTATATCTGGTGTAGCAAATGAAACCTTGCAGCAAAAGATACCAGCTGGAACATTTACAGACACTTTGCCATGTCAAAGACATCAGTTACAGCATCAACAGGTCGTATCTGGTGCAAGTGAAAACATAAAGACGGATCAGCCTGTTACTTTTAGTGGACTCCCTTCCCATTCTAGACATACTTCTGACACATCTATTAGAATTCTGCCTTTTAATCTTTCTCAGGTGCATCACTCCCAGCTGATGGGCAGTGACTTGAGGGTTCCCGCGCCACCTCTCCCAGTGCTGGAGTCTACAGCTTTTGCTAATCCTTCTGTTTCGTCGGGACTTTCATGGCAGGGTTCCTTTTCAACAACTTTAAAAAATGCATCTAGTCCCCAGTGTGCGGGAAGTTCAGCACTTTCTATTAGTACGTCAAATAGGAATATGGGAAGAACCTCATGGGTCCAGAAACAAGATTATCAGTGTACCAAGAAAGTGGGAGATTCAAAGCACTATGCCAATGGGGAAGAGCAAACTGGGAAAAAAAGCTCCTTGCAAGAGGTATACCTTGATCGAGAGACATCTACTGCTTCCCGAGGGCAAAAATCTTCCGGAAAGCATCTGCCTGATGCAAATTCTATTGCTTCAGATTCTTTGGCGGTGCACCCTCATCATCAGGCACTTGATCGAAGATGTGGGAAAGATCCAATCTTAGTTCAATTACTTCAGAACCAAGGCAGTTCAAAGAGCAGGGTTGAAGCCTTTGGTCAGTCTCTAAAAGTGGCACATGTACCTCACCAAAATTTGTCCCTGCCACAGCAAGTGCAAAATATGGAACATACGGAGACAGATCCTGATGTGAGGAATATGAAGAGATTTAAAGGATCAGATGCTGGTCATGATACTCAGCAGATAGCCACCCTTAAGCCCGATCAGCAACCTTTTGATGGGAGTAAAATAACAGTTAAATATGGGAATAATGAGGTAACTGTAACTACGATGCAGAAGTCATTCTTATCTAAAAATGGCAGAGTTCATAATTATACCTCAGAGGCAAGAGAGGATACAAATTCATCTCAACACATTCCTAAAGACTTACCATATCAAGATGTGTCTGCATTCAGCGGTCATAAAAATTCGCAAGACCGCTCTATTCATCATAATCTGATGTCCACTAAACCTAAAAATTCCCAGATTAGTCCCCAGATGGCACCTTCTTGGTTTGAGCAGTATGGTACGTACAAAAATGGGAAAATGCTACTAGTAAATAATGCAAGGAAGCTAGAAGAAAATACCTGGCATTTGCTTCCAGCGAATTCTTCTGAGAGTTTGAACAGTCGTATTGCGATGGAGCCTGCAAATGTTTTTGATACTAGTCAGAGCATAGTCACAACCTTGGTAGCCAGTGAGCATGTTACTCCTCCTCACTCTCTTCCTTCACAGGTTACTGATCAGAGTTTGTCTGTAATGAAGCCAAAGAAGCGTAAAAGTGAAAGTTTGGATCTTCTGTCATGGCATAAAGAAGTAATGTGCGGTTCTCAAAGGCTTCTAAATATCAGGTGTTTGTTACAAGTGGCATATTCTTTTGAAACTACTTGTTTTTAAATCTCCAATCCATTATCACATGTAGTATCTGTTTTTCTCTATTGGAAGTCATTACAGATAAATGAATGGCAACCATTAAATTGCCCATATTTCTGCTAGTTTTTAACAGGGCACTGATTGTTTTACTATGTACAGGATTGCAGAAAAAGACTGGGCACATGCTACACATCGGTTGTTTGAGAAGGTGCATTGAGCGAATAGCGCTATACTCATTTAAGAGCTCCTGCCTTTTTTTTAAACTATACATGATATGATGCTGATGTCTGGCTTCTTTTTGTAGGTGGAAGATGAAGTTGAAATGTTCGAGGATGGACCGCAAAGAAGGCTTATTTCGACGACACAGTTAATGCAGCAACTCCTTCGACCCTCACCTCCTGCAATTCTTTCTGCAGATGCCACTTCCTCCTATGAGTCGGTGGTATATTTTATTGCTAAAGTAGCATTAGAGGACGCGTGCAGCATGATTCCTAGCACAGGAAGTGATTTAAGCTCAACAGAGGACAACAGAAATCAGTAAGAACATACCTCAGAAATAATTGGGATCTAGAAATATCACAATCTGCCCTCAAAGGAATTTTACTAGATAATACCTCAAAAGGTTTTAAAATTTTGAACATTGTGAGGGAAAATTGAGTAGGTGACGGTTCTAATTTATTATGTCGCTCACACATGGTTGGTTGCAACTGAACATAATTTGCTAAAGGAAACATCCACTTCAAAAGACTAGCAGAATAATTCATTGTTGTCTATATGTGCTTAGCATGTCAAATTGATATTTCTGTATTTATTGATTAGACGAAAAATTGGCCTTCTGGATGAAAGTGATAATGGTCTATCATAAAATTGTTACTGGAGTTGGCGTTCCTGTTAGACTATTGTAGGGTTTTTATGTCGCTCTTTCCAGAAACTATGTTTGAATACTAACCTTTTTGTTTATAATTCACCAGGACATATGAAGAGCTTAAACTTTCTGAGAGACTGGGTGATAAATATTTCTCAAAAGTTGTTGAAGAATTTTCTGGTAGAGTGGAGAAGCTGGAATCTGATTTGTTTAGGTAAGAACCATATTCAGAAGTTAGGGTTCATCTGTTATTTTATTTTAGCGTCTAATTAATTTTCAACCTATCTGTGTTGTTATCGAACTCTTCCTAATGATTTCATGACTATTTCTGCTCTTCTCATATCTCATTTTTTGTAACCCCGGTTTCTACTACTTTCTCATCAATGCATTCTTGCTTTTTATTCATCGGTGATGTGCATAGCGATTGGGTATCTATCTATTTTAGATGGGCTTCTTGCAAAACATTGGCAATAGTATGGCTTTATGAGTTGGTTAGCAGACTGGAATATATCTTGTCTCTTTAATGCCAAATGTAGCTGCAACAGGAAATGACAAAGTTCATTGAATGATCTATCTTTCTGAAACCTTAGAGTCTCTGGAAGGCCCAAAGCTTTTTCACAACTAGCAGCCACTACTAATAGTTATAAATCATGACTTTGTTGTTGAGAGATAAATATTTGTTTAGCATATTCAATTTATCACTAGTTTAGGCTTTGGGGTTCAATAAAATGCCTTGTTGCTGATTTTGCAGTCATAGTATTAGTCATTTCTACACAACTCACAGAATGAGTGCTGCATTGGTGTCATGAATTACTTGCTTAACACTATTTTTGTAGTTAAACAAGTAAGTGAATCCTTAACACTCGGATGTAATGATGTTAGATACTTCACACGGTGGTTTATTTGTTTACCCATGAGCCTGAACACATTCATGTTAATGGGTTGTGGTGTTGTTGGAAGCCACGTTCTTGTTTTGTGCTGTGGGTGTGTTTGTTAGTTTTGCTTAATTTCACTGTTAATTGTAAATTTGTGCACCTCCTAAAAACTAGAGTGCACATTCCCCACCTTCTCACTGTCTGTTTTCGGTCTTTAGCTTATTTCTCAGATATTGCCTGTATCCTTTTGTAACTTGTGATTAAGCTTTCTCCATGATTGTCGTTCAAATGCAGATTGGATACAACTTGTTCAATATTGGACATAAGAGTGGAAAGCCAGGAACTTGAAAGGATTTCTGTCATCAACCGTTTTGCTAAGTTCCACACCCGGTCCCAACAAGATGGTGCTGATAACTCATTTTCCTCCATCCCCCAAAGATATGTTATTTCACTTTTAATGCCTAAGAACCCACCCCAGGGGGTACAATGTCTTTCACTTTAGTGGATCAATAATTAACCGGTTCATTTCCCACCTCTCTTTATCTATCTCATAATTTACATCATGTGTTAATGCTATTATGTATGATCTCGAGGGAGAGCTTCATGAAAAGAAGAACTACGGAACGGGTAGTGAAGGGAGGACTGGAGGTGGAGTAGTCTCTTCCTTTTGGGGGAGTCCATCTCTTACTCTCTTCTTCCTAATCTCTGCTTCTGATAGTTGAGGCCACCTATGTCATTTTTGATCAGTAAATACATAACTTTATAGTAGTCTCTCTCTCCATATATATGTTTGCTGTTTTTCTTAAACACCGGGATCGCCTTCTTGTTTTCTGCACAGGAAAAATAGTAACAGTTTCATTCCTTTTCTTTCTGCAAGTAATATACTCCAAGCCTGTTAAATTAAATTAAATTTTATTGTCAAAGAAACATGATTACAAATGTATGAAGACGTGGTTGAGTGATTTTTTGGTGTCTATCGATTCAAGAGTGATAGTGAGCTGAGGGTCACGGGTTAGGGGTTTGACATACTTACTGTGATGGTTAAAAAGCTAGGCTCTTTGATCATAACCAATTAAATTTGTACCGCAGTGAAATTTCATATCTTATAACGAAATCAATACATATTATCACTTAGAACATACTAACTGAAAGAACAAGAGAATTTATCACTTAGAACACATAAATTTTACTTGGTTCGATAATTAAATTGTCTACATCCACGGGTAGAAAAGATTTATATCATTTATATTCATCATCATCATATGTTATAGAAAAATATCAAGCTATAACAATAAAAATCATGAGAATCAAAGAACAATTGAACTAAGAAAATTTACACAAGTCTCATACCTAAACCTTTTGTTCTTTTCCTATGTCTTATGTCCAATTCTAACCAAAATTTTCCAGTCCTTCTTCTTGTTTTTGAGCTTGGTATTTATAGCCAATTTTAAGGGTCCCTCCAATCTTACTTTCCAACTAATTGTTCTTATCCAACCTTTGGAGCGTAATGTATCCCGCAAGACTTACTTGCATTTTCCACATGATTTGATTTCCGTACTTCATATTTTCCTTAAAGTCTCGCTTAATATCCCGCACCTCTTCTGCGGACTTGTATTATAATTATTATTTTTGGATATGGATGAACTTTGCGGTCTTACTTGAATTACGGCATGTCCGACATGTGGATATTTCAAGTGACTTGTCATGCTTTGGCTCTTTTTGTCCCGCAATCTATTTAGCTGAAACGTGTCTCTCATGCATCGAGGTTTGTCAGTTCCCTTCATTGTGTCATGCTTTCCCGCAACTTATGTGTCAAAGAATCAACGATGCTATCTGTTTCGAGCAGTGCCATACTTTCCCGCAGCACACGTGTCGATCATGCAATGATGCTGTCTATTTCAGAACTCTTTATAAGGTTTGTTTCGGTGTTTCTTGATTTGTTATAATCTGATGCTCCTCCCGTAGCACTGGTCCACGTGTAGCTCGAATTTTATTCCATCACATTTTGCCCATTTTTTCTTTTGAATTTTGCCACATGGTAAAAATTTGAAAAAGGAAAAATAATCATTACCCTTTCGATTACTACGCGTGCAATAACTGCTCTTCGCACGTTTAACTTTACTTTTTCTCTATTTTTAGGCTTGGAGTACTTCTCTTCCCACGTTTCTGTTAGTTTGGCGGTTTCGAGGAAATCAAATCAAATCTCTGATAAAGTTTCTCTCTCTCTTTCAGTTTTCGACGGTTTTGTCAGTTTCAGTCTTCCCTTATCAAATGTTGATCACATCCCTCATTTTATTCTTTATATACCTTGTCTTCTTCTTCTTAAAGTTTTTGTGCTTTGTTTTGAGCTTTTCAAATATTCTTCAGCGCCTTTTCATTCTCCTGAACTTCTGTGATTAAGGATTTTTGCATTGGGATCAAGTTTTTCTGTTCAATCAACAGATTTTCCTTCTGTCTTTACTTCGTTACAGGTAATCTTCTTAACTTTTTTCTTAACGCAATTGTTTACTCATCAATCTCTGTAACTGTATCTTTCTTGAGCAATCATTGATGATAATGATACTGATGATGTTCTTGTCTATATGCTTATTATTTGTTGGAGTGAATGATGATGATGATGATGATACTTTTATTTTGAAGTCTGATTGCTTTGTCATGATTTTTTTTTTTCTTGATCAAAAATTTGGTTGCTGGTCTGCATTCTGATTAAACGTTCATCTTGTTATTCTTCTGCTTTGTAACTTCCCTGTCTTATTCTTGTTTTTGTTCATGATGTATTTATCTTTTCTGGGTTTTTCATGCAAATAAAAATTTATCATGGCTGGCAGAAATGATGGTGAAGTCACTGGTGATGCTTCTCAACAGGATGATCATCCTTTAGTTAGAAAGTCATCTCGTTACCCTGTGTCGAGAAGTCATCCTTCTGACTTAACAAGACCCGCAAGTGTTCCTGTTGCGGTCACCAATCCAACTCATAAAATAAGCGGTCTCATGAAAGTTGTAGCTTTAGATTGGTAAACCTTGAGGAATTCAAAAGGAAACACCATCTTCAACGATTCAAAGTTTCCTTCTACAATCATGTTGAAGATGAAATTTCAATGGAGATGATGGAAGGGTTTAAATACAACAACGACAAGATGTTAATCCCTGCGGGAGAATTAGATGCAGGCTTACAACTTCCTTTGTACCAGAGCGAAAATCCTTTTCAATTTGAGGTTCTCGCCAGCCGTAACCAATCCCAACATGATTTAGTTCGATCCGTTGCTCAAGATAATGGAAACTGGTGGCGCGTGCTGGACGAATGTAACATGCGAAGCCATGGAAGAACTAACTTTACATGTTACGTTCCTAACCCTGCGGAACGTAAACATTACACAGTCGAAAACTTCCATGCTACATATGCGGACAACATTGCCGCGAAGAATTACAAAAAATGGAGTGTTGGTCCGGGCCGCAGAGGTGGTGAGGGATTCCGCTTGCTATCGGAAATTGATATTCCAAGCTGAAATTCGTTCCAGGGAAACAAGTTCCTTTAAAGGAAAAAATCCGCGAGGATCACGATTTTAAATGGTACCGTACTCCTTTGGTCATTGAATGTACATGGGTCTTTGGGTTCGTCACAGATAATGCGGTTTACAATCTTCTTACACGTTTTGATGGTTACTGCCCCTGGCGGTTAAATTTTACTAGTTTCGCTTTTTTGCTTGTCATTGTGGTATGTAAAATTATCTCTATCCTTTTATATCATACTTTATACATTGTTTAATGTTTTTTTTTCTTTTTATAGCCGCAAATTGAAGAGAGCATAAAAGGTGACTTGGGAGTTAAGTGCAAGGCCGCAACTCCTTCAGAAAAGGTATTGATTTATTCAAATGAGTTTTAATAATCCATTTGAATTTTATTTGATGAATTTTTGCGGTATGTTGACAGAGTCGGAAGAAAACTAAGGGTACGCCCCGTGCTTCCACTGATAGGGAAGAAGGAGAAATTCGTAACTCTTCCCCTTCTCGCCCAATTTTTAGAGGTGAGGGTAGCTCTGTTCCGGAGATTCATGAGGGAGAGCAGAATGTGCCACTTCAACTGACAAATTTTGAGTTTGCGGAACAAGTTAGTGTTGCAGTAGAGACTTCAAATGTGGCGGTTAATTTTTCGCACCAAACTGTTGTTCCTGATTCTTCTTTCCTTTTTCAACTCTCTCTTATATATGTTGATGATCTACTTGAAGCTCCATCAAGTGCAGATGATTTAACTGATAAAGAAGATCCCCCCTTCAAGATGATCCGAGAAATGCTTCAGTAGAAGAAAGTGTGCAAGCACATACTACTGTAGCATATGAGTCTACGAATACTAGGACAGTGGATGGTGAATCGCAAACGTTATGGTAGAAACTGCTCCTTCCGTAACTAGCGTCGCAAGCGTAGCTGCCGCCAATGATGTACACATAAATGTAGAGGTCCCGCAGAAGGATAAAGGAAAAGGAATCGCGGTAGATTCAAATCTTATGAACGAGGAGAAGGAAGCCTTTCAATGGTTTTTGTCAAAGGAGTTGTTATCTATCCCGTGCGATTCTCCGCTGGTGGAATTAGATAGTCCTTGGGTCGCTAACTTGCGAGAGTACATGCGGTCTACGCTGTATGATACAATGAAGGATGTCTGGCTAAAAGGCCAAGGTCATCCCGTCGACCCTACCTTCCACATAAATAAACCTTTTTCTCTTGCGGAGGCAGTTGCGCTTACAGATGGTGAACTGTATTCTTTCCCGCAACAAGCTCTCTTCCTGGTATTTTTATTGTTTTTATTAACCTTGAATTTCATTTTATTCTGATCTATTTATAACTTTAGTCTTGCAAATTGCAGCTTGCCCGGGGATAAAATGTTGCGCACTTGGCTTATAATTTTTTCAAGGCACGATCTAAGAAAATGGAGACCCAAATTAGGTCTGTTGAAGGAGAAGTTGCGGGTTTGAAGCGTGAGAATGATGCGCTTCGTCAACAATTGTTAAATCTTCAAAATCAAGGTTTGATTCTTTTCATCTTGTCAATTTTTTTTAAATTATTTATTTATCTTCTGAATTACTTTATGGGATCAACGGGGGATTTAAGCATTGTGGCTAGACTGCAACGTAGATTTAGGCGCTTGAGAGACCATGTTGTAAGAGTCAATAATGAAAATGTGGAGGTCAAGACAAAATTTAACAACCTCGTTGATGATTCTGATCTGAACACACTGAAGTACAATGAATTAGAATCGCAGCATCGGCTTTTATTTGGAGAGAAAATCCGCAAGAGAGAGGAGTTTAATGCTACTTTGCTACGGACTAAAGATTTCGTTCTTGAAGCATGGGCACGATCTGAAAAATTGGAAGAAGAGAATCGCAAACTCTGCATAGAACGTCAGAATATCCTTGCGGGAATTTCTCGCTCCGGGTCATATCATGATTCTCAGTTTTCTTTGTACATAGTGCAGCTCATCAAAGACAGAGATAACTCAGCTTCATAGGCTCATGCTAAAGGGAAAGCAATTGCAGACGCCCAAGTTAAAATTCGCAGTTTATCTGATTCCGTTCTTCATCGCGAAAGCGACATTTTCCGTTTGCATAAGGAGGTAGAAAAGCGTACATCCAAATTAAATCGATTGCAGAATAATTAAGCAGAGTTAAATCAGTGTCGCCAAGATCTTCAACAACTCACTGCCAATTATCATAAACTTTCAGGAGAATATGATTTTCTTGATATTACTAAAGATGCAATGGACGTTGAATTAGCGAGGTTTAAATCCCTCGCAATAGGTATCCTGTTTTACCGCATATATGAAGTTTAATATTATTTCTGCATTGATTAACTTGTTGTTTTTGTTTCAGGTTTTGAAGAAAAGTTCAAGGATACGGCCGCAAGAGCTGCTAAGGATGAAAGTGAACTTGGCGCTGCAAGCACTAAGATGGAAGAACTCAACAAGCAGTTGGAAATTTCCATTGCCAAAGCTAATGAAGCGCAAAATCAGTTGAAGCTTGCTTCTCTCAAGGCTAATGAAACGCATACTCAGTTAGAGATTTTATCCTATAAAACCAAAGCTGAGGAAAAATTGACGCTCGAAACTCTGAAAAATGATAGCTTAGTTCGTGACTTAGCTTCAGAGAGAGGGAAAATAACCTTGTGGAGATCAATTGTCCAAAAATCGGCAGACGAAGTAGTTCAGTGCCAAAAGGAGCTTAAAAACAGAAAAGCTTACATTTCCTAGTTGAGGGTCGAGACTCGAGTTTTAATTGCAAAGGAGGTCAATAATACTCTTGACCAAGTACAAACAGATGGATTTTCCAAAGTCTATAAGCGCAAGGATATCCATGAAAACCCTGCTTTTGATGCCAATCCTTTTGCACCTTAGTTTTTTCATTTCTTTCAAATTTACTCTTGCACTTTCACCTTGCCTTGTATTTTTGCCCCCTGTAAAAACAGAATTTCAAATATATATATATATATATTGACTGTTAGTGCATTGAATAAGTGTGATCCGCAAGACAATAATGTACCTTGGCTTACTTTGTGGGTTGTAGCGCATGTAATTTCTCTCTGGCCAGAAGGAAATTAAGATGCAGTCCCTTAGAGCACCTCCTGAAGTGGAGAGTACCTGATACAATTATTAATGTCATGTTAGGCATCCATATGGCGAAAGATCCAATAGTTATACACTCATAGACATTTACATGGACTCTCTACAGAGATTGCATTTGTTCTGTTTTACCTAGTATGAATCCAAATTATTGTATGATTGCATTGATGGTTTAAGGAAAGTATGGTTTGAGATACTGTGCGTTCCATGGATACCATAAAAATTTTCCATCCATATCCCGCAAGTGATGTGAATCTTGTCCCGCAATATCCTGTATATCATAAGGTCATTCCCCCGTAAGTGCAAGCTCTTTTGTTTTCTTATCCCTTTAATATTCCGGGATTTTCCGTAAAAAATATTGTCCTCCCACAATGTTCCGCAGCTTCATAATGAATATTGATAAGAATTTTATTCCACAATTGATAATGATTTACTGCTTCTTTTTTGGCTTTTATTCTTTCTTTTTATTTTGTTGCTGCTGATCTTGTTCCTCATTCATGCGAGTTTCTGCTAGGATACAAGACTTCGCAACATTCTGATCTCCTTTTATTTCCATCTCCCCTTGCGGTATTGGGTATCGCAAGTATTGGTGATATGTTGAAGTTACTCTTTTCAATTAATGGACCCAATGTCTACCAATAATGGCGTTATATGGATATGGTGCCTCTATTACACTGAATTTAGTCAAAATGCTTATTGGTCCTGCCATAACATCAAGTAGGATTTCCCCTTTTGGTTTTGAGGCTACGCCATTGAACCCATAGATAATGTAACAAGATGGTACAAGTTGATCATCCTTCAAACCCATTTTTTGGAATGTGTCATAAAATAACACATTAAGGGAACTTCCCCCATCCATGAGGATTTTTTTTACGTTCCAGCCAGACACTGGTAGAGTGAGCACCAATGCATCATTATGTGTATCTACTTCTTGATCAACCTCATCTGTTGAAAAATTTATCGGGGAATCCATCCATTCTTCCCATGTTTCTGTAACTCTTCCCTCAACTTTGAAGATCTCATGACTGTAACCCCTTTTTCGCAGCTTCTTGTCAATAGATGCACTCATAGAAGATTATCCAGACTCTGTATAAGAAATCATATTTATAGTTTGGTTATTCTGGGGAACATGTACAGTTTTTCCCGTGTTGATTCTTGGTGGAAGATTGGGCAAGCAAAGGAATTCTTTCAATTCTCCCATATCAATCAATTTTTGGACTTGCATTTTCAAATTCTTGCATTCGTTTGTAGGATGGCCATGGAAACAATGATATTCACAATATTCGTTTGATCCTTGCGTGTATAATGGTTTCTTTCCTTTTGTCCACGGCCATACAAAATCTCGTCTGTTTTTTATGACATTCAAGATTTGGGACTAAGGGGTATTGAGTTTAACGAATATTCGATCTTCAAACTGTCGATTAAAACTTCTTTCATCATTTGCCCTACTTCGTTTGAATTCAATATTAGGGTTCTCACCCGCAACCCTCTTTCCGGAGTTTGATGATGATTCTACAAAATTTTCCCTATGGGCAAGCCTTTGGTGCTGGGAAATTATTCTCGGTTGTTGTCTTTGAATGTCTTGCAATCTTGCGTATTTATCAATAATTTCCCTGAGACCCCCTTTGATGTAATTTTAGAAAGTGGTAAATAAAGGTTCGATTCTCGAACTTGTGAAGGTAATGATTTTAGAAAATATTGGACTTAACCTAAACTAACAAAAATCAGGAAAATACACTAGAGATGATTTTTAGAAAATATGGAAAATACCAGGAATCAGGAATCAGGTAATTCTAACAATCTATGTGATTAATCATGTAATTCTTTTTAACAATTTAGTTCAAGTTTGCCAAAAATATGTTTCCTAAAAGAATAATTGTAAATCCTAAGCATGGGACATCAAGAGTAATTAACTAAGCATGACCCATCAAAAGAGAACACAACTATTTAATAAAAACCATTTTTTTCTAATTTAAATCCATGCAAATAATAATAAAAGAATTATAAATAATTATTAGAAAATAATTAAATCACATAAAATTGAGAAAAATACCTTATCCATCATCCCAGTAAATAAACTTACCCCATGGAGAAGAAAACTTGCTCAAAAGATCTTTTCATTGCTCAAAAAGTTGATTACAAGGTGAAATAATAGTGCAACAGCTGAACAGATACGTTTATAAGTGTTACAGAATAGGGTTCAGCCGTTACAGAAGTGTTTCTAAGCAACAAAGGTTTAAAAGGATAGGCAACAGAAGCAGTTTGAATCAGCAACAGTTATAAGTGTGGCTGAGTCGTCTTCTCAGACGGTGGTAGATGAAGAACACGCCGGCCGGAGCAGCAGCAGGTGGCCGGCGATGACCGGAAATGGCCGGAAACTTACTGTTTCGATCTCTAGGCTTTTCTGCTTGATTTCTTCGGCTTCTCTTCATATATATAGGGTGTAGGAACCCTAGGGAGAGTTCTAAACCTAATAGAACTCCTTAAAATCTATCCAAATCTTCACAAATCCGATTCCAAGCCGGAATCCATTTTTCCGTCCAAATTCATGATTGTGCAATATTCTCCGGCGTAAATCACTCTAACTTGATGTGTTTGAGTTGTTCTTGGACTCTTGTAGCTTTTGTATCAATTTGGAAGCAAAATAACTCGAAAATCACGTTGATTTTGAGTGTACAGTTGCTGCCGATGAGTTGAATCGGTGATTGACTCGGTCAACTCGGGTTGACCGATTTGACTCGGGTTTGACCCGATTTTGACCGAGTTAACTCGAGGGTGCCCCTTATCCATTTCTAGGGTGCCAATAACACTTGTCCTTGGGTGCCTTTATCACTTTTTGAGCCAATTTTTCCACAAATCTTTATTCTTCTAATGTACCTGCAAAAGCAATAAAACACGTAATAGACACAAAATCGAATACTAACTCACTAGAAATTAAGGTGTAATTTAGACACTAAAATGTGTCTATCACCCTTCTATTTTCGGATTTTTATCATGAATATCTTCAAAGAGTAAGCTTATATGGTCGGCTATCCCCCATTTGTAGAAGTTAATTGTAACCTACGGAGTCACATTCCTTATTGCTTGGCAGATCGCTTGCCACCGATCGGTGTAGTCTCGGATAGACTCCTCTGCCCAAGATGCAAGTGCATACAACTTGTCCACCCCAGCATCTGCTGGTTTATTGTACATATATGTTTCCAAAATTTTACGGGTCAATTGAGCGTAAGAATTTATCGACCCTTCCAGCAAATTATCATACCAAGATAGTGTGGACCCTTTCAAGCTTGAAGGAAAATATCTGCACATGACGACATCATCCTGTTCCCATCGAGTCATGTTGCGATTGTAGCATTTTACATGTGATGCTGGGTCCTTCGTCCCATCATAAAGCTCAAAGATGGGAATGTTATACTTTTGTGAAATATGTGCATGTGCAAGGTATGGAGCCAATGGCGTTTTGCTAGCTTCTTTCAACATTTCTTCTAGTCTTCCACCCTCATGTTTATTCTTAAAAGCTTTAATTTCTCCCCTCATTTGCTCCATATCTTCAATATATTGTTGCCATTTATTGTTTCTTGGTTCCAGGTCATCAAAATCTAGTTCATCATGTTTATTTCGCTGATATGCGTGTTCCACTAACATCACCCTTTGGTCTTTATTGACCCTTGCTTTGCTTTTTGAGGATTTATTAGAAATCACCTCGTGCCCCTGTATCTTGCTAATAGATGCTTTCGCATCCTGTCGGGTCTTTCGTCTCAATGTTTGGTTTTCTTGGGGTAATAAAGTGCAATTTTTTTGGCACAAGTTTATTGATCCTTGTGCATTTCCCTCATTTCTTCTAACAGTCGATGAATGGGATCAACCCTGTTTTGAGACGTTTCTTCTTAAGATTGACTAATTGATTGGTGTTCTGGATTATTTGCTCGACCATTCATTGGTTCTGGTCCTTGAGATTCCCCTAATACTTCTCTTTCTTGAATAATCTCTATTGCTTGATTTTCCAAGTTTCCCATATTATCAACTTGTTCTTGTACGGCTTTATTTACTACTGCTTCCATTTTTGTAATCTTTTTTGATGTATTATAACACCTTCTTTGTTCAAATTTGTGTTGTTGTAGAAGTTTTCTTTGTTAATATTCTAAACAAGAGCTCAGATAATGAGATATATGTTCTATGGACTTTTAACATCCGTAATATGCATAATAAAACAATTTAAATGATAAAAATCACTAACTTAAATTAGATGTATCACAGAAAAATCTAAACAACTTCCCAAGTTTAACTATGATATTATTAGTTCACTAGATCACTTTTTTGCATACATATCGGAAACAAATTCAAATGTCCAATTCAAAATTTATTTTACTATTTTTGATAAAAATCAAAACTTGATAGTTGTTTTACTATTTCAGTTCAAGCAATCAATTGATCTAAAGATACACAATATTCATGGTTCTGAAATATACAAAATCATTTTGAAACATGATATTTTGACAGAATTTTATGAACAAAACTTTCAAACTCATGATTAAAAGATCATATAAGATAGTCTAAAGAATATTAATTTAAAAAAAAAAAATATCAATCAAAAAAGTATTATGTATGAACATATCAATTAATTTCGTATTAACATCAATCGTAAAGTTTTAAAGAAAAACTATATGTTGAATCTTGAAATACCGTTTAAGAAGATACTTACTCCTGATTTAATATATAAAGAGTTTCATAAGTAATAAAATTCATGGTTTTGAAAGTTGAAGATTTGGACAGGTAGAATAAATTCTTTCACCTGTCCCTGTTTCTAGCGCCAAATTGTGATGGCCAAAAAGCTAGGCTCTTTGATCACAACCAATTAAATTTGTAGCACAGTGAAATTTCATATCTTATAATGAAATCAATACATATTATCACTTAGAACATACTAACTGAAAGAACAAGAGAATGTATCACTTAGAACACTTAGAAGACATGAATTTTACGTGGTTCGACAATCAAATTATCTACATCCACGGGTAGAAAAGATTTGTATCATTTATATTCATCATCATCATATGTTACAGAAAAATATCAAGCTATAACAATAAAAATCATGAGAATCAAAGAACAATTGAACTAAGAAAATTTACACAAGTCTCATACCTAAACCCTTTGCTCTTTCCTATGCCTTATGTCCTATTCTAACCAAATTTTTCCAGTCCTTCTTCCTGATTTTGAGCTTGGTATTTATAGCCAATTTTAAGGGTCCCTCCAATCTTACTTTCCAACTAATTGTTCTTATCCATCTTTGGAGCGTAATGTATCCCGCAAGACTTACTTGATTTTCCACATGATTTGATTTGCGTACTTCATATTTTCCTTAAGTCTCGCTTAATATCCCACCTCTTCTTCGAACTTGTATTATAATTATTATTTTTGGATTTGGATGAACATTACGGTCTTACTTGAATTATGGCATGTCTGACATGTGGATATTTCAAGTGATTTGTCATGCTTTAGCTTTTTTTGTCCCGCAATCTATTTAGCTGAAATGTGTCTCTCATGCATTGAGGTTTGTCAGTTCCCTTTATTGTGTCATGCTTTCCCGCAACTTATGTGTCAAAGAATCAACGATGCTATCTGTTTCGAGCAGTGTGTCATACTTTCCCGCAGCACACGTGTCGATCATGCAATGATGTTGTCTGTTCACATAGTAGCCGAAGCAGATATGCAAAATAATAATTTCTTCCTTACATACTTAAAAGAGTTATGATTTACCTTATAAAATTTAAAAAGAAAGAAATGAATCAGATTTATGTATAAAAAGACCTGATTGTAGAAGAACAATAATCCGTCATACAACAAAAATTATCATTCTCTTCCATTTTTCTTCTCTCAAATTCAATGGATTCAACTATTTATCTTCTCTCGGATTATAAGGATTCGACGACAGCAGTACCTGATGTACCTGTGGCAACAAGCACATCTCTCACTACACTGCTGAATATGATTGGATTCTTGATAGGTGCGTGCTCGCTGGCTAGATCAATACATATTTGAAATTTCTTTTCTTTTCGGGTTAATAAGACTAGTTTCATCTTTTTCTTTTACAGGGTTAGGGCAGTTTTCGACTGCCTATGCACTACAAAATGGTGTGTGGGCTTCTGCGTTCCTCCTATGTGGTTTGTTCTTGTTAGGTGCATATACTTCTCATTTGCTAGGGCTCTGTCTCGCTACCAATGTTCGGCTAAAAAGCTACTTAGACATCGGGTTTCTAGCATTCGGAAAGACAGACGATATGTATCATTGTTTTTTGTCAATATGGAGTCTTTCATGGCACTTTTTTCTTTTACAATCTCCATGACCGATCATTTAACCCGAGTCCTGGATGGATATCGTCATTTCCATGTATTGTTTTTCAGCTTATCTACAGCTCAGAGCCTGACAGTGATTGCAATAATAGTTTCCATACCTACTGTATGGTTGAAAAATCTGAATAGCATATCTTTCATTTCAACGTTCAGTATTTTGTTATCATTGTCGATATGTATAGCTTTGATTTGCACTTGTTTCTTTGGTGGTGTTAAGGCTAACAAAGACATACAAGTTTTTCGAATCAAAAACATTTTCTCAGTATCCGGTCTATATATTTTCAACATTGCCTCCCACATGGCCATCCCTGATGTCTACAGGTCAATGGGAGATCCTACCACATTCTCTACTGTAAGTATATATTAAGTGATTTTTGTTAGAGATTGATAGGTCTATAATTACATTTGGTTCTTAATTGGCGAATCATATTTGTTGCATATTTCGTTTTTAAGCTTCGGCGCAGTGTCGGCTCTATACACGGTTTTGGCGTTTTTGAAAGCTAAAATGTTTGGCCCCGAGGTTAGCTCACAGGTTACGCTGAGCATGCCCAAACATTTGGTGTGTACGCAGATTACACCAATGACTAAGTATGTATCTTTTAGGGTTCCGATGGCATCTGAAGTGGAACGTCATCTGCCAGCTAAAATGCCTTCATGGAAGAGAACAGTTATACGGGGTGCAGCCGGATCATTATTTCTATTAATTTTTCTTGTTTTAGCAATTACCATCCCCATGTTTAAAACTGTTCTTGGCCTAACTGGTTCGTTGGTTAGTATTTTTGTATTTGTTATTCTTCCCATTGCTTTTTACCTTAGGATTTTCAGAAAAACAATTCCGTTAGCTAGTTTAGTAATCCATCTGATCATCATAGTAATATGTTTGTCTATATGAATTATGGGTACAAACATTATTAATCATGATTTTGTATTGAAACAATTCCGATATAATGTAATTTTTGTTAGTCGTTTATGTCAAAGAAACTACGTACGCATTCCCAACGTCACCAACAAGTTGATGACAATTATCTCCATCCTACCCATTCTTGAACCTCTTTTTGCAAGTTTATCTGCAGAGTCTATAACTATATGGCAACTGGCAAAATCTTTAATTCCTATCGTCTCATGCAAGTAAATTAATACTTATTGCGGTTACAACCCCGTCATGAATATAGTTGATGCATATATCCTAATTGGTGATATGACAGTCCTAATCTTCCTTAATTAGTTTTAGACTTATTTCACCTTCCTAGATTAGTCTGTATATCATTTCTTTCCTGGATTAGGGTTATTCTTGATTTCACTGTAAATTACGTGTAATCTTAACCATAAATGAGTGTATAATCTTTATATAACAAAAATGATGTATAAGGAACGGAAACTTATATATACTGCACCAACTTAATAGAATTTGACTGTTGAAGCTCTTTTATGAAATGAAAGTCAATCTAGCGGCACATGGTTTGGCACCCATGCATCATATTTCTTTGAACTTCTAAACCCCAAAAATGGTGAATATCTGGTAGATTCTTCGTAGGAAATGCGTGAACAAGTTTCTGAAAAATGTCATTGCAGAATGAAACTGAAGTACCTGTAAGTAAAATATCAGCATGGTCTTGGGGCTTGTTTAGCTCATGGATTGCAAAATGTGGACGAACGGAGGATTTGTATCCTCAGGGAGTAGTAATATGCTCAAGTAGTTATATGTAATTTTATAAGGGAAAGCTTTAAAGAAATAAAAAAGCAAAATAATAAATTTAAGTAAGGTGTGCTGCAGAGAGATTAGAGTTTTCTTGTTAGGTTCCTTGAAATTCAAGATTTTAGTTAATCATGCAAACAAATAGCGATTTCCTCCAGTAGAAGAGGCCATTAGCCCATGGGAGACACTAGTTTCATTAACATACATTCAACGTGAGAGCTCTGTTCGTTTAGAGTGTTACATAATAAAATATAAAAGAGAAGGTCAACCAACAAACTATCGATTCGATCGACTACTTGAGGAAATTTCTTTCTATATGTATATCATTTGTCAAGAACTATGAGCTTCTCCTTAATCCCGATTTTAACCTCCTTTAAGAATTTATTTGTGTTTTCAGGAACTAAGAATTTTGCTCTTCTTTGGTAACAATATTTCCTGTGCATACTTTGAAGTCACTCTTGTCCCTGCTGCTTCTGCAAAAAAAAAAAAAAACAAAATTTGGAGCCTAACAACATCTTTCAAGGTTCCTTGAAAAGGTACAAGTAACTACCTCAGGCTCAGCAGCTTTGGTGGGTTCTTCAACCTTGATTCCATCTTCACCTCCATCTTCGGGTAAATCAGAGGTCCAGAGGGTGAGATTGTCCCTTAACAATTGCATGATCAAAGTGCTATCCTTGTATGACTCCTCACTCAAAGTGTCAAGCTCAGCAATTGCCTCATCAAATGCTTGTTTAGCCAAATGGCAAGCCCTGGATATATATTAGATAACTTAAAACAACATCGTAAATGATTTCAAAGTAATTAAGCGTCAGAAAAAACTGGAAATCAAACAACCTTTCGGGGGAGTTTAGTATTTCATAGTAGAATACGGAGAAGTTCAAGGCGAGGCCAAGACGGATAGGATGGGTTGAGGCAAGATCTGTGTTTGCCGTGTTGGAAGCAGCCTTACAATGCAAGTACCACCACAGAAAATGGTCGAGATAAGTAAACGAGGATTATATCGTTCAGTAAACATTACTATGACTTAAGAGTTATCAAGTACTAATAAACAATACCTGGTAGCCCTTGAATGACTGATCTGCTGCGTCTTTCCTTTCTTGATCGGTCTTAAACTCAGCAAGATAACGGTAGTAATCTCCCTTCCTAAAATGGATATAAATATAACACGAAAACAATAACACAATTTAATTTCTTCCAACAAGAAAACATAAAACACAGGAGAGGGGCCTTATGTCTAATTCCTAGTTGAGCTAGCTAAGTGAACGCTTTTGAAAAAGGAAACAAGGGTTCGGCATTAATTCGTGTCTGATTCTGTTCACCCACTACTGTTATGAGTGATGTAACTAAAGCTTTCATGTGTCAAGGATACCAGTGTGCACACAGCTACAACAGAAGACTAAGCCTGAAGACCACAAGAAGTCTACAACAAACGTCTTCCAGTATACTCTCCAACTTATGGAAAGCTATTTTAGTTTGCTGTGGACTCTTTCCGGTCTTCAGATTTAATCTTTAGTAGTTGTAGCTATATTGACATTTGATATCCTTGACACCATGGCCTACTTGAATCATTAGTAATAACTTCTCCTAAACCACCAGTTCACGGTTGGGTTAATCTTATTCACAGAAGTTAGTACTTAGTAATGGGGAAACTAAAAAATACTAACCATATGTTCTATCTTGCCACATCTAGGCTAGATAACATTAAATGAGATGAACTACATACGGAATAACGGATAAACACCTACTTAATGAAGGGGTTGAATTACTCACATCTTGTAGTAAAAAACAGTTGATTCTCCGGTGGTGGAAGAAGGGATCAAGTGTTCATCAATGATAGTCAAGATATCACTGCAGATCTTGGAGAGCTCCTCTTCTACCTTGTGGCGATAACCTTTAATGAGATTTACATTTTGTTCATTACCTTTGGACTCCTCCTTCTGTTCAATTGAAGACATGATTCTCCATGAGGCTCTACGAGCACCAATGACATTCTTATAACCTACAGAAAGGAGGTTTCTCTCCTCCACTGTAAGTTCAAGATCAAGCTTTGCAACTTTCTTCATGCATTCCACCATTTCTGCTCCATCAAAAAGGCGTAGTAGCTACTTGTTAACAAATTAGAGTGCAAAACAAAGCTGAAATGGGACAGCAGGAAACATAATTAAGTGAACCAACATAAAATTTATATTAACAACAACTGTTTGTACATGATAATCACTAAAACTCCGTCAGCTTAGAAGACAGCAGACTTAATTGTTCCAGCCCTTCCTACATGCTTGCCATTGTCATGGATACTAATGTCAGCATACCTACACCTACTCAAAATACTAAGACTGAACACCAAAAAGAGTCTACAGCAAATTGACATATTTATTCTCCATCTTAGTCTACGGATTGTTATATTTTATACTTGAACAAAATTTGAAAATATAACAATCGTAAAATAAGGTGGAGAATAGACAGGAAAACTAATTTGTTGTCCTTTGACAGCCATTTTGCATGCAACTAAATCAGCAGGTACATAAACAGATTGGATCTATATATAACAATGACCTCCTCCTTCCCACACCTATATCTGAGACGTAATTGTCACATTCTCAAACAAAAGTATTCATATTTTAGGGAACATATAACATACAATCAACTGAGATGTGCAACCATCAAAATATGGTAAAAACGAGAGAACCAAATAACACAAACCCTAAGTGACTGCTCAGCAAAAAAATAAAACAAATTAATTTGCGTACCCTCGTATCGCTCAGCTTGCTCAGCAAGCCTCGTCGTGTAAACATGAGTCTCCCTCTCTTTCTCTGCCGCCATCCTGAGATTAAATTATCAAGGAAAACAAAAGGTTGCAGAGGAAAAATATTTTTTAAAGGTTTTTGGATTGAAGAAATGATGTATATAAGGGTATGAACGAGTTTTGAGGAAGAATAAGTAGACAGTTTGATTCCATCGAATTGCAGCAGGGTAAACCCCGTAGGAACCGCGCGTGATGCTGATTAATCGTGAAGGATGACTTCTTCTTCTTCCGTATCGTCGTTATATTGGCCTTTTAATAGGCGGGCCTGCCGGAAATACGAAACGGAAGTGATCTGTAAGTCCAGTTTTGACTGCTCTGCTATGCTCAAATATATTGGATATAATACCAAACAATCTCCACCAGGGACAGACCCAGGATTCTTATTGGGTAGGACTGAATTGTTACGGCTAGAAGTCATGGCAAATGTTTTAAAACGAATTGCGTAGTTAGTAATTAATTTTATTTCGTAGTAATTAATTTTGATTCACAAATAGAATACCATATAGATATCCAACTAAATATTAAAACGAACAAAATCGATAATGAAAAGTGACTACTGAAAGAAATTTATTGTTGAAGGGAAAAAAATAATTATATTAAGAATTTTTTTTTTAAATAAGAATCTACGTTAATTGGATTAAAAAATATATCATAAATAAACTAAAAGTAAATAGTTTATAATATATTTAGGCTAAAAATACATCAAACGGACTGAAATATTTAATATGAGTGGACTAAAATAAAAAATTTAAAAAAATTTAATACTAAATTTTTATTAGGGAAACAAGGATGGGCTATAGCCTAGTTTAACCTCTTGCTAGATCTGTCTCTGTATTTGATCATCCCCTGTAACAACCTTGCACTGTTGATCCACTATTTTTGGATTCTGTCTATTGTACAATATGTATTAGGTATCACCTTAGGGTTTCAATTAAACATAAATGGGTTTATACTCAAAATTAAAAATGTATTCACGTTTGGGAGCTAGTTGGATTGGGTACACTCATTCTTCAACTGGCTCTGCTCCAACCCTTGGTATTCTTTCAGATTCAACAAACGCAAGAAAATCTCAAGATTCGTATATACCTTCGGCTCACCACATAGTTAAGATGTTGTGAACCCGTTTAAGACTTTTTTTAGTCGGTTTATATCGTGACAAATTAAAAACTTAAAATGTACATATACCATATAATAAAATTTTCAGAACACCATATTATTTCACTTTGCTCACAACAACATTATTCATGCAATTCTCGAATACCGGAATTCAATTGCCACCGAGTGATAGATTGATAAGTACTTAATTTACTTTATTTTAGTATCAATATCATCGTACACCGTCTAATTCATAGTTTTCATGTAATTTGTATAGCAATACCTTGATTTCTATTTTATACCTCTCCTTAAGAATCATGCAAGAGGAGTAAAAAAAAAGTCAAAACGTACAAGGAGGTCATGAAGTTGCTATAAGTGTACGTAACATCACTGAAGTCGGCTATTTCATAAAAAAAGATCACTAAGGACGACTGCTACGTGGTAGTTAAAGAAGAAATTTGTAGAAAGCAGTTTGTTTCGATAGCTCGTCGTCCGTGTTACGTACCGGATATATTTAATTTCTCATAACAATTATCTTTTGATCAAGTTCGATGATTTTTTTTGATTTAGTACGATTGGGCTTCGCCTGGTCCCGTCATGACGACTGGTTGAAAAGTTCATTAATCATTAATGACGGTTTTACTTTAGTATTTCATCAAACACTTTGAGTGGGACTTCTTTTGTGATTGCAACATACACAATTGGTAATTTAAATCATCAATACCTCCTTCCTTGCAATGATAGATATTATGCTAACAGCAAATGACCAGAGTCGATCATGGCGTGGTCCATGGAAATGTCCAACTTGGTTGTCCAAGGACAGGCGCAGTGGAAGTCATGATCTTTAGCTAATAGAGTTATCGAACGAATGAAGACATATGATTGTCTTAAGAAAGTTTCCTAGAATTTGTATTACCTTAAGAGAGCATATTGCTTATTAGAACAATTTGCAAAGTTGTAAATATAGTAATATTCCTGATAAGCACGTCGATACGGTTTCATGATTTCACATTCCATGACCCCTAGCAGCGGGGAAGAACTAAAACAATTTTTGTTCTCCAATGATAAGATTTTCACAAAAGATGGTGAAATCATGATGTTTCTGTTCTTTTTGCTCTTTTTCTTCCGTTTTTTTTTTCCTCCTTATTTTTAATTTTTGCGGGTAAGGTGGGTAATCCCTTAATCATATAAATAACGGTTCGTCGATTTGCGGTGTTGGCCGTCTACTGCGGGTGACGTTGACCCGATATAATTAAGTATTGGGTGTAAACGAAGTGTAATAATTTTAAAACAAAATAACCAATAGAAGAGTGGGTTTTTTTAATCCCTAAATATTTGTATCAATCAAATTATGTCAAGTGTCCTTATCAAAACTCTCGTTTCATAAAAAACCACAAAAGACTTATTTCAGCCAATAGAAAACGAAGATTTTCTCACCATTTAATACGAAAGCTTTATTTATTTGGGATTATAAATCTTTAGATATATAATACATCTAAGGTTTCCGTTTAGATTCAATAAGAAATCGGTGTTACTCGCTATATAATCGCTTCATATACAACAGAAAGTAAAAAGAAATAACAAAAGACGACAGAGAAAAAAGAGTCACATAATAAATATGTAACCTAAAACGAAAAAATAAGACATAAATATACACGCCAGTAAGAATGCATCTAACCCTGATTAGCCCAAGCAAACATCACCTAAAGGCTTCTGAAAGGACGCAAGACTGAAACAACACGAGTATAGAGAGACATTCACAAAAAGAGGCACGAGTAATATTTTCAAGTATTTAAAGAAGCCTTATATATGGGCTTCCCATTCCAATAGAGGAGCTTCCCATGGTTTAAGGGTAACTCAAATATTGGATAAGGGATACGCTATGATAATAGCAAATACCTATATTAGCCTTTACTCTATAACCTAAATAAAAAACCTATTAAAACCTAAATAAAGAACTTTTATTCTTCCCAACCGTAAATCTGCTTCTCTTCAACTCTCCTTCTCCCCATTTTCTTCTCCATCAATTTCATCATCTTCGATTAATCGTCGATTCGAAAATTTATAATCGTCAATCAAACAGTATAATAAAGATGACAAATTCTACTAAAGGTATAAAAGGTAGCAGTGATTTGAATCAAAATCAATCAAACTAAGAAAACCCAACTCATCAAGAAATTGAAGAACATACCGGTGGTAAAGGAAATCAAACTCCCCAACCAAAACCAATGGAGTATATGAGGTATGATACTACAAGAACCCATGATATTTTTCTCCATTTTATGATTGTAATGTGTTTGAACGATTGATTTCAAGTCCAAAAATTAGGTTTTCAGAAACATTTACGGTTGGGTTCGATTGGAATCCCAGACGTAAATGTATGTTATCAAGAACTTACGGTTAGGTTCGTTTCTTTTAAATTTTATGTTTGGGTTATTAAAATACCCAACCATAAATTAGAAGGAAGGAGATGAAGATGATATTTTATGGTTGGGTTCGATTCTGAACCCAACCGTAAACTATTTTGCACTCAAAGAAAAATTCGTACTTACGGTTGGGTTCTATTCTAATTGCCAACCGTAAATTATCCTGGATAGTTCAAATTTTTTGTTTTGAAGATTATTTATCGTTGGCTTCGAGTGTCAATTCTCAACCGTAAATTCTCCTGGTTAGTTCAATTTTTTTCTTGATGATTACTTACTGTTGGGTCGGATTGTCAATTCCCAATCGTAAATTCTCATGTGTAGTTGAACTTCTTTTTGTTGATTATTTACGGTTGGGTTCAATATGTGTAACCCAACCATAAAGAGTTATGAATTTTTAAATTTTTGATTGATTGATTGATTGTGTTGAACTGTTTGTAATTTATCTAACTTGTATTGATTGTATGTTGTAGGAATAAGGATAAAGCAAAACCCAAGAACAAGAGGGGTAATAATTTAACACCAATTGATCACACTCCAACCCCTCGCCATGAATTTCATTTACGGTTAGATAATAGAGGCTTGAGAAATAACGATAAGAAGAAGAAGAATTTTGAGGTAGGGGGTGGTATCTCTACTTAAGAAGTACTAACTCAAGAGGAAGATAATGTTTTCCAAGACTTCGAAGATCTACGGGTGTTGAGTGGAGGTGCGCTTGTGATTAGAGAACCACCACAAGAGGAACAATGTGATGAAGAAGTGACGGACAAAGAACAATTTTTCGATCAAAGCAAAGGTAAAAAAATTATTATTGCTTCTACTCAACCTCAAGTGAAGGAAAAAAAGCCAAGGAAGAAACCATCACCGAAAGGAAAGCATATTCCCAAAAGCAAAGACGTGTTGTTGCCTAAGAAGAATAATTAAAGACTTTGGGGTGAGGCCCCAGACAGGTCTGCAATATTATTTGGTTATCTGCATTCATGGGATGCCAAAGTTGATGAGACTAGGGTATTAATCTAAAAACTTCTCTTGTTTTGTTAAATTTCCGTTTGTTTAACTTCAAGTTATAACTTGCTGGTACAATTTTGATTAAATTTTTTTTTTATTATTATTTGTAGGATCATACACGGGCCATGAAGAAATTGGTTCGTCAAAGGACTCAACATTGGTCGTTAGCTGAAGAATGTAAAGTTTTCCATGTTCTCGTAAATAGTATAGGGTTAGCTCCCGGAATTACCAATTCTATGTTGGTCGGAAATTGAAGCTTGAAAGGACATCCCCTCTTCTTAGTAAAAGTAGTTTTCTTTCTCTTCGTCTTTCCTACATACTCGGTACCCTTCTTCGCATGACTTGTATAGAATCCACTACACTCGTAAACCATTTGAAAGCGGTTGTCTTTAGTTTAACGATTACAAACTATCACACATATAATTAACTTGCCATGTTCTCTAGCCCATTTCTTTGCATCATCTTTTTTTTTCCCATATCTACATGGTCCAAGAACACAAAGTTAGAAACAAAAAAAAAGACTTAATAATATTGTCCAAAGGAATTAACAACTTATCTATAACCTACCAAGTCGTTCAAATAGTGATTCGTAGTATCTCTAGTTAGAACATCATTTGGAGGAGGCTGGGCATACATTGGGTGAGGTACAATCTCGAGCTGAAATATCAAGGCATTAGGTAACAAAACACTAGAAAGTATAACTTTATGGTTAGGTTATGAGCATCGAATCCAACCGTAGGGGAAATTACGGTCAGGTTGTGCCTTCGAACCTAACCGTAAAAATAAAAGAAAACATACATAATTAACTATGGTTGGTATCAAAAGTCGAACCCAACCGTAACTAGTGCAATAAATACTCATGCACATAATGAGTTACGGTTGGGTCGTTTTCTAAACACCCAACCGTTACGATTGGGTTTTCCGCCATGAAAGTACGGTTATGGTTAGGTCCGAGAAGAAAACATAACTGTTATCTACCTGAATCACAAAAAGTATCATACTTTTTTACGTTATTTCATCAAATTTGAGCCATAAAAGACCAAAAGTTTAAGTTAGAGGTATACCAGACTACTCTCGGCAATTGAATCTTCACTTTGACGGCTAGTTTCTCCATTTGGTTGAGATTCACCATCACAACTTTGAGTTAAAACCTCTCTACCATCCAAATAATCATACATAGTTGGGTCTTCATCAATGGGTATGTAAAATTTGGTTTGGTTATGGTCGGTTGTCAATGAACCAAAATAATTCAGTTTCTTACTTCACTAATATAGATTAGAGTATAGCAATAAGAATAAGTTTGTTCCCACAGAGAGGCAGGTGATTGTTAATTACTTTCGATTACTTATGTAAACAGGGGGTTTTAGTTGTGATTATAACTAAGTTATACTAAAGCAAATTGATTAAAATTAATATCAAAGATAAAGAGCATTGTTTAGAGAGTTCATCTTCCATCTTCCAATATGTTATCAATCAAATCATACTCAACATTCATGCACTCTCAATATCAATAACCCTAAAGCATCCTATCACAGGTTTACTCCGACAAAACTCCTATTATCATCAAAGGCGCAAAGCGCCACTCTTTGAATCCTTTTCACCGAATAACTTGGTGCAAGCGCCACTCAAGTTTAACCCAATGAAAGCAATGGTCTTTGTGAGTTGAGGTTATTCTAAGCAATACGGCGCAAGTGCCACTCAGATTTAACTTAGGTCACGCTTCTACACATAATCGCATGACAACATCCCGTCGTTAACAACTATGTTATACTACTTGTAACAAGGGTCATTCAACAATTCCGGATCGAAAACCCTGGTTTAGTTATAGATGCCAATGCATGTTCATCTAATATATTGCAACTTAAACAAATAAGCATTCCATCATACATGGCGTTATAAATGGTAGAACATGAGCGATATTGAAGAGATTATGAACATACGAGAATGAGTTACTCAATTAATAAACATGTTTTCCAACTTATGACTACATCCCTAACTAATAAGAGAAGTTTAATTCATCATGGATTTTTCAAAATCCATGGAAAATAATTAAGAAAACAAATAAATCAAACCTGAGAAGTCGTGACGATCGATCGCCACTCCAAAGTGTTTTTATCCGCGTCTGTATGCGGAGGTCCTGTATACGTTTCTCTACCTCCGTGAGAGGGTATCTCCCCAGGTATCTTCTATCTCTGTATAGGTTTTTGTACCCGTGAGAGGGTATCTCCTCTTTCTTTCTGTCTGTCCAGGTATGTGTCCGGGGGTTTTTCTCTTCAGCTGCACAAGGCTATATATAGCCAACAAACCAATCTTTTTCCATGTCAAACTCTATTCTATATAGAATCTCACCGACCAACTACACTTTCCGTGTATAACACGGTTAAGTTCTTTCCTAACTTCGAGCAAACTCCACTTCCTGATTTCCTACTTTTCTGGCAGCACACCCTGACTTCTCGGAAAAACCATACCCTGACTTCACTCAAACAAACCACTGTGTCCATCAGCCAACTCTAGTTCACCACCAATAATCATCATTGCCACGAATCAGCATATTATCACCGACAAACTTGGTCTCTGCCATCATATCGCAACCCAACAGGAACTCGAACTCCATCAACATTTCTTCTCAGCCCAAACTTTCCAACCAAAATTCATCATCGATCACTTCGAACTTCACCTCATCTATGGCAGTCCATCACCACAACTGTCATAAAGTTCATTCACATCCATAACTCAGGCTCGAGAGTTTCATCTGTCGTCACAGCCTCCATCAACCTTTCTGTATCTCGCTGCCTTCCCATTCTTAACTGCACTTCCACCAATATCCATCATAAACCATGGACTCTCAGCACCATTAACTGACATCGTTCATCATTGCTGCCATCACAGGTTCACTTCAACTACCAAGCTCGAGCTCATTCAACTCCACCACAAACTAACCTCACATACCTCCTTCTTTCCTGACTCGAGCTTTCCCTCTATCTTCCTTTATATCATCAACTCAAAACCATAAAACCATCATCCACCGATCCACCAAGTGATCAATCATCATCGCTGCTTGGGTACAGCCACCGAAACACCCATTAACATCGTCCATTCACTTACACCACGAACCAACCTCACTTCTCTGCCATATTTTTCCGACATTCACAAACCATATCCACCATTTCTTGTTCATTCTTGCCCATTCTGCAAGTTTCTCGGGTAAATCTCTATCGCTGCCTACTAACCCATCAATCTCTTCTTCTCAATGACGCCTTCTCTTGATTCCAATCTATTCTAAAATATCGAGCAAAACCATCTAAGATTCGTCCATAAACAAAGAACAACATACACAACATCAATTCACTCAACAATTCTTCAACGGGTTCATCTTGATCAACAACTCATCACAAACCACAAGTTCCAGCAATCAACGTGTAACTACCGAAAATCTGATGGTGATTGGAACCATCATAAGCTCAATAGTACATTAAGAAGTGTAACTATCGAAAATATGATGGTGATTGGGACCATAATAAACTCAGTAGTACATTAAGAAGTATATTGTAGAATTTACATTTTAACTAAATTCATTTGTTTACAATTGGAAAAAGAATTAAACATATAAAAGAATGTTAAAATGATTAGTGAAATAGACACATCATGTAACGTGGTTCGGATATTATGCCTACGTCCACGTGAAAAGTATGTTATCCTATTTATAAACATTTTCTTTATACATATATCAATATAAATAAATGAAGTGTTTAGAGATAATAAAGTTCTTAACCTAATGATAGCTTTTTCCACTTCTTGATTTTCTTTCGTAGTTTTTCCTCTTCTTTATGCTGTGTCCTTTATTTCTAGTTGGGGATGGGTATTTATAGAAAAATATCATGGGTCCCCCTTCTTTACTTATTATTATCCTTGTTTGATCTTATCTTGACTTTGGGCGCAACTTACTTCTTTTGTAATGTTTCTTTGCTTGTTAGTGCGCAACTTTCCTTTAGATTGTGTGATTGTTGGTTCCTTGTCTTTATCGTGTGAGTAGTGACATGTGGAATCTGACGTGTCATGTATTTCTTGCACGTGTTGAGGTTATCTTATTTGGTCACCATTATTTTAACAAGTGTTAATTCTGATTGTTTGTTACTTGTAGTTGTAGCCATGTGTCTTGCCAGGTATCATTGTATATTGGTACGTGTATTGACAATCTTTCATGTGATAGCATTGATCTTATCCTTATATATACTTTGTTTATGGTTGATATGGTGCATGGTTGTGCTTTCAGGATTGCTATGCAAGTGATTCATAAAGCGCAAATGATTGTTGAGCGCAAGCGATAGTTGGGCACGAATGATTGTAAAACGCAAGTGTTGGTAGGGTGCAGATGATTGTAGAGCGCAAGTGATGGTAAGGCGTAGATGATCGTAGTGCGCAAGTGATGATATGGCGGAGATGATTATTGGGCGCAGATGCTTGCCTTGGCTATTATTGATGTCTTTTTTCTCGTAATTTATGTTCTTTCCACGTGTTTCTCATGTGTTAAATTACTCTGTCTTCAATGCTTCTGAAGTATAAAAAATGTATTATAGTTGTCTTCTTTTATTATTAATTATGTTCTTGTACTCTTGGTGTACCATAATACGATGTTTTCCTCTTAAGATGTATACACGTGGATTTGATGAATTCATTCCCTTACAATTTGCCCCCTTTTGTCTTTTGAATTTGTTTCCCACGTGCCTGGAATTTGAAAAGACAAAAATTAATGATGCCTTCGGGTTTTTTGCCCCTAATAAATTTGAATTTCATATGTTTCATACGTTTCCAAGAAGATACGTCATTTGGATTTGCGCCTTTTGAGTGCCTTTTTGCAGTCGTGTCAGTTCAGTGTTTTTGTATTTAAGTGTAAATCTCGTCTTTTCTTCATTATTTTTCGTTTTCCAAATTTTTTTGATTTCCTATCTGCACTTTTGATTTTCTTCTGTCTTCTTCTTCTTAAAGTCTTTATTCCTTAAACTTTTCTGAGATTCCTTGTTTGATCAAGGTTTTTATTTCCCAAGATTAAATCTTTGCAGATTCAAACATCTTAACTTCATCTCTTTTACTGGTATGACTGTTTGACTTCTTTTGTAGTAAATTTTTTTTCTTGCATGTTGATTCTCCTTTTACTGTTTCATTTTGTTTATCATTGTAACCTTGTTTTTTCTTGGTTTTCAGATTAAGCATGTCTGGAAAAGGTATAAGTCGTGCCCCCAAGAGTACTTCTCATCAAGATGATGACCATCATAGTGAGAAGAAAGCTTCTC
>JAJJMC010027604.1:442916-461250 GCA_023531435.1 Papaver californicum | reverse complement strand
GTTACAGAAGGCTAAGGCAAAGAAAAGAGGGAAAGAAATTTGAAATTGAAGGCAACAGAACAGCAGCACTTATAAGAGTTGCTGTGTCTTCTTCTTCGGCAGCGACCAGTTGAAGAACACGGTCACCGGCGACAGCAGCAGTGGCCGGATCGTGGGTATTCCGGTCACAATTCCGGCGACTCCGAAACTTCAATTCTAAGCTATTCTCCCCGTTCTTCTTGGCTTCTCTTGGTATATATAGGCTCTAGGGATCCTTGTGAGTCTTCTAAACCTAATAGAACTCTTTAAAACACATCCAAATCTTCCCAAATCCGAATCAAAGTATAACTCCCTTTTTCCGGCCAAACTCGGATTTGGGGCTATTTTTCCGGCTAAAATTGTTGTTTCTTGGTGTGTTTAATCTTGTATAGACCTCTAGTATATTGTGTATCAATTTGGGACGAAAATATACAAGTTTTATCATGAATCAAAGTTCACAGTTGAGTACAGCCGATTCCGTCCGATGAGTTGACTCGTCGATCCAGCCGAGTTGACCCGCTGGGTTGACCCGATCCAGCTCAGCCCGATCCAAGGGTGCCCCAATCCAAAGTGTGGGTGTCTTGATCCATTTTTAAGCCAATTTTTCCACAAATCTTTATTCTTCTAATGTACCTACAAAAGCATAAAAACACGTAATAGACACAAAATTGAATACTAACTCACTAGAAATTAAGGTGTAATTTAGACACTAAAATGTGTCTATCACTTTACCCTGTATGAGCGTAAATTATTGTATTATTACATAGAAGATCAGGGATAGTGTAGTTTAAGATATCGCACATTCCAAGGATGTTGTAGGAGTTTTCCATCCATATTTCGCAAATGATAGGATCCTTTTCCTGCTATATCCTGTATAATATAAGGATCTTCCCAAATAGGTGCAAACTTCCCTGCTTTTTTGTTCTTTTGATATTCTGGAATTTGTCGCAAAACATATTGTCCCTCAATAAAATTGTGCAGCTTTACTTTTTTACTATATTCACTTGCTAGCCTTCTTTGGTAATTCTGTATCTTTTGTAATGCTACTTCTCTTCTTTCTTCTAGGTCACCCAATTTTTCTAGCATTAAATCTTCATTTAAATTCCTTTCTCATGCTTCTGTTTTGGTTGTTGGTAAAATTATTTCTGTTGGAATGAACGCTTCTGCCCCATAAGTAAGTAAGAATGGTGACTCTCCAGTTGCGGACCTCCTTGTGGTGCGGTATGCCCATAGAGTGTTATGAAGTTGTTCACACCATCGCTTGTGATGTCCTTCCAGAGTCTTTTTGAGGTTAAGGGCAATTGTCTTGTTGGTAGCTTCGGCTTGTCCATTGTTCTGAGGGTAAAGTGGTGTTGACTTTCTTTTTTGGATGTTGAAGGCTTCAAATAACATGTCAATATTTTCCCTTGCAGATGTTGTCCATTGTACGAAACTATTTCTACTGGGATTCCAAGTCTACAAATTATGTCCTCAAACAATAATTTGAACACATCCGAGTCTCTAATATATGCAAGCGCCCTGGCTTCTACCCATTTGGTAAAATAATCCGTTGCTACAATTATATACTTCTTTTTCCGCGTTCCTTCAGGTAAGGGACCGATAATATCTATTCCCCGTTTGGCAAATGGCCATGGACTAAGCACTGAATTGAGCTTTGTTGCGGGTGCTCGGATTTTCTTTTCAAAACGTTGACATTCTTCACATCTTTTGACCATATCTTCAGCGTCTTTTTGCATTGTGATCCAATAATATCCTTGCGTTTTTACCTTGTGGTCCAATGATCGTCTTCCACTATGATTGCCAGCGTCTCCACAATGTATATCTATTAAGATTTGATAAACTTCTTGTTGCGACAAGCACCGAAATAATGGTCCCAAGAAGGACTTTCGATTCAAAATATCATTCCTTATCTGATAATTAACATATTTTGATTGTATCTTTCTTGCTTCCTTGGTGTTTGTAGGTAATATTCTTTTTTGCAAGTATTGTTGTAGCGCAATCCTCCAATTCTCTTGTACAAGTTTATTTTTTGGTTTTTGGGGAATATATACATTATCTTTTGTTGCTGGATCTTCAAGGTCTTCACTTATTTCATCTTCCATGTTCTCAACTGTCCAAATTTTGATTGATGGTTCATAAATTCGTCTAATTTTGATTGTAGATATATTTGGATCTTTAGTCATTGAAGAAATGAATGCTAATGCATCGGCATGACGATTCTTGTCTCTAGACAAGTGGTGAAAAATAATGCCTGGAACTTGAGATGCTAATTTTTGTACAAGACTTTTGTATTCAATCAAATCTTTATCAATTGCTTGATATTTCATCTCAACTTGTCGAATGATTAATTGCGAGTCACTTGTCAATCGTACATTTGTTACTCCCAGTTCAATGATAAGTCGGAGGGCATGAACTACAGCCTCATACTCTACTATATTATTGGTTTGCTCGCCAAGTTCTAGACGAAATGCAGGTATCAATCGATCTCATGTTGGTGTTTTTATTAGAATTCCAATTCCTGCCCCTTCTTTGTTTCGGGATCCATCAACAAAAACTTCCCATCTCTGAGAATTGACATGATTCAAAATATCCTGAGAATCATCTTCTTCAATTCATGGTAAACCTTGGATTTCGAAGTCGTCACCTGATGGCAAATCTGCAAGAAAATCTGCCAAGACTTGAGACTTTTGAGCAGTTTGTATCTCAAAAAGAATATGAAAATGTTCTAACTGAGCATTCCATTTTGTGATTCTTCCAACTTTTCCTGCATTTTTTAATACTGATTCCATTGGTGCCTTGCTTGGTACGCGCACGTAATGAGTTAGAAAATACGTTCGTAACTTCTGCGTGGCGAATACCAGTGCTAATATTAACTGTTCAATCTTTGTATAATTTCTTTCAGCAAGGTTAAAATTCTTGATGATGTAGTATATTGGTTTTTCCACCTTTTCATTTGTTCTCACCAGCACTGCGCTCACAGCATCTTCTATTACAGCTATATACAGGGCCAAAATTTCTTCAGGTAATGGTTTCTGTAATGCAGGAAGAGTCGCAAGATAGATTTTGATATTCTGAAAAGCTTGTTCACAGTTTTGATTCCATTCAAACTTGCTTCTCTTCTTTAACGTGTCAAAAAATAGTTTACACTTATCTGATGACCTTGCGATAAACCTACTTAGTGCTGCTAGGCGTCCATTTAGCTTCTGTACTTCCTTAATATTTCTTGGGGCTGGTATATTTACAATAGACTGTATTTTTGCTGGATCGACTTCAGTACCTTTTTTTGTGACCAAATAACCCAAAAAATTTCCTGATGTTACTCCAAAGATACATTTTTCTGGATTGACCTTCATTTTATATGTGCGTAAGGCTTAGAAAATCTCCATCAAGTCGTGTAAATGATTCTTTGCCACTTTTTTTTTTACTAGCATGTCATCTACATAAACTTCTAACGTGTGTCATATCCATGGTTTGAAGATTGCATCCACTAATCGTTGGTAGGTTGCTCCTGCGTTTCTTAATCCAAACGGCATTTTCGTATAACAATACAATCCTCGTGGGGTAAAGAACGCAGTATGTTCTTGATCTTCTTCAGCTAGCGCAATTTGGTTATATCCTGATTGTCCATCCATGAATGAAAGGGATTCATGTCCTTCAACATCATCTACTAATTGATCAATACTTGGAAGTGGATAGCTGTCTTTTGGACATGCTTTATTCAAGTTGGTGAAGTCTATGCAAATTCTCACCCCTCCATTCTTCTTTGGGACTATAACCATATTTGATTACCAAGTTGGGTAGCGCACTTCTCATATGAATCCTGCGTCCATTAGCTTTTTTAATTCTTTTTCCACCGGATCATGGTATTCTGGTGCTACCTTGCGCATTCATTGTCAAAATGGTATGGTTCCTGGATGTATTCGCAGTTCATGCTGAACAATGCTTGGGTCAATTCCCGGCATATCTCCTACTTTCCATGCAAACACATCTGCATATTCTTCAAGTAACCTAATTAGATTTTGCTCCCTCTCTGAATTCATCAGGGTTCCAATTTTAATTATTTTTGGAAACTCTTGCGTTCCGATATTAATGTTTTTGGTTTCCTTAACAGCCGTAAAAGTGGGTTTGGGGATTCCTAAGAATGTAGGTTCCCCTTTTGGTTGATATTGTGAGGTTTCATCCTCTTTCCCTGTTCCTATCTTACTTCCTTTTTCTTTAGAATCTCTTTCTTCATTGCTTAACTTGTTGGCTGCGACTTCGGCCAAATATTGGTTTATTGCTCCTTTATTTGCTTGGACTTTTCTTTCTTTCTTCTTGGCTTTCACTTGCTGAGCTCTTTCCTGATTTATGTGTGCTTTCGTGAGGGCGCACGTTCTCGCCATGCTCTGATCTCCTTTTATTTCCATTTCTCCCTGTGGTGTTGGAAATCGCAAGTACTGATGATATGTTGACGCTACTCCTTTTAGCTGATGAACCCATTGTCTTCCAATGATAGCATTGTATGGTGATGGTGCTTCTACTACACTGAATTTTGTTGCAACAGTCAAGTGTCAAGCCATAATTTCAAGTGTGACTTCTCCCATTGGTTTTGATGCTACAACATTAAATCCATAGATGGTGTAGCCTAAAGGTTCCAATTGATCTTCTTTTAATCCTATTTTTAGAAATGTGTCATAAAATAACACATTAAGAGAACTTCCTCCATCTATCAAAATCTTTGTAATATTCTAACCTGATACTGGCAGAGTGAGAACTAGTGGGTCATTGTGGGTTTCTACTTCTTGATCTACCTCTTCTGCTGAAAACGTCAGCGGGGAAGCCATCCATTCTTCCTATGTCTCGGTGACTCTTCCTGCAACTTTGAATATTTCATGGTTGATTACTCTCTTGTGGAATCTCCTGTCAATTGTTGTATTCATTCACATTTGATGTGTCTCTGTGAATGTGATTGTGTTAATGGTGGGATTGTTCCCTGGAATGTTTATTGTCTTCCTAGTACTTTTCCTTGGAGGTGTGTTTGGTAGGCAGATAAATTCATTGAGTTTCCCTGCGTCAATCATTTTTTGTATATTATACTTCAAATTCTTGCATCCAAATGTAGAATATCCATAGAAACAATGGTATTCACAGTACTCCTTTGAATTTTCAGAATAAATTGGTTGTCTTCCTTTTGTAATTGGCCATTCAAAATCCTGTCTATTCTTTATTGCATTTAAAACTTGTGGATATGGAGTATTCATCTTTGTGAAAACTCGATCTTCAAATTGTTGGTTAAACCTCTTTTCATGATCAAACCTTCCACGTTTAAATTGATTGTGGAAGCGCTCATTTGTTTTTCCTTTCTCAAGATTAGCGGATGGCTCTGCATGAATGACTCTATTTGTTATTCTATGATGATGAGTGGTTGCTCTTGGAATTTTCCTTTGGATATCTTGCAACCTTGCATGTTTCTCAATGATATCCCTCAAAGCTCCTTCAGTTTTTGCATTTGTGGTGTGTATCTCTATGAAAAGTGGGCATGTTCGATTGGAAATTCCCCATTTATAACTATTGATTACAATCTCGGGGGTGAAATTTCCAATTGCTTGACAAATGGTTTGCCATCTTTCAGTGTATTCTCGAATGGGTTCCTCTATTGATGATGCTAACCCAAATAATCTATCCATACCTGCATTTGTTGGTTTGTTGTACATGTATGTTTCCAAAAACTGACAGGTTAGTTGTGCATATGATCGTATTGATCCTTCTGGTAGATTATCATACATAGCAACGCTGTTCCTTTTAAACTTGATGGAAAATATCGGCACATGATTACGTCATCCTGATCCCATCTAGTCATATTTCGACTGTACTATTTCAAATGCGCAGCAGGATCTCTTTTCCCATCATAACAATCGAATACCGGAAGATTGCACTTTTGTGGAATTGGAGCAAAGGCTAATTATGGAGAGCCAGTGGTGTCCGTTGCGCTTCTCTCAAGACTTCTTCCAGCTGTCGTCCCTCCTGCTTGTTTTTCATTGTTCTCAATTCTACTTTTAATGCTTTCAGATCCTCAACATATTTGCTCCAATTGTTGCGCAGTGGCATAATATCATCGAAATCCATCTCGCACATTCCGTAACGCTGATTATACTTATTTTGCTTGAATTGTTCATTTGCATGAATTTATGCTTCAACCACCATCACTCTCTGATCCAGATTAACCTTTGCTTTGCCTTTAGCTGATTTCTTTGTGCGTTCTTCCTGACTTTTTACACTTGTAGATGTTCCTTCATTTGCTCTATTCTTAAAAGCTTGATTTTCTTTTACTACTAGAGTTATTGTTTCTGCATTAGCATTTTGTATTTTGCGTATCTCATTTAGCTCTTCTAAAATTATGTTGATGAGATTTTCCTGACCTTGTAGTACCTCTTCATTCATCCGATGTGTAGTTTGTTCATTTCCATGGTTATTGAATTCTTCCCTTTGGGGTCTTTGTTCTTGTGTTTCTTCATTGATTTGGGTTTGATTTGTTGTTCCCTGTGCTTGTGATGAAATGTTATTTGCAACATCCATTCCTTCATTTCTATTGTGAATTGCTTGATTCTCTTGCCTTAACGTTTGTGGATCTCTCATAATTTCTTCCTCTGATTGTTTAACCATGGTTGTTTGTTACTTGATTTTCTGGGGTCTCCATTGCTTCTGACTTGTTGTTAAGGCTATGAACGATTCCTTTTCTTTCTTTGCGTCTAGTGATACTAATGATATGTAATTAATTTAATTTAGTATTCATATATAAGCTATATGATAAAATTTTACTTTATAAATACCATGATTTCATGTAAAATTTAATTTAATCATCAAACAATTTTCTTAGAGCAAAATTAGTATGTACTTTTTTACAAGTTGTTTGAATTGATTTCCAATCAAAGGACAATATTCTGAAAAAAATTAAAGTTGTTGAAAAATTCATTTTAAGCTAAATTCATGTTAATGAATTTAAGATGTTGTGTTAACATGAAATGTTACAGACATGTCTGATTAATAATTTTTTCATAAAAACTGATGAATACGTATATCTTGAAAAAATTAAATCAATGAAAAATAAGGTCATAACTGTGGGAAGATTTTCTATACTCATAAAATTTAAAGATTTTAAAAACAAAAGTTTACCCAGGTAGAATAAATTCTTTACTACCTCCCTGTTTCTAGCGCCAAACTGTAACTACCGAAATTCTGATGGTGATTGGAACCATCATAAGCTCAATAGTACATTAAGAAGTGGAACTATCGAAAATATGATGGTGATTGGGACCATCATAAACTCAATAGTACATTAAGAAGTATATTGTAGAATTTACATTTTAACTAGATTCATTTGTTTACAATTGGAAAAAGAATTAAACATATAAAAGAATGTTAAAATGATTAATGAAATCGACACATCATGTAACGTGGTTCGGATATTATGCCTACGTCTACGGGAAAAGTATGTTATCTTATTTATAAACATTTTCTTTATACATATATCAATATAAATAAATGAAGTGTTTAGAGATAATAAAGTTTTTAACCTAATGATAGCTTTTTCCACTTCATGATTTTCTTTCGTAGTTTTTCCTCTTCTTTATGTTGTGTCCTTTCTTTCTACTTGGGGATGGGTATTTATAGCAAAATATAATGGGTCCCTCTTCTTTACTTATTATTATCCTTGTTTGGTCTTATCTTGACTTTGGGCGCAACTTACTTCTTTTGTAATGCTTCTTTGCTTGTTAGTGCGCAACTTTCCTTTAGATTGTGTGATTGTTGGTTCCTTGTCTTTATCGTGTGAGTAGTGACATGTGGAATCTGACGTGTCATGTATTGCTTGCACGTGTTGAGGTTATCTTATTTGGTCAGCATTATCTTAACAAGTGTTAATTCTGATTGTTTGTTACTTGTAGTTGTAGCCATTTGTCTTGCCAGGTATCATTGTATTTTGGTACGTGTCTTGACAATCTTTCATGTGGTAGTCTTGATCTTATCCTCATATATACTTTGTTTATGGTTGATGTAGCACATGGTTGTGCTTTCAGGATTGCTATGCAAGTGATTCATAAAGCGCAGATGATTGTTGAGCGCAAGCGATAGTTGGGCGCGGATGATTGTAGAGCGCAAGTGCTGGTAGGGCACAGATGATTGTAGAGCGCAAGTGATGGTAGGGCGCAGATGATTGTAGTGCGCAAGTGATGATAGGGCGGAGATGATTGTTGGGGGCAGATGCTTGCCTTGGCTATTATTGATGTCATTTTTCTCGTAATTTGTTTTCTTTCCACGTGTTTTTCATGTGTTAAATTACTCTGTCTTTAATGCTTCTGAAGTATAACAAATGTATTATAGATGTCTTCTTTTATTATTAATTATGTTCTTGTACCCTTCGGTGTACCAATACGATGTTTTTCTCTTAAGATGTATCCACGTGGATTTGATGAATTTATGCCCTTACACACCGAGTATCCATGTTCATGGAAGCACTCACCATCACAGACTTTCTTATCACAAGAACCCAACAGCCACAACAACAGTTCTTCCATCTTGATCACTGAATCATATCATTGTTAACTTCTATGATCATCGTGATCAATTTCAGAAGCACCATCTTTCTTGTTACTGATAGACTCTTTCCTCGTTCTCTCTGACCCTATTGCCACTCCAACTGCTCTCATCAACCCAACATTACAAAACCATTAACTAACGCAGATGAAATAGCCGTCTAATAACGACCTAAATTTACTGTTCACAATAAGAAATAAGAAGGGGGTAGCCCTTAGCCACACTGTTGGTGTTTTTATCATTATTTGAATCTGGGAAGCCCTTAGTAAAATCACAGGCGTCTTTAACACTTTTTAGTTGAAATCCGTTGCAGCGTCGGTTCCATGAAACCGACAAGCTTAACTTTTCTTTTCGCCCCTAACTCTTTCATACGAAGTCGGAATAACCTCGCTCTTTCGTTGTTGGCTTCGTAATTTAATTTTATACAAAATGGAGGGTAGAATCCTGGAATAGACTGAGCTTCACTGGGTATTTGGCAATTCTTCTCTTGTAAAGCTCCATTTCACTTGTTTCAGAGATGTAACCTAATAAAACACATAAACTACAAAAGTAATAATAATACACAGTAATTCACACAAAATCTAGCAAATAAGTATAAGGAAATGATACTTAAATGTATAAATTATGCACTTATCATGTTATCATACAAGGATTCACCCACCTCAAATTTGTCACCAGAATCACTCATTTTGGTTGAGTAAATCAAAATCTATGGCTTTTCAAAAAACTACCAAAAAGTATCTTTTCTTTCTTCTATTTTTTCTTCCCACCAAACCAAAACAAATAAAAATTTGATTTATGCATTAAAACAAAATCTGGGATAAAGAAGATGAAGATGATCATTTACGGTTGGTTTCGATTATCATACCAACCGTAAATGTTTTTTTACAATAAAACTAAAATTGGTACGATTGGGTTTGATTGTCAAATCCCAACCGTAAATTATCCTGGATATAATTTTTTTTAAGATTAGTTACGGTTGGATCACATGCTAAAATCCAACCGTAAAACTATTACGATTGATTGTTCCATGAAAATACGGTACGGTTAGATTAGGATGAACACCTAACGGTAATTGTTAGTTACAGTTGGGTACGATGCTGAAAACTCAATCGTAAAACTGTTACGATTTGGTTTTCCACCATAAAAGTACGGTTACGGTTTGCTTAGGATGAATACCTAACCGTAAATATCGTCTACGGTTTGGTCCGACAAGAAGATCCAACTGTAATGTTCCCTGAATCAAAAAAAAACATACGTTTCTACGTAATTTCATCAAATTTGAGCCATAAAAGACCAAGAGTTTAAGTTAGAGGTATACCTGACTACTCTGGTTGAGTGAATCAAAATCTAGGGTTTAAAAAAAAACACTAAAAGATTCTCTTTTATTTCTTCTACTTTTTCTTCCCACCAAACCAAAAAGAAGAAAATTTTAATTTGATTTGATTAAGTATAAGATTATTTTAGATTAATTATTATTATCCTGATTTATTAACTAATTAGTTTTGCTAATATTAACTAAACGTATGTAGTTTAACCATTATAAAAATATAATGGATAAAGGATTTTTAAAATTTATACCTAATATCTCTATTTTATCTTCACATAAAAAGCTCCTCTATTAAAATGGAAAATCCCTATACGAAACTTCTATTTAAACTTCTATTTAAACGTAAAACAAAAAATGACAGGTTATTGATATACACCATTATCGGTATAGATATCTAAAGCCCAACTAAATAGAAAAAATAGTGAGCCCAAGATCGAGCTCGTACCCAATAGTTAATTAGAAGAGCCTGGAATATGTATGTAACTTAGTGCACAATACTTTCGTATCACACCAGATCATGCGGGGTATATCATCATGATTTATAGCTAAAGGTCAATACTTTTATGGGACATATTTTTAATTTGTATACATATTTATATTTATCATACGTGGAAATCTGCTAATACGAAATTGATTCTTAGGGATACATATAAAATAAGGATTTTAGATCAGTATCAAACTAAGGATTTTATATCAGTATCAACATTGTATATCGGTTGTTACAATAGTTATGTTTTTTTTTCTTTTTCTTCTCTTTTTTTTTAAAAAAAGTTAAAATCTTATTGATATATCTGAAATAAAAACAACCCAACCCTAAAATCTCCCGACAAGAATAATTAACATCTTTCGTTCTTTAATTAAATAGGGAAACAATAAATCGAATTAAACAAAAGAATGTCAAACCAATTGGTGATCAGAGACGGGCTAAGTGAGGCTCTAGCCCATCCTTTAATTTTATGGGAAAAAAATTAGTACATTAATTTATCTGATTTATTTTAGTCTAAGAGTAAATAGATTGTTATCCTGATAGTAACTAAACAATATATCATGTACTTGAGATGTACAATGACAAAATGGATCTAGATTTTAGGGTGACCACTCTGATCAAGGATCAGAGCTTGATCAGAGCCTTCTGGTTCCTGCGAACATATCCTAAAAATTAATAAACGATTAGTTTTGATTAAAATTGGATAACCCTAACTATTACAAACTTAGAGCTTAAATAATTCAACATTACTTACTATATCCAACGACTACCCCACCCCAAGATAGTTATATCTAAACCATCCATTACAATTGATAATAACAACCACTAATAAGATAAATACTACCAACTATATGTTATATTAAACATTGACAGACACTCGATATGGGACATGTATTCTTCTTGCCAGGTATATGACACAATAGCCCAAAATATTCATCACATATATAAGTTCTGATATACTTATTAAAATCGGGACGTGTGAAATCGAGTTTTCCATGCCCTCACCTCCACTAGCACCACTAGTTGAAGAGTTAGAAGAAAATTTAGTGGAATCCAAGTTTGTTCTTTACTACTAAAAGATTCTAAAATTTAAATCCTTACGTAATTTGATTTGATTTTAAAGATATCATTTTGAATAAACAACATTTTATTTTTATTTTTATATCGACGATCTTCGATTATCACAACATAGATATAAAAAATATTCATATCTTAAGTTAAATTTTAAACCCGTTCCTATCAATGATGAACTCTCTAAAAAAGAAAATATTTAAATAAATTTGGAGCTAAGCCCCAAAAGAATAATAGACTTTTCACTTCTATTATCATCGTATAAAGATTTTTGGGTCTTTTATTGTCCATTTTAATTATACTTTTCTTATATTAAATGGTCAAATTGGACATGATTATTAAAGGATGATAACAACATTAATGAAGCTGATATCATTTTAATGATCCAACGACCAGGGTTGTTTACAATGGTACCAACCCAGCTAACTGGTAGCACCCTTCTGCGATCGTGCAAATGGGCTGAGATTCCATAATTCTCTTTCCTTCGGGAAATTGTGGCCACTTTTCAAGTTGGCTGATGCATGTGAGCCCACTGTGAATCATATGAATCATGAGGAGTACTCAATACTATATCATATGACGATCCTGATAAGGGCCAACCATGCCCCAAAAGGGACTTGCATTTCTTTTTTCTAAATTATTGGAGTATAATTTATTCAGGTCTCGTCATTTTTTTCTGAAAGACAAAGAGAAAGAGAGAGAGATTTGGTCTTTACGATTGCATTGTGCTTCTTCTTCCCAGATCTCTGAATTCACAACACTCTTATGCTAACCGGTAAGCATCGATATCTGCTTTAGTTATACCGATCTCTCTTTTACATTATTATATTCAATTATTTGATTGGATCTTACTCTCGTTTCTGTTACGAGATCAATCTTTGGTAACAAATTCCGTAGAAATAAATTTATGAGTTGTGATTTATGGATTTTCAGTGTCATTTGCTTGGATTAGTTTTTGAGTTTTTAGGTTTTGAATAGGTTTTTCATGGGGCATGAATAACTTCAAGTAAAGTAAAGGGATTTTGGTTTGGGATAGATACAATAATGGCTTTGCATTATTGAACTTTCCGCTAAGATTTTAATTAGTATTTGCTCTGCTCTCAGTTCTTAAAGATAAAAATTGGAGATTAGGGTTTTTATTTTATCGGATATCATATGTTAAATTACCCTCTTAAATGCATCCACTAACGATTTGCTAACATGATCAATTTATTGGTGATAAATTGTTTCTACAAGCATTACTGGGACTACCAAGAATTGATAATAAGGTGAAATCATATTATCAATTTGAAAAAAAATGAACAAGATTTGGCCTTCTTAAGAACAAAAACTGGATTTATTAGCTACAAGTGAATCTGGTCAATAGAGTCAGCTTCATCCCATTAGCTAACAAGTGAAAGAGGTGACTGGGGTCTACTGCCCCAACTTGCCTCTATGTAGGTCCGCCACAGATTTACTCCATCTTATTTAGAATCTCAATTTTCTAGTCATATTGCAATGGAATTTTCAGAGTTGTGAACTGAAAAGCGAAAAGCGATTTTCCATATAGTTACTGTAGAAATTTTATTCTATTTTATTTTAATTTTTGAATCCGTTGACTGACTATTTTTAGTGGATTCTTGTAACCAGGATGTTATTGAAGCTCAGATATGTAGCTGACAGGGTTGGCTGTGTTCTAGTTCTTGTTTCATGACCCAGTAATTTCTAGTGTCACGATGTGGAGTTTTGCTTCAAATGCTATAGCTGGAACTATTGGGTTGAAGAATGATGCTCCAAAAGTATGTCAAGCTGGTGCTGAAAGCTCAGACGACGATGAGGTTTCTTCAAAAACCAGCAAGGAGGAAGGATTGGAGTGCCCAATATGTTGGGAATCTTTCAATATAGTAGAGAATGTGCCTTACGTTTTATGGTGTGGTCATACACTTTGCAAGAACTGTGTCTTGGCTCTTCAATGGGCGATGGTGAAATTTCCGGCACTACCACTTCAACTGCCGCTTTTCGTATCCTGTCCATGGTGTCATGTGCTATCTTTTCGGTGGGTTTACAAGGGAAATCTTACGTTCCCTCGCAAGAACTTCTTCCTTCTTTGGATGGTTGAGAGCATGAATGGTGATAGGGTCAATTCTCGTTCAACCTTATCTGGGGATCACCAATCAGCTTGGCCATCATTAAACATAACCCAAGTTAACCATAGTAATTTCAGGAGAAACCCGTGCATTCATAACCAAGAGCAATTAGGCCATAACCCTGATCATTCAAGCTTTAGAGTTAACCTCCTTAACGTAGAAAGTATTCATGCTTCCTTCTGTAAGTTGCTTGCCTTCTTTCTTCACTTGACAGCCAAATTCCCATTAGTAGTAATATTCCTTCTGATCGTGGTGTATGCTATACCTGCTTGTGCTGCCATTTTAGTTTTGTACATTCTCATCACTCTTGTGTTTGCGCTACCGTCATTTCTCATACTGTACTTTGCATACCCTTGTTTGGATTGGTTGGTGAGAGAAATTACCAGTTAAAGTGCTCGCAGTTTCTTGGGTGAATGTAGAAATCTTCGTAATGTCGCCATTTGAACTCATCAGTGGTGTAAATTCGACGACTTTTCTTTTCCAGCTTGAAAGTTTTATATCTTTTTTTACCATAGATGCCCTCTGCATCCTTCCGTTTGATACGTTGTAAGGTAGTTCTTGAATATGGGTGATTTATGGTGGAGAAGCTATGGAGAAATTCTGAAGCTTTGCTCCTGATTCAACATTGTACTTGTGAGTATTCGTGAAGATTGCATAGAAGAATAACGCGACCAACTATTTCTCTGTAGCTACGAGGACCTGGTTAGACCAACTATTTCTCTGTAGCTACGAGGACCTGGTTAGATTCCAGTGCAAATGGTTGCGCAAGATGAGCAACCCAATGAAAGAGCTTACATCTGTATTTATTGCATCTGAAGATCAGTTTCTGCAATTCTGTTCCTGCTAAAAAATTATTTTAGTAGTAATTTAAAGAGTGGTTCTCATTATATGTGTATATGGTTTTTCCACTTTTTGTTTCAACATTTGAAGTTCCTATCAAAATTCAGGTTCAGTTTGTATTATCAGAAGAACTACTCGCATTTGCCCATCATAGAGGAGTAATATGAACATCACAGGTTAGATTTTACACGGAAATTGTTACTTTGTTACATGAACCCATCGGAATCAGTTATTTGACTGACTGAAATGATATGCTTAATACTTGTGGATCTAAAAATCCACAGAAATTCCAAATAACCAATCACCATCAGATCATTTACGTGTCAAGAATCTAACCTTTAATTTATAAAATAAAATGTTTGGATTAAGATACAAAAAGCTGAGTTTTCTTTTCACCGCTTCTTTGTTCTCTGGAAACTGAGTCACTTAGGAAACAGCTCTAAGAAATGGTGGCTGTTTCACTACCAAAATCAAGTTTTCTGCAGAATTCTCGTCATACCACTGGACAATAGCATTCTTGTTTTCTTGGTGGAGCCACTTCGAAGGGGTTTCCTTTACAATTAAACGTCCAAAACAGGAAAAGATATCTTATTAATTTGGTAGTTGCTAGCTTTCTTTTTACAGTTTCTCATTAAGTTTTGCTCTAAGCTGACTTTTTAATTTCAAAACCCAATTTATTTTTATTTCAAAATCTTATATCCACAGGGGAGGCGATTTCTGGGCGATTTTCTCCTGATCTCATGGTGGGAGGGATTTCTCCATCCTCCCCTCCATTTTCGCCTTTAAATCCACTAGCTAATGAAGTCTCTTCTTCAATTTTGCATCCTGGTAGCCTAGATTCAAATGATTTTCCTGTATTGCAAAAGAATGGGGGTTTCTCTTCTTCAAAAAGGGGTACTGAGTTTATGATTACAAGAGAAGAAGTTCAAAATCATAAGAAGATTGTAGCATCAGTGGGAACCGAGAAAGAATTTCCACCATTAAAAGCTCAAAACATTGGAGTCTTTAATGATGCTTCTGAAAACCCCAAAAATGTAAATTGGAGAACATTGTTTGGGGGAAACAATGAAAAAAGTATTGACTTCTCTACATGTAAGTTGTTCTACCACAAACCTCAAGAGAGTGAAGGTATGTCGAAATCTGTAATCTCTTCTTCTGATTTAGTTGATGAAATTAAGGTTTGCAATAGATTCTTAGTAGGATATTTTGTGGGGAATAGATTACCCTTCAAACAAGTTAAGGAAACGATGGAAAATGCTTGGAAGTTTAAAGGAAAATTTCGATTGTCACTTCATGAAGATTTCATGTTCATTTTTGAATTTGATCTAGAGGAAGACAAAATTGCTGTCATGGAATTTGGATCCATTACTATTTCAAACAGATTGTTCTTAATTCGCCCATGACAGCTTTTCATTGAACAAGACATTTTGGAAATGAAGATTGTACCTGTATGGATGAATTTGAGGAATGTTCCAACCCACCTATGGAATGCTAAAGGATTAAGTATGATTGTTAGTGTGATGGAGTTCCATTGTTTTCTGATAAGTATACTTTAGCTAGAATAAGGATGAATTATGCTAGAGTTTGTGTTGAAATGGATGCCAACAATGAATTTCCTGATTTTATTCCTGTTGTATTTGATGGCAAGGAGTTTAAGGTTAAAATTGAATATACTTGGAAACCTCCAAGATGCAAGAATTGTTCTACTTTTGGACACTCAAATGCTAATTTCCCTAAGACAAGTAAAATGGTATGGGTACCAAAAGTGAAGAAGATGGTTGAGAAAAGTACAGAGATAATGGAAGGAAATCTTAGCATTGCTAAAGATGCAACTGGTGTTGAAGGATCTGGAATCGTTGAGAACATTATCCAGGAATTGGTTCAACATAATATGAATGAAAATGCAAGTGCTCAAGGAAATGAGTTAATAGAGGCCGCCACTGATTCTAATACAAGGGATATAGCAGAAACAAATGAGTGGACAACTTACACTAAAAGGAAGAAGAATTCTAGTCGGAAAAAGAATGATTGTGTGCATGCACCAACTTGTCTTCTTAATCCTTATGATGTTCCACATTTTGAGGACAATCAAGAAGACAAAGAGGATAACTCGAGAGAAGAAGATGTTCTTGGTGAGTGGATTTCTTTTAAAAGAAAGAAAGGCGCAGGCAAAAAGAAAAAAGTAAAGCAACTACAGACTCAACCGGTTGTGGAAGGTGCAAATCCTGCCATCCCCCCTGGTTTTGAATCACACAACAAGTTTCAAAATTTAGAAGAAGAAGAAGAAGAAGAAGAAGAAGAAGGGGAGATAACCACCTCCCAGTTAGTTCCGAAAGACTCTAAAGTAAGCATCGCTAAGCCGTCTTCGTCCAAGAAAATTGCAGGAATTGGTATGAAATTGAGTATTTTATGCATAAAAAGAAAAAGACTCATAAATCTAAAGCTCCTATTAAAGTCTCGGCAGATAAACTCGTCGAGCTTGGTACTCTATGGGGCTTAGAATTTCCATATATAAAGACTAAGCGTGAAGAAATATTTGGTGATCTTGCGAAAAACCACGATGATTTAATTATAGAAGATGTTGACGAGTCAGCTAATTGACTTTAGACAATTGTCTCTCATTGCGGTTTGCAAGTTGACTTCGGATTGTTAGGATTCACAAGTTGTGTTTTGTTTTTGCTTTTGTTTTATTTCTGCTGGATTGTGGCTCCTTGTTGGTTGTTTCCGCCCGCACACGGTTTGTGTACATTTTAATCTATTATCTTTGATCGATCAAAAAAATTTTGATAGTTGCTTCAAACAATATCAGTAGTTGAAGAGAAGATTTTGGAATGTCACTGGTTTTCCATTTCCTCTAGGACCCTTCTTTAATAGGCGGACTACAAGAAATGAGGTAAGCAAGTTTTTAGGTTCCCCTACAATGGGTTTTTTAATTTTGGGTTCCATTAATATCGCTTAAATTTTTTATTTATACTTCAATCACAGTACTCAAATTATTTGTGGGCTTCTTTTCGTTCATCTTTTTTGCTTGTAGAATCAAATTTTGTTGTCTTGGAAGTTCTGACTATTGAAGGCACTGAGGAGCACTGGACTGCATACCAGTAATTAGATTATCTTTAGCTAGTGATATCTTACTTTGACTTTTCCACCTATGGGTTGTTAAGGATTGTATGTGGCTTTTTGAACAAGAACAAACGCTAGGATTCAGTAGTGTCTCTACGAACACACGAATGATTGTTATCAAACTCAAGTCTGGAGGGTTATGGATCCATGCATTTATTGCTCCAACCAAGGAGTGCATAATGCTAGACCTTTTTAAATATAGGGATTGAGAATCATATCCAACACACTCAAGGTGATAAGCTTTACGACAAAACAGTACCAAAGGGGCTAAAATATTACTAAGACAAAAGTAGTTAACGAACTGAATGCATCATCTGATCAGATTCTAAGTTGGGGTTCTACCAAAATACGAACAACCTAAAAAAGTAATGAGTGTTAAAGATGAAAATCAAGAAATGGGTAGTGTTAGTAGTACTTGTCATTAACATCAAGAAGATAAGAAAGAAGATGACACTGGTAAAAATCAAGAACCATACGAAACAGAATTGAAGTATTACCGAAATTATTCTGATTAAGATCAGTCTCTCAAAAGGAGATTGATAATCACAATTTTGTACCGCAAATAAACCAATTGAAGATTTCCGAACGTTAGAATGTAAAGTTAGAAGCCAAATTTTAGCAAACTACTAAAACTTCTATAGTGCTTAAGCAAAAAGTGAAATCATGGTGAAATTATAATGAATTTTTTACATTTAGTGGTGTAACACCTGTTTTTTGTGTTAAGCTAAATCACCGCCAGTTAATACATCGTAAGCAAAGAATTCATCA
>JAJJMC010027604.1:400849-428301 GCA_023531435.1 Papaver californicum | reverse complement strand
ATCCATCGACTGCAAGGCCGAAATGAAGATTTCTTGCCAAAGCCATGCGAAGCATTCTCGGGTATGCTACAATATTTTGATGCTTACGCATCAAGTATGCTCCAACGTTTAGGCTACATCGCATAGCTAGATGTGCATTACCGCTCATACACATTCAACCAACACCTCTTCCCTATATATGTTCTATTTGTATTTCTACAAATAAAAATAAGAATAGTAGATGACATCCGTCGACTGCAAGGTCGAAATAAATATTTCTTGCCAAAGCCAATGGAAACATTCTCGATTAAGCTACAGTTAAGCACGGTGATGCATTCTTGGCTCGGTGATGCATTGGGTCATGCATCACGGCATAATAGTGCCTTAGCACTATGATGCGTTCATCGAATAACGACATTGGCTCAGTGATGCATTGAATCATGCATCACGGCATAATAGTGCCTTAGCACTATGATGCTCTCACTTACGCAACTTTGGCTCGGTGATGCATTGGATCATGCATCACGGCATAATAGTGCCTTAGCACTATAATGCTCCAACTTTCGCAACTTCGGCTCGGTGATGCATTGGGTCATGCATCACGGCATAATAGTGCCTTAGCACTATGATGCTCTCACTTATGCAACTTTGGCTCGATGATGCATTGGTTCATGCATCACGGTATAATAGTGCCTTAGCACTATGATGCTCTCACTTATGCAACTTTGGCTCGGTTATGCATTGGTCATGCATCACGGCATAATAGTGCCTTAGCAATATGATGCTCCCACTCCCACAACTTCGGCTCGGTATAATAGTGCCTTTGCACTATCATGCCTCTTCGAGTACGCATCACGCGTAATAGGGCCTTAACACTAAAATTCAAGGTCAAGGCATCCACGCCCCAAATGCTTATCTGGGTAAGCTTTATAAGCTTAGGATAAAGCTTCAACCCAGGCCATGACGCATCCTTGAGTAAGCTTCATATAAAAATTACGGGTGTTACAAACATGCTACTTTGTGAACCAATAAATAAGTTCATGTAGATAAGATGTTTTAAAGTGTCCAAGAACATAAATTAGTTCTTGAACAAGAGTTGTTTCGAAAAAGGATCCAAGAACATACTACTTAAAAGTGCATAGTTCGCGAACTCATAGATCAGTTCGTGAACACAAGAGGAAATTTGCAAATTGTATATTAACAGCTTGAAATTGTATAGTTCGTGAACCAAAAAATCGGTTTGTGATCTCTTGTGCACTTTGGAGTTCAGACATCAAGTTTTTGTATAGTTCGCCAACTCAAATTAGTTCGTAAACAATATTTCAACTTAATGCTTTTATGTTTATATTTTTCATAGACATAGTTTTTAAAACAAAAAATTGTTCTCAACCTCAAAAGATATAGACTATGAACATCTATTGTTTCAATTTATATTTTGGTTAGTCAAGTACAAGCTTGAACTCGGATTTTCTTTTTATAATTCATCAATTATACTAAAGCCATACGACATCGTCTCGGTAGATAGAATGGTAGAAATAATAAGTAAATAGGATAGTCAGTCTTCACATGACTTTGATGATGAAGTTCCCGCAGATGTCTTCATTGTTCTTCGATCTTCAATCTTCAAGGGTTATTCAGCGAATTCTGATACTCAACTGCCATATTCTATTCCTAGTCCGAGACTGACTTTAGTATACTATAAATCAAGATATAGTTTGACTGAGCGATGCTTGAGATATCCAAAACTTGTGAGTCTTTGACAACAAGCATGAATTCTGATTTCCTCGTAATTTCCTTAGTTGTTATAACTAAGGGCAAAGATTTTGTGGGCAAGGATTATAATAAGAAGGGTCTACACTTGAAGTTGAAAATCAATTAGATATTGTTAAAAGAGTTAGGTCTGACCGTGGTGGTGAGTATGAAATTCCTATAGGATAATTTTGCTTTCAAATAGCATTATTCATGAGATCACCCTATTTATTCACCACAATCTAATGGTGTGGCTGAACGGATTAACCGAACCTTAAGGAGATGATGAATGTCATGCATGTTGATTAGGTCAGGATTACCGACAAACTTGTATGTATGTGTGTGTGTGTGTTTGGGGGGGGGGGGGAGTGACAACCTCATCTTGTTATATCCTAGATAAAGTATCTTTTAAAGGATCAGATAAACGCCATATAAGTTATGGAAATATATACAACCTTCTCATGCATACTTCAAAGTGTGGGGATGTGTGGATAAGGTTGTCATTCCTCCTACTAAGAGAACTAAGATATAACCTAAAATTGTTGATTTTGTCTTCATAGGGTTTCCTGGGCATACTACGATATATAGATTTATATATGTTTATGAAGTCTGAAATTTTCTGACATTAGTATTAATACAATTATGAAATCTAAGGATACTGAGTTCTTTGAAGATAATTTTCTAATGAAACCTAACTTTCGTAAGAGATGTGTTGATGATCCTCTTGATGTCCCTTCGACCAATTATACTTTACCTTTAAGATGAAGTAGAGTTTGAGCATAGAGAAGTAAAAGGATTATAAATGAAACTTTTTTTGGACCTGACTTCATAACATGCCTCTAAATCTGAGCCACAAACTTATAAAGAAGCGCCATGACATCTCTTGAAGCTTCATTCTGAAAAGAAGCTTCATCAGGGAAATGGATTCCATCCAATAGAACAAGACATGTGTGATTGTTTGCTTGTATGTTGATGATATGCTTATACTTATTACAAACATAGATGTGATTAATTTCACTAAAAACATGTTGAATGAGAACTTTGACATGAAAGACTTAAGCCCCGCTGATGTGATCTTGGGGATGAAGATTATAAGACCTCCTAATGGCTATAGTCTTAGTCAGTCTCAATATGTTGAATATGTGCTTAGAAAATAAAATCAGTTTGGTTGTAAGCCTGCTTGTACTACGTACGATCCTTGTTGTAGAATAAAGAAAAATAAGGGTAATGAAGTATCACAACTTGAATACTCAAGATTTATAGGAAGTTAGTTGTACTTGATGAATTGTACAAGACCATACATTGCCTATAGTATGAGTTGGTTAAGTAGGTATACTTGTAATCCACAGCCGGAGCATTGGGATGCACTTTTTAGAGTGTTGATGCAAAGTGGATAGTGGACTCAGAGTATTTTAAGCCTACAAGTGGATATGATTTCACTCTATACAAGCTTAATTTTTCGTAGTTTCAGTTTAAGATTGAAGTGGGGTGTAGCAGTAAAACATTCTTGATAGAACTCATCTATCTGATCGAAGAAGTTGACCGCTTCTTATGAGAATGAAGTTGATTCTCTAAAGCATGCTGAGAATCGGGATAAAGCCTAGGGCCAAAACATGGCCCAACGACGCAAACTTGGCAATACCTAGAGAGATACAATTCGTGGTTTTTATCGCGAACTACGTCAAATAATGACAATTCAAGACTTCTCGTTCATTTTCCATCAAGTAGTTCCGATAATTTCTCACTAAGCATAGGTTCAAGACCTCATGGACACCTTTTGCTTATAATGGTATTTATCGCTTTCTGATTTCTGATTTTATCGATATTTCATTCATGTGGGGGATGGTTGAATAAAATAAGTTTTAATTGAATTTTATAGTCTTGGTTCGGGTTTGATATTGTGACCCATGGGTTATTAAGGATATTTACTCATTTTCATTTGAGTGAATGAAAAAGAACCTTTAATCGCATATTAGGTATACTAAAGATGGATGTCCTTCATATAACTACATGTTTTAGTTAACCATATGGGTGGGCGGGCACACTATATTTTCCACTTAGACTTGGGCTTATTCCTGCGTCGCGGACGCATGTCAACCAAGATTTATTCTTTTTAGTCAAAAATTGTTTTAAATTATTCTTAAGAAATTTAAAACGAATTTTGATTTTTTACTAATTGTTTTGCTTAACTTGGGACTTTTTACTTAAGAGAAAATTATTTATTACTCAAAAATAATTCATGTGATATTATATCAACATTATAAAAATATTTTCTAACGTTTTTTTTATTTAATTTATGTCATAACTCACAACATAATTTGTGCGTTAATTGGCTAATTTAACTCCATATTTGCCTATAAAAGAAAATAAATTTCGCATTTGCAAAACATCTTAGAGCATACTACTATCCCTCCCTAGCTCTTTTTTTCCTTCTCGTTTTGACGTGCGCTTTTGTTTGCTTATTTCCCTTCCTAAATTTTGTTGCTAAGTTCGAAAGTGGTAACTTGTATTGTGCTTATACAAATTATATCGGGTAGGGTCCAAGCTTATAGCTCAATAGTTTTCTATCAACTCCAGTATGGAGGAAATTAGGGTTCGATCCCCACCGTGAAGGTTTGTATTCATATTAATGTAGTTATATAGTTGGGTTTGGCAGGGTGGGTCTGGTAGTGGGACCAGACTGCCTGGATGGGTTCGGGTAGGGGTCTGGGTCTGGCTTTCGCGCAACATAAAAAAATAAAATAAAATATATTGGGAAGTTCTATCCTGGACACATCTCCGTTGTCATGGTATATCATCCCTCATTCTTAAGGTATTCCCACAGACCATTGTATTAACGACAATTTACTGAGCAGATGACTTTATCCTCGTATATCAATATATGTTTTCAGTTTCAGTTGATTATTTTTTAGTATTACTAGATTTATCTCAAGTTTATTGTTTCATAGTTACTGGTTCCAATAATATATACTCATTAGGTGTCTCTGTAGTGATTGTCTTCTTTTATCAATCAATAGATTTAAATCTTCAGCACAATGTAGACATCAAAAATCTATCAAGGACGACTCCACCTCTAATGAAGAAGGTGTTTATCGTTTTAATCGAATGGTTTTACTTTAATGTATTAGTTAGTTGGTTTTATAAACTAAATTAGTTTCAAAAATAAGTGTAGTAGTAATTTATTTTAAAATTAAATGCAGTAGTTTGTTTTAGTAGAAATGTAGTGACTGTGATGCAAAACCTAAATGTATTACCTTCTTGGTCGTGGCATATGATGTCACTTTTAGCATATATTGCCTGTGCAGTATGCACCTGACTTGACAAATACTTTTTTACATTACCATAGTAATGCAATTTACTTTTTAACTATGTTACTCTTCATCTTAGAATACAAACAAATCTCCACCGTCAAAACACAACATTGGATCCATACGTAGAATGACGATACAATAATTTGTAAAACAAATTTCATGATTGTTTATTTTTCTTGATGTACGAAAGAATCAATTTAATTTATTGTTCCGTTTGGTGGAAGTCTCTCTTCTCTTCTCTTCTCTGGGGGGCATTTCGTATTCCTTCCAATCTAACTATTTAATAAATAAATATTTGGATTTGCTTACTAAATTCTAACAGCAAGCACGCAATCTTTTTCTTCTTTCTTTCAAAGACCCCCAAATCTAAGTTTGTTGCTTTCACGATCTCTTTTCTTAAAACTTCAACTAAAGTCAGGAGTATCACTGTTTCAAACAACATCTCCATACTTTTCTTCTCCGGGATTCCTTTTTGCTACTACTTTTCCTGGTTGTTGCAGAATAAACAAGGTACTTATTTTGATTTCATTTTTTTTTTTTACTATCTTTTTCTTTTTTATCAGATGAATAAGATTTTCACGTCAAAAATGTCAAATTGATTTGTTAGGGTTGTTGGTTTGATTCTCTGAATTAAAGGGTTTTTCTTTCTAGAAAAGGGGTTTTGTTGTTCATCAAATTCTAGTCCCTGGAAGTTGGAAGTGCTGAAAGGCATGATAGTTACCTAAACATGTTTTAGGTTGAATTATGTACCTAAAAATGGTAAATTCTGTTCAGCTTATTCATTACAAAGGAGTTTCACAGTTGAGTGCATTATTTGTTACTAGTTGTCAAGTCATTCTCAGTTTAGCAATTTATCCATTTGTTTCCTTATTATCAAGGTATGTTGGTTAATTGATATTCTATCTCTGATTGCTACGATTGAGGCTAGAATGTATGGTTTTCGGGAGGCATTTTGTGGTTTTTGGCTCATCAAACTGTGTGACATTGTCACATTGAATTTTTATGGATCAGTAGGGGCTGGCTCATCTGCCATTGTTTCAACCTTATTGCAAGGTTGCTGACATTCCAACTCAACACATTCAATATCTTCCAAAATGTTCCGGTAGAAAATTTTATGATGCTTGAATTTATACTAGTAAATCTTGTCTAAGCCGGTATAAGTCTGTTCCATCTTCGATCATAACCGAGAACATGACTTTCTGACAGTTGTAGTTGTGAACCACGATATCTGTAACTAGGGCCTTGAATTGTTTGTTTGAGTCTTAAAAGCGATAGCTTTCAAGTCCCTTTATTGCTTGCCATTCATGAAAATTTTCCATATGTCGTGCGACTCTTTTCTGGTTCTCTGTCATAATTCCAGATTGCGGGAACATAAATTACTTAAAACCTTTTAGCATTAGTGCGAGTTAGGAATTTAATTCCATGTGTAATTCAGGGGTTTCAACTCAATACAGTCACCATTTTATGACCAATGTCACTGCTTAGGTTGTGAGAAACCTTCAAGGAGATGATTGAAGGGCGAATTTGCATTGTTTATGTTCTCAGTTCTCACCATCTTCAAAATTCGCCCTTCTCAAACTTTTTGATTCCATAAGTGAACAGCGAATTTGTAGTGTGTATGTTTGCAGTTCTCACCATGTAGATCCTCATCTTCAAAATCTGCCCTTTTTAAAACTTTCTGGTTCGATAAACAATTCTGAACCTTTTAAGCGCTGGTTTGAGGGTTTAAAACTCTTGAAAGAGGCTGATTTACAGCAAGATCATCCCTGGATCGCCTTAGTGGTTGAATGTTGAAACCTGTGGGAACAAATACAGTTGGCCCTTTTATGTCTTTGCCAGGTGTCACCGTAACTCAATTAAAAAATTTGGCTGTTCTCCCCAGCTCATTTTTCTTCTTTCTTATTTGGAAACATTCTTTTGTTGGTTGCAGGATTTCACATCTTGATTTAATATTTACTAATGGCGGCTGAGGGGATTGAAACTCCACCAACCTCTGACAGAGTTGCTCCGAAAGATCGAAGGAGAAACTCAACAGGAAAAACAAGCACTTCTGGAAGTGGGGAAAAGGTAATTCCTCATTATCTCAGTGCTACCTCCAATTCCTGTCACGAGTTCTGTAAATATGGAAGGAAACATGATTTTGAGGAGGAAAAACGCCCCACACTGAAAGAACTAAGAGCAAAAATGATTCAAGACAAAAAGGCGGTTAAAACTGTAAATCAGGTGGAGATAAAATATACATCAGTCAAGTCTAAGACTTCACCTCATCAACCAGTTCAGGTATATGAAGCACCCAAAATCATCAAGAAGGAGACAGCATCATCCTCCAAGAGAGATAATGTTTCTGAGCGGAAGGCTTCTTCCGATCAACTAGTTCAGGTATCTGACACCCCCAAAATCATGAAGAAGGAGACTATATCCTCGAGAACAAGTGTTTCTAAGCCGAAGTCTTCTCCTGTTCAACTAGTTCAGGTACTCGAAACACCCAGAACTATGAAGAAGGAAACAACATCCTTTAAGAGAACAACTGGTTCTGAGCCGAAGGCTTCTCCTGATCAACTAGTTCGGGTACTTGAGACACCCAAAATTATTAAGAAGAAGGCACCTTCCTTTAAGAGAACAGACGTTTCTGCAAAGCCTTCAACAGAAAAGTTATCTCTTTCTCCTTTGAGCACATCAGGTGGCGTGACGGGTAGAAGTAACAGTGAAAACAAGGTACTAAAAATGGATGGGGTCTCCAAAATAGGTCAGAAGAAAACTGCGGTGTTACCAAAAGCTTCATTATCCCCGAGACTTTCTGTTAACAGAGTGGCAAGCTTAACAACTAAATCCAAGGTCCCTGGGTCTTCTCTTTCTAGAAATCAAAAGGTTAAGAAGGATGGATCTAATCTTTCAAGTAATGAAGAAGTACGAGAAAAAACCTTGTATATCATCAACCCACAACCCAACGAAGGAAACTTGGAATCCGGTTATAATCTGATACGTCTGCCTGAGAGAGGTGTAGAAAAAGAACGTCAAGAAGGAGAAGAATGCGAAGAGTCTGAATATACAACTGATGACGAAATTGAGGCTCTGTCAGAGACTGGTGAAGATGTAAATGGGAACCCAGTAGACAAAGAAAAATACAAGAGGAAACCAAGAAAGACTGTTCACGTTGAAGATGAAGAACTAGCTCGAAAGCTAAAGTTTAGGAGGGGAAAAGTGGTTAACCCTCAGGCAGAAAATAATGGTGCTAGGAGACTCAAATTTAATAGAGGAAAAGTATTAGAAAGCAATCAAAATGGTGCAAATGACAATAGGAGAAGATATAGGAAGACTGAAGTGAATAATGATGATACAAACAATGGTAAACCCGAATCTGAAAATGTTGTTCTAAGGCATCAAGATGAACAGGGAAGGAAAGACGCCCAAGGTTTGTATAATAATGTCATTGAAGAAACTGCAAGTATGCTAGTCGAGAAAAGAAAAAGCAAGGTGAAAGCATTGGTGGGTGCTTTTGAAACTGTTATTTCCCTACAAGAGAGCAAACCTTCTTCCCACCAGCACTGATTGAGTTTGCAGAAGAGCAAGAGATCTCTCTCATATTCTTACACAATAATTCTTGATCTTGCAGGAGAGCAAGCCTTAAGTTTTATTTTTTTGAGGTAGTGCTGGAGTTAAACTGGCTTTCTGAAAGATGTGTAGGTGTGTAAATAAACGAACATTTTCAGATGCAGTGCGGGAATGCTTGCTTCCATAAACTCCAATGTGTGCTTTTGTTTGTAGGAAGTGGTATGGTTTCATTTTTTCTGCTTATTGACTGAAACACTAATGCTAATGTGATCCTTGTTATACATTGGGGCTTGTGTAATACTCTGTAATTTGATTTAGTAAAAATGACACCCAGTTTTATTGGGTCAGTGTAATTTTATTTTATTCCATTGGGAAATTTGATTGTTTTGAGCCAGTTGAAGTGAGATCAAGAAAGTAGTTTCAATTGTCCATTAAAAAGAACAGCAGCATCATGATTCAGCAGAGGAATAATGTTAGAACTAAGTTTCAATCTGTTTGAATTCGAAAGTTTGCTTTTAACCATGTGGAAAGTTTAGAAGAGTTTACTTAGTTAGGAATAATGTGCCTCATAGCACCGCAGTAGTCCAATGGAGTCTAAATATGGCAGATATGGCCTTCAAGCTAGCTCAGATTGTTAATGGTGAGTGCTTCTCAAGTTGGCTGCAGAGGAGTCGCTCCTGATCATTCCTACTAACGGACTTGGGCCTAGCGCCTTACACGTTGAGGGTGTTAGGACACACTATAAAATTTGATTTTCTGACAAAAAAAAAGGTTTATTTTTCCTAGAACATGCTTCCGATTTCTGGGATTCATAGCTTCTGGCATCCAAACGTAGATAATATAGAGTCCACATACGAATAACGCAAATAATATAGAATCCACATACGGATAAGGCTTAGCGCCTTTAAATACCTACGTATATAGTGGATGTTATCTAGAGAAGGTTTTACTTTTTTTATCTCTCTAATAGGTTATTAACCTGGTAAAAGTGACATGAATTTTGAGTATTTTTTGGACAAATTTTGTAACTTGACACAATATTTATTTTTTATTTTTTATTCTTTTTGAGATGTATCTGATGGTACTAAACTATTGATATCTTACTCAAAATAAATATTTCATCAAATGCTTACATTTGACGTTTTATTTCAATTAATGATGTTCTCACACATATAATACTCCTTTCATCTAGGAATACATGACTTATTAATCTTTAAATTTTGTCTAGATGACTTATATCATTAAATAAGAAGATATTTCTAAAACTATCATTTTAATTGATTATTTTATTTTTAGTATAAGAAATATATATAATTTGATAGCCATGTTTATATTCGTTATGTAGGTGTTTTAAAATGCTTTTCAATTGTATAATTTTTACAAAAATCCGTCGTATATTTTGAGAGACAAATCAAATCTAAATTTAACTAATTATTATCCATAAGGGTATAATTGTAAAAAAAAAAATACTTAAAAATACTCATCCCTCCTCCTTGCCTTAAGAGTTGTGTAAACTTAAACAAGGTCATCTATTTACGGACGGAGGGAGTATCAAATAATTGGAGTCATGAACTTTTATTCTGGAGTCTGGACATCTAGGCCTCGACGGTTTCCTCCATCATAGTAAGTACTAAAGTACTAATTTGACTAGGTGAGCATGTCTGTTCATTAGCCCCAACCCATACATAACCACTGGAGCCGTAACAATCTTGTATGGTACCAACTTTTTCTCTTTCTTTGTCTGGGGGACACTATAACGTCTACTCTTTGTACCGAAGATGATGTTGGTTGGGTCAGTCACTCCCCGACGCTTGGCTAGAACACCATCAAGCAATCCTCCCTTCGGGTTTTGAATCACCTTAGCGCTCTTCCCCTCTATCGCTGCCACACATGAATTAGTATATCCAAGATCAATACAGTTACCAAGAGGTTTTGAGCTGAATAATCTAGCTACACTCCCCAATCTCTGACTTAATGGTTTAACAGTCCTTGTTGTTGTTGACAGACATCTTGAAGCTAAAACGGTAAATCTTAGGGCAGATCGAGCTGATCTAAAAAGAATCAAAGTCGCCATTAATAGTATATTTTAGTAGATTTTATTTCAGAAGTGTATGTGTTAGGGTTTTGAACCTCTTTTACAAAAAAACTCAAGATTTATTCTCAGCCGCTTTTTAAAACCAAGTCTTATGCACCTTTCAAAACATCAATTTTAAAAGATAACACCCATTATGCATCTCTTAAAATATCAAATTCACCTCACATAGTGAATCCACTTAGTAATGAGGTAACGCGAATGGCACAACAAAATGTAGTGTGTCAGTCCAGTCCAGTCCAATATAATCCAAAGTGGCACACAATCATTAGTTGTACATGCCTTTCCTAATCCTATAGGACCTAGTAATCCCACTGCTGGATGGATTGATTTGGACTAATCCAATTATTCTCGATATCAAATCTATATAAATAATTACCAAAATAAAAATTATATTGTTACAAAATTCCAAACAAATTCCTCTTTCGAATTCCCGAATTTTCCTCTACTGATATCAATCTTCCATCTTCATCATCTCGATCATTCTAATCTGATTTCTCAACATTATTCAAACTCTAATCGAATACTCTAGACCTAGATTCAGCAATATTTTCACTCTAATCGAAGAAGACTCAGGTATGATCCATCCAAGTGTTGATTTAAAACCCTAGAAATTGTCCAGTAGTTAAGAATTTAATTGTTCAATAGCACTCACTATTAAGTTGTTTTTCAAAGCCCTAGATTAAACTGTTATTTAGTGATGGCGACTAAAAAACCTAAACGATCGCCTGAGGAAGTTGAGGATATTATTATTCGGAAAATATTTCTAGTTACATTGGTTGATTCAATGGATAAAGATAGTAGAGTGATTTACTTAGAATTAACAGCTGCTGAGATTTTAAGTGAGGGTAAACCATTATTATTAAGTCATGATTTGATGGAAAGAGTACTTATCGATCGTTTATCTGGTCAGTTTGTTGGTGTTGAACCGCCTTTTCATTACTTAGTTGGTTGTTATCGTCGTGCTTGTGAAGAAGGTAATAAGATTACTGGTATGAAAGATAAAAGTTTGTTTTCTGCAATGGATGCTGTTGTGAAGCAGGCAAAGAGATTAACTGTTTCATATTGTAGAATTCACTTAGCTAATCCAGATATGTTTACTAGCAATAATGAGAGTAATCCGACTAAGTCGTCAGTGTATCCATTGCTGGGATTGTTTTATTCACAAGTTTCGAGTTCTGTAGATGCGTTTGGAGGAAGTAGTAGCGGTAGTACTGATGGTGGATTAAGTTGTCCACCAGGGTTTTTAGAGGAGTTTTTCAGAGATACAGATATGGATAGTATGGAATCAATTTTTAAAGAAATGTATGAAAGTTTAAGAGGAAGTGTTCTGAAAGTATCAGCACTTGGGAATTTTCAGCAGCCGTTAAGAGCTTTAAGGATGTTAATTAATTTCCCACATGGTGCAAAAGCTTTGGTGAGTCATCCATGGTGGTTACCTACCGGTACGTATGTGAATGGACGCGTAATTGAGATGACAAGTATACTCGGGCCTTTCTTCCATGTCAGTGCTCTTCCCGATCATACTATCTTCAAGAGTGAACCAGATGTTGGGTAAGCTTGCTTCATAACATGTTTGATTCTAGTGTTTTGAATGTTGTTTATTAATATGTTAGTTTATACACCAATATGTGGTTACTGCTCGAGATGTTAAATTTCTTCTCATTTACATCTTGTGGCTTTTTATCCAAACTAATTGTACACTACTCTGTGAATCATCTGATTTTATCCATTTTGCGACAACGAGACTAAATGAAAAGAAAGCTAAATAACTTGAAGGCAGTTTAAGATTCCAAAAGTGTAGACACCGATTTCCTTCCTCGCCTCTTCTCTTCTTTTATATATAAAGTTGTTAACTCCTAGGTTACTATTGATCCATCTTTCCGTATGCATCACAAGAGATATTTTGAGACTAAATGAAAAGAAAGCTAAATAACTTGAAGGCAGTTTAAGACCCCAAAAGTGTAGACACTGATTTCCTTCCTAGCCTCTTCTCTTCTTTTATATATAAAGTTGTTAACTCCTAGTTACTATTGATCCATCTTTCCGTATGCATCACAAGAGATATAGTTGTAACGCTGCCTGGTCCAATCTCTCGTGGATTTCTTGGGGATGGTTAGTTGGGAATTCAGTTTGGTTTGCTCTGTGATTGTAAGCGTTTAAGCGCTGCAGTTCTTTTTCTTATATTTTAGTAGTTGAGTAGGGTTCTAAATAAAGATTGATGATCTAATTACTATATTGTAGTGCAGAGGCAGAGTTCATAGTTCGATATATCCGAGAAAAGGAAAACCTTTGTCGTACTACTTCATTCTATTAGGACGTATATACCTGGATTAAATTGTTATCTGACTTTTTGGGAAACTCTGTCAAAGTTTCATCTTTCTGTTCTCATCTCGGTTTGTTCAATAATCTGGATTTGCAACTATCTACTTATTAATTTGTTTGATTTTTTTTGTCCGAAAAACTAGACAACAGTGTTTCTCAAATTCACGGCGTCCAGCTGATCTGCAAACTTCCTTCTCAACAATTAAGACTGTCATGAATAACTTATATGATGGAGTTGCAGAAGTATTTCTCTATCTCCTGAAAAACAGTGATACTCGGGAATGTGTTCTCAGTTATCTTGCAGAGGTTATTAAGAAAAATGCTACAAGGGCTCATATGCAGGTGATTTTCTTTCTTAGCTTGAAATATAGTTTATCTTCTCCAGAAAATTTAGGAAAGCAATGGCCTTAGCAATGTGGGCCGGTTTCCACAATTTCCTCTCTTTAACTTCCCATATACCATTGTGTTATAGTTTCAAAGCTGGATGCAAAATGAATTTTGTATATAAAAGGAAATTCCAAGGAAGGGGGAATATAAGATTTCTAGAGGCAATCGTTTGAATCGTGATTTACTCGCATATTTATTTGCACTACAGGTTGATCCAGTCACTTGTGCAAGTTCAGGCTCGTTTGTAAATCTTAGCGCTGTGATGCTTCGGTTGTGCGAACCCTTTCTAGATGCAAATTTAACTAAGAGGGACAAAATTAAGGCAACGTATGTGTTTGATAATACTCGTTTGGGCTTCAGGTACGTTGTTTGACGTTTTATACTTCTATTTGCTTGATTAACCTTGCTATTAGATAGAAATTTCCATTTTACCATATTCTAATTTATGAAAATTGATCATTAGAGGATTAACTGCACTCCACGCATCATCGGAAGACGTGACATCATGGCTTGATAATCTTAAAATGGATAGCTCTGACCAGACGTCTGATGAAGATAATCGGGTGTTGAAATCTCAAGAAGCCACAAGTTCTGGTAGTGATATTGGTTTACCTTCTCGCCTCTCTAAAGCTAAGCCAATGGCAATCTTTGGTGGAAAGACTCAATACAATTTTATCTGTGAATGTTTTTTTATGACCGCAAGGGTGCTCAATCTGGGTCTACTCAAAGCATTTTCCGACTACAAGCATCTAGCTCAGGTAGCTTTAGTTGAGGCTGATATATGCTTGTTGTCATTCTTTGTGAAGCTGTGAACTGATAATAACAGTTTCTTGGTTTCAATCACCATGCTATGATGTAACTTTGTGTTGATAAAATCGGATCTTTCCTGTTAGGACTTGTCGAGGAGCGAGGATACACTGTCCAACCTTAAAGGAATGCCCCCCACACCACAGCTGCAGGCAGATATAGATCGTCTAGAGAAAGAAGTTGAATTTTTATCTCAGGAGAAGTTGTGTTATGAAGCACAGATATTGAGGGTATGTGCTATGAATATCCAACATGATTGGTCAAGTTATACAAAATTAAAGTGGAAATTATAAAAGTAGAATGCTGAAACTATATTCTGTTATTTGAAATTTTTCCTTATCAGCTACAAAGTATTTTAAGTGCATATAGTCTCAGATAACTGATCAAATACCAATTCTTGAAATAATTTTGACTCCATTTATTATATGATATGATCATTAATGGGGTTTCTTGGATTTTATCTTTCATACGTATTTGTAGGACGGACCATTTATTCAGCGTGCACTCTCATTCTACCAGTTGATGGTTGTTTGGTTGGTAGATCTTGTCGGAGGGTTCAAAATGCCCTTGCCATCGTGCTGCCCTATGGAGCTTGCTTGTATGCCCGAACATTTTGTTGAAGATGCAATGGAATTGCTTATTTTTGCATCTCGGATACCTAGAGCGCTGGATGGGTTCATGCTGGTAGGCTTTCTTAACACAGTTTCAGTATATTTTGAGGCTTTCCATGTTTTCTAATATTCAACTGGCATGCTTTCTTGTGAATTAGCCTACACGTTTGGATCTTAATTTTTGCTGTTATCAGGATGATTTTATGAACTTCATTATAATGTTCATGGGAAGTCCCAACTATGTCAAAAACCCTTATCTCAGAGCAAAGATGGTAGAAGTCTTGATCTGCTGGATGCCAGAAAGAAGGTATCACTTGAACAGTTTTGCTTGGCTACAATAACACTATCGTGTATCCATCATTTAAGTTTATTGCATGTTGGTTTGGTGTGCAGTGGTTCATCTTCAACAGCTTCTCTTTTCGAAGGTCATCAATTTGCTCTTGAGTATCTAGTCAGGAATCTTCTGAAGCTTTATGTCGACATTGAGTTTACTGGATCACATACTCAAGTAAGTGACTAAGTGTTATGCATATCTCATTTTGAGAGCTTGGGAGGGTTCTTAGTACAACTCATTGAGAGCAATCTCTTTTAACTTCAAAACAAAAAACATAGATTCATCTTCATTAACTTCTCGTCCTTATCTCCCAATTCTAGTTTGTTATCCACCTTTTTGATGCAATCCTTAATTAATACTCCCCCCGTTCCCTATATAAAGACGGAGGAGTGAAATTCTCTTCCAATAAGAAAGTTTTTTCTTTTCATAAATATGCATTCTCTTTCCAGTTTTATCCTTTATCCTATTTCCAATGCTAGAAAATTTAACTTAATTGTGATGATACCTATGCATCATAAGTAAGGGTAATATGTGGAAAAATCTATTTTGGTATTAGAGTTCCGCCTATCTAATGGGACTACTAAAATCTAAAACTCCGCATTTATATGTGGTACGGAGGGAGTATGTTGCCCGTCTGCTATCCAGACATCCTTTTTGCTATCCAGACATCAAATGTTTCTTGTTCTGATTGTTGTACATTCTTGTGCAGTTTTATGACAAGTTCAACATACGTCATAATATTGCCGAACTTCTGGAGTACTTATGGCAGGTTCCTAGCCATCGCAATGCATGGATAAAGGTTGTTTAAGATTATGTTTGTATTCTCTTTCTTTCTGTCTATATTATATATTGAATTGATGAGTTCTACCATCTGCTGTTGTGCGGATATTAAAAGCTTGACTATTGATATACTTCTGCTTTTCTCACTTATTCTTGATATTGTTATTTCAGATTGCCAAAGAAGAGGAGAAGGGAGTGTATTTGAACTTTCTGAACTTCTTGGTCAATGATAGTATATTTCTTCTAGACGAAAGTCTAAACAGAATTCTGGAACTGAAAGAGATAGAAAAAGAGATGGCTAATACCGTGGAATGGGAAAGGAGATCAGCTCAAGAGAGGCAAGAGAGAACCCGACAGTTCCATTCTCAAGAGAATGTGAGTTCAATTTATTTCCGTATGAAGATTTCCATTTCAACATTCACTAGTACTGTCAGACACCAGATTGAGATAATTTAACTCTTGTAGATTATCCGAATTGACATGAGGTTGGCAATGGAAGATGTTGGCATGCTAGCATTTACTTCAGAACAGATTACAGTGCCTTTTCTTCTTCCAGAGATGGTAAGGTGTCTTTTCAATAAGTATATTTCCTCTCTGGTTAGGTTGTACAAGCTGTCAGATGCCGAACCTAATTACTCCTCTCTCTGCGTTGTAGGTTGAAAGAGTGGCAAGTATGCTTAATTACTTTTTGCTACAACTTGCGGGCCCTCAGCGGAAATCTCTTACTCTAAAGGACCCCGAGAAGTACGAGTTCCGTCCAAAGATTTTGCTTAAGCGGGTTAGTAACCACATTAGTGTTTCACTTCCTTCATATTGTACTAAGTTTTTGTATAAAGCTAGCTTCCCTTTTTAGTGATTTCCCTCCTTCTCTCATGTATGCATTATAGTTAACTGATGAAGTGCCTATTTTTTGTGGTGGAAGATCGTTGAGATTTATGTCAATTTAGCGAGGGGAGACAGAGAAAATATTTTTCCATCTGCCATTTCGAAGGATGGTCGTTCATACAATGAGCAGGTAACTCATCTTGAAGCAAGTCATGTCCATGTCTGCCAGATTTTGTGTTTCTCGCCAGTTCTATAGTAATATAAAGTGTTTTTGCTTCAAGAAATCTTGTTCTTCTTCCTGAAAAATGTATTTGATTTGAGGTAACATAACACTCTTAGTTTCTATTGTAGTTGTTCACCGCTGCAGCAGCAATTTTACATAGGATAGGTGAGGACAGTAGAATGATACAAGAATTTCTCGAGCTCGGCAACAAAGCAAAACTCGCAGCTTCAGAGGCAATGGATGCAGAGGCTACCCTTGGAGAGATACCTGATGAATTCTTGGACCCAATTCAAGTAAGTTCCTTTACTTAAAGAGTTTTAATTTATTTTTTTCGATCTTTGATCGGGTGTGACAGTGAAAACTCATGGATAATGCAACACATAGATGAGGCTGATGATACCATATTTATCTTGTTGCAGTATACACTGATGAAAGATCCAGTTATCCTTCCTTCTTCAAGAACTACAGTGGATCGTTCCGTTATCCAAAGGCACCTTCTTAGTGACAGTGTAATGCGTACACATAACTCCTCACTACTGTTTAACCTTCCGAAAATATTCTTTGTTTCTTAATTCTGTTCTTTGTCCTGTCTTGTTGTCATAGAGCGATCCATTCAACCGTTCTCATCTTACTCAAGATATGCTTATCCCGGATGTTGAACTGAAAGCAAGAATTGAAGAGTTCATTAGGTCTCAAGGACAAAAGAAACATAGTTCTGAAGGGCTAACTAAGGAAACAATGCAAACCGAAACAGGTGAAATGACCATGATTGAGTATTAGAATACCTAATTTTGTTGTTCATCAGTTTTACGCAGGCACAAAGAAACCAAAAGAAATGTACTGATTATTCAAACTCTCTCTCTATACATATATGTTTTTGAGATGCACTTTTATAGCTTACGCCTGTGCGGCTGTGCCATATGCTGAGGATTCTCTTTTTGTAAATCTGCCTATAAAACTTCTGGCCTTAGTAAGACTGATTGGACATATACATGGAATCGCTCTTTATTTCTATTTCTCTCGCCTTCTATTTTTCGGATGAGCCCTTGCATTCACACAGTTTCATTTTGCCAACCAACCAAATAAATTCCATGCCTTCAAATACTGAATAACAAACAGTCCCAAATCTACTGATTTTCTGCGATTTTTTTTCTTCATGTGATGGTATTTTCATTATCGTCTTTCTCTTCCTAATTACATGATAGTAATAACGGAACCCTCCCATAACAAGAAGAATGATTAATACATCAGCTACCCCTCCTATCATCAGAAGCTAATTTTTCAAAACAAAGTTCTTCCCGTATGGCCCTCAAGCTGCAAGGGTTTTAGGTTCATTGGTTATCTTGAAAGATTACATTTTTTTTTTTTAATTTCAGTTAGGAATCAGTAAACGATCAATATAGATCACTGTTCTTTGAAGTTTGTATAGCAACCATGAATCAACAAACTAAATTAGAACTTGGAAAAAAAAGACCTTCAAGAGCAAAATTTTCTCCTCGATTTAGTGGAAATAGCAACCAGAGGAGGAGCATTTTACAGAAGATGTCAAGAATTTAATGAAGGAACTGATAGTGTAGACTCATAAGTATAAAATGTGCCTTAATTGGACTTTCTACTTTAGAAATAGCGCTGCTGATTATTTGGCACAACCTCAAAGTTGTGGAAGGAGATTCCAAATGATGATTTTGATGAAGCATCTTTTGCACATCTATGGAAGTCTGAGGTCAAGGATTCATACTTATCGGCTCTGCTTTCAAATGCCTGATTATGTTACAATTTTTTTCTCTTGTTTAATCATATTGCCATAATTCAGGGAAACACCGTTAATTTTGTTGGTGCCTCATTGTTTGTAGTTCATGGTAACAACTGGGTGTTTGTTGATCCGAGTCAAGGTATCAACTGGGTGTTGGTATTGCTTTTTCTTTATGGTTTGTTTATTTATTTATTTTTAATTGTATTGCTTTTTCTTAGTTTGTTGAGTTTAATTTCTCTATTTTGGAATAAGGGTTTTTATTAATTTATCGTGGATCAGTTTATTTAAATTTCTACTCATATGCAGAAGATGTTCATAAAGTTGTGTGAACAAGTGACTATCCATAGTCGACGTTTAACACTGCAAAATTCAGATAACTTATTCAAGTCAAATGGATGTACCCCATAAATAAAAATTATACAAATGTTGATTTTTTTTCTGAATAAGAAGCAATAAGATTAAGCACCTTTACCTCAGGTAAAGAATGTCAGGGATATATATGCAAAACAAAAATCAAAAGGTAGTACACTTTTTTTATGCCTTCTTCATTCATTACATTCTGAAAAAATTCAATCTTCAATTTTGCCATTTTTCCCTCTTTGAGCCCCGCCTTGTACAGGAGCACAACGAGTGACTTTACTGACAATCTCAAACAAACCTACATAAATAACATATGCTAACAGCTTGATGGTTGTTCTTGACAACGACACTTGAGTATTAGGTTCATTTACATTGTCCCCTTCTGTAGGAAAATTGACAAAAACATATAATTCTTCAATAAGAAGAAGATATGTTTTTATATGCTCTACACTGTCAATATTGTACCATAATTTATTGGTATAATGAATATGGCTCATAGTAAAAGGTGGGTTGGAAATTTGAAATCAATGATTTGGTAAAAGATATAAGACCTAATACAAAAAATGGTTGAAATATGTAGGGTTTGAACTAGTTTCTAACTATTGACCAGCTACCATTCAAATATACAATGATATTCCAAAAGTTGCATGCTTAATTTCCAAACTCACCGCTCTTTTTCATAGATATATACTTTGAGATTTAACAATCATCTCACTTTTTGTTGTAACCTTATATAGAGGGCTGCAAGATTTGTAAAGGGGCTGCAAATTAAATTCAGGATGACTAAAATTTTTGTTAAGGGGTAATCTATAGGTTATGATAAATGTTTATATTACTCTTTACTCTATTAAAACCTAAACAAAACTGAAACTTAAAACATTTTCATTCTCAAACCAAAATACCAACCGTAAAGATATTTCAAACTTTTTTTTTCTCTATTGAAATTCTTCGTCGATTAATCGTCGATTCAAAAAATTATTCATCGATTAAACTCCAAAAATCGTGATGAAGAATCATACTAAAGGTGTAGAAGGTAGTAGTGATGCCAACCAAAATCAAACTTTTCAACCTAATCAAGAGATTGAAGAACAAATCGGTGGTGACAATCAAAATCAAACTCCGAAACAAACAATTGTGTATCTAAGGTATTGAACAAAACTCATGTTATTTTTAGAACCCAAAAGTGATTGATTATCTTGTTTGATTGTTGTTTTTGTTAAAAAAAAATTGGTTACAATAGAATTTACGGTTGGGTTCGATTGGAAAACCCAACCGTAACTGGTTTGTTCTTCATTTTACAGTTGGGTTTTCTTCAAAACCCAACCATAAATTAATGGGTAGGAGATGAAGAGGAAATTTTACAGTTGGGTTCGATTTTGAACCCAACCGTAAAAAAAAATTGGGCATTTTGTTTTTTAAATTTTACGGTTGGGTTTTTCTCAACCGTAAATAAAAGGGTAGGAGATGAAGAGGAAATTTTACGGTTGGGTTGGATTCATTTTTCCAACCGTAAATATTTCTGTGTATGTAAACTTTTTTTTGTTGAGGATTATTTACGGTTGGGTTCGATTGGAAAACCCAACCGTAAATGCGTCTGGTTAGTCAAAAAATGTGGTGAGGATTATTTACGATTGGGTTGGAGTGCCAATTCCCAACCGTAAATTCTCATGTGTAGGTGATGTTAATTATTTACGGTTGGGTTATATATGTGAAACCCAACCGTAAAAAGTTCTGAATTTTCAAATTGAAGTTGTTTGAGTTGAGTTGCTTGGAAATTATCTAACTTGTATTGTTTGTATGTTGTATGAAACATAAGAAGAATAGGGGTAATAATTTAACACCTATTTCTCACACTCCAACCCCTCGCCACGGAGTTCATTTAGTGGTAGCTAATAGAGGCTTGAGAAAGAGCCATAAGTCGACTTTTGAGGTAGGGGTGGTAGTTCTCCTCAACTTGCACAAGAGGAATACAATATTTTCCAAGACTTGGAAGATCTACCTGTGTTCAGTGGATGTGCTCTTGTGATTAGAGAACCACCACAAGAGCAACAATGTGAGGAAGAAGAGACGGACAGAGAACAACAATTTGTCCCTCAAGGCAAAGGTAAGGAAATTGTTGTTTCTTCTGTCGAACCTCAACATAAGCCAAAAAATCCAAAGAAGCAGCCAGAACCGAAAGGGAGGCATATTCCCAAAGGCAAAGACGTGTTGTGGCCTAAGAAGAGGAATGTAAGACCTTGGGGTGAGTCCCCAGACAGGTCTGCTATATTATTTGGTTATCCCCATTCATGGGCTGCCAAAGTTGCTGAGACGAGGGTATTAATCTAAAAACTTCTCTTGTTTTGTTAAATTTCCGTTTGTGTAACTTCAACTTGTAAAAATTGTTTTTATTCTTTGTAGGATCATACACAGGCGATCAAGAAATTGGTTCGTCAAAGGGCTCAACATTGGCCCTTAGCTGAAGAATGTATGGTCGTCGAACGTCTCGTAAATGCTACCGGGTTAGCTCCCGGAATTACCAATTCGATGTTGGAGTATGACAGTGTCACCTGCATATCCTTCAGGGAACGTTATTGGCCTGAAACCGATACGTTTCATCTCCTATTCGGCGAGATGACAACAACGTCGGATGATGTGCAGTCAATTCTTGGATTGGATGTTGAAGGTAAATCTGTGTATGAGGATTTTGACAACAACATGTCATGGAGTGATCTTTGTGTCCTTGTCAAAGATACACTTGGATGGGACAAAACAGAAGCCGAGTCAGAGTTTCATTTGGCTAAGCCGGGGATGGCAACAAAGAAAGGTCTAGGTATGACCAGGAAAATCTTGTTGCGTAGTCTGAGGGAGAAGTTTGGAGGAACCCGACAGTTGGAAAAGGATGGGGTCGTCATAGATGACACCAGATCTATGCGAACAACCAGAGCATATCTGTTATATATGCTCGACACTATCTTTTTTGCTGACAACCTAGGAAACAGGGTCAACGTTCACTTTCTACAGTGGTTGACGGGTAATCTCTAGAAGACGCATGAGTACGCATGGGGAACTGCCACCCTGGCTTACCTGCTTTCCAACCTTAGAAAAGCTTCGATGGTTAGGGGAACTGAGATTTCCGAGAATACTGGTCTTCTTCAGGTAATTTATTGTTGGAATTTCAATGTTTAAATTCAGATTTTTTGTTGCGCATTATCTTATATTAATATTTATTATCTCCATAGGCATGGGTCTATGATCACTTTCCGAGCATGGCTCCTAAAACGAAGTCGATCGGTGATGGTATTGGACCTAAAGGAAAGAAATTCATCTTCATCCGTACTCAGGAAAAGCATAAAGAAGTGTTGATAGCAAAGATGGGAAGTGAAATTGATGCTTTCACCGTTGAAGATGTTGTTTTTGATCCTTATGTGAAGATTGGCATTGATGATGATGGAGATGTTGAAGATTTACGTCAATTGTCGGACGTGTCAGGCTACAACGGGCTTTTGTACCATCTGTTTGGGTTCGTGATGTGCAATCCCCGTCGAACTCTCCGCCAATGTGGTTATGTCCAATCCAAGGTAACACAAGAAGCCTTTAAATTGTGTATGAATGGCTCGATGATCGAAGGCCTAAGCATCATGCTCAACTACAACCCAACGCCTTCGGTCGCGTCTTAGAACAACCGCTATCAACCGGATTACCAAATCCAAATACAGGAGGTAATTTCATCTCTGGGCACAAAAGAGGCTGCAGAAGATTACTTGGATAGGTATCGTCGTTTTGGTCATCCAAATGTTATTAAAATTGATCCAGGAACTATGAAAATACTTCAAAAGGGTGAAGAAAACAACACAGAAGATGGTTTTTGGAAGAAAGCATATTTCAATTTGGTACGTAAATTACTTTTGTTATTAATGTTTTTAAGATTTATTATTAAAGACTCAACCAACTTTTATTTTCATATGTAAATAGAAAAATAAGGTGAAAAAAGAAAGCACTTGCATTGGCAGAGTCTATCACTCCACGCCTAAGTAGAGTTGATGTGACGACGTTTGACCAATTGAAGAACCTGCAAGCCAAAATTGAGAAGCTTCATGAAGCAGAAGAATATGAGACGAAAAGAATTAAAGAGGAGTAGAGCCGCTACAAGAGCCGGTGCAAGAGATTCGACTACTAGACGAAGAGAGCCGCAACCTAGTGAAGAAGAGACACATGATGAAGCCGAGGATGTGCAACGTGGTGCTCGTACTCGTGGCGGTCATGCTGGTGCTCATACTCGTGGCGGTGGTGCTGGTGCTCATTCTCGTTATCCTAAGAGAAAAAAGGAGCTCGTCAAACTCATCGACCTACCCCTCCTCCTTCTCCCTAACTCTATGTTTATTATAACAATTGTGTCAAACTAAGGTTTTTTTTCTTTTATGGGTGAATTATAACTTTAATGTGAATGTATGAAAAAGATTTTATCTTTAAATTTTTCTAGCTCATGTTTTATTTACAAAGATTTCAAGTTGGAAACCAAGCAAAGGAAAAAGCAAGTAAAAAAACAAAAAAAAATCAGTTTTACGGTTGGGTTTTGGCTCAAAACCCAACCGTAAAACTATCAATATTTTCATGCCAGGCTTACGGTTGGGTTTTCATCTAAAACCCAACCGTAAATTCTCCTGGATCATTCAAAATTGGATTCTAGTACTTGTGTTTTTTTTCGGTTTTTCTTTGTTTGAATGACCCAATTTACCTTCAATCTAGTTAAAATGATTGAATAAGTTTAAAATTTTGATTTTTAAACCCAAATTCGACCTTAAACTCAATGCTCCAAAGGATGTTTTACGGTTGGGTTTTAAGCCAAAAACCAACCGTAAATTCTCCTCGATCATTCAAAATTGGATTCTAGTACTTGTGTTGTTTTCGGTTTTTCTTTGTATGACCCAATTTACCTTAAATCTAGTTAAAATGATTGAATAAGTTTAAAATTTTGATTTTTAAACCCTAATTTTACCTTAAACTCAAAGCTTCAAAGGATGTTTTACGGTTGGGTTTTAAGCCAAAACCCAACCGCAAATATTGGCTGAAACTGTCTTGAAGTAAAACTAAAATTTGATTTTTACGGTTGGGTTGTTTGTCAAAACCCAACCGTAAATCATCATGGATAAGAATTCTTTTTAGATTATTTACGGTTGGGTCCGATTTCTAAAACCCAACCGTAAAACTGTTACAATTTGGTGTTCATCCCTGAACTAACGGTTACGGTTGGGTCGACATGAAAACCCAACCGTAAAATTCTCTGAATCAAAAATAAATCATCTTTTTTTTTCGTAATTTCATCCAATTTTAGCCATTAAAAGGCCAAGAGTTTCAGTTAGAGGTATCCCAGTTATGCTCTGGTTGATTGAATCAAAATCTAGGGTTTTTAGAAAAACCATACAAAATTATCTTACATTTCTTCTAATTTTTCTTCCCACCAAACCAAAAAGAAAAAAAAAATTGATTTGATTTCATTAAGTATAAGATTATATAAGATTAATTATGATTAACCTGATCTATTAGCTAATAGTTTTACTAATATTAACTAATTAGGGGTACTTTAGTCATCATGAAAATATCTTGGATAAGGGGTTTTTGAATTTTACTTCAAAATATCTTTATTTTGTCTTATATGTGCAGCCCCTATATAAGGCTACTTTTTGTTTGCTTGACTGAGGTTGAGTTTGGTAAAACAAAAAAAAAATTGAAAAACACTTTCAAAAGGTATTTATAGTAATATTTCCTGATATTGGTGCTTGGTAAAAAAATTATAAAGTTTTTTTTATGCAAAACACTTCTAAAATTCCCCAACTTTTAAAAGAATCCTTAATTGGGGAATACTCATGGTTACATGGGGTTTAATTTTAGCTAAGGGGATATTTTTCCTAATGATAATATATATATATATATATATTGCTCTTACCCTAATAAAAATAAAAAGAAAGTATCCCCTTCATTGTTATTTTCACCATCGCATCCTTCTTCTCCTCTTCTTCTTTTATTTTGTAAGTTCTTCTCAATTACTGTTGCTTTATACAATTTAATTCTCCTCTATTTCCTAAGATTTTTTCTCAATCTTCTTTCTGTCATGTATTAGTTTCAACTGGGATTATTATCTCAACTCTTCTTAGATTAGGAACGACCCCAAATAACAGAAGAAGAAGAAGAAGAAGAAGAAGAAGAAGCCTCTTGATTGTTGAAGTTATTGATTAACAACTTTATAACATATGATGTCGTGTGTTCCCTTCCAATAATTTATGAAGGATTTACATCAGAAATAGTTTATCTGCCACTTTGACCAGTATTACTTTCAAAATTCTAAGATGAAACATGTTTTTTCTCTTTTCAATTTCATCAAGCGTGTGGTTAAGATCTTTGAGTTTACTACACATCTTGATACGAAGTGCAATAAAGTTTGAGGAAAAATAGAAGCAATTTTGTAGCTTTCCCAACTTGCGAGTTTCGATCTTATTCCGCAGAAATTCAAATGCATGTTTATCCAATATATCCTCGGCAACATAAGCCATGTCTCAATGTCTCGCAACCAAATTTTTATGCTCTGGCTATCTACTTGTCTCTTCTCTACATCAGCTAGTACAACTTGAATACCTTCCAATTTTCTTTGAAGTTGTGTCATCTCCTTTTTGACATTCCAAACACTATAGATCTCCTCGGTAACAATTGGGACAAGATGGTTGAGCAAGGCACTGATGACAATAAATGAGTTCTCTTGTAATTTGGGATTGTATTATCCAGAGACAGTAAATGAGTTCTCTTGTAATTTGGGATAGTATTATCCGGAGTCTGATGATACAAGGAGTGAATCGGATGATGATTTTGATTTGATTAATGGATGGGATTCACCAAAGAGTATGTTTTATAGATGGGAAGATGAAGAAGATGATAAATAAGGGGGGTTAATTGAGATAGAATTAAATGATGAAAAAAGAAACAGTTTTGATGATCATAGATTTCGTGATTATCATTGATCCTGAATTCTAATTTATATCCTTAACAATATTACATTTTGAAATAAAATCCTGAATTCTAAATGGAATCCTTAATATAAACATTGATTTGGGTTGCAGGTATCCTGGGTTTTTCCTACAATGGTAGCCTTTTTGATGGAGCCACCTCTCCAGAAGTGGTGTGGGTTTCTTAAGTTTTTTCTGGTGGCCTCTATCCATGTAGGGCTTTTTCCGGTATATGCACAACTACCAAATAGCCTTTTTAGTATTTGCACTTGGATGGCATGTTAGTTCTTTTTTTGAATAGCTGGTAACTGGGTTAACTGTACAAGCTTGTTTGCCAGAAATCAGAAAACCCTAATGGTAAAGTTGGGAATGTATATGTGCAAAAAAAAATAATTGCATCATAAGAAATTATGTTCTTAACACATGAAACACATTTTTATTTTTAACTTACCATTATTACACATAATAAACATACTAAGTTAATATAAATACGATAATGTTAACAAATTTTTCATGATTATTTGAAATAAAAAATGGGTAATACTTATATACGAGGAATAAAATTAGATAAAAGAGGAATAAAATTAAATATAATATATATAATATCTTTTTATTCTCAATAATTCAGTATATATTTTAATACTGAATTATTAACCTCCAAGTCTTGGGGGTATAGGTCCATCGGAACACACTTATCGCGAATAAGAATAGGAAACATATGATTTAAGTTTCAAATGTTGTTGATACAGTAACTCCCTAGCCTCCAGTTTTTGGTTAAAAACTCATACAATAACCATAGTTCTAAATACTTAAAAAAAATGTAAATGTCAAATATGAATGGTGAATAATAGTTTTTAGAAAAGCATTTAGTTTCTCCTTCCCTCCTCCACTGCTCTTCTTTCTACTACCGAAGTTCGTATTTCTTTCTCAGTGAGAGAGAAGAAAAACTGAAGAAATTGAGAGAAGTCTTGGAGGTGAAGAACGAACTGAAGACATCGAGAAATCAGCAAGAAAATCCATGAAGCAGGTAAACTTTCATTCTTCTTCTTCTTTTTTTTTGATGCTTTCTTTTTCTTAATAATTTTCATGGGAGAGATTATTTCCTATTTCAAGTGTGTTTGAAATGTTTGTTTAAGCTATCAGACGGTAAAATCAATTTCTATACATATTTTTTTTTGGTGTTTCTCTTAGATTAATCAGAGAGATTTTTAGGGTTTTGAAGTGTGTTTTTTTTTTTGAAGATCTAATGAGTTTCATATATTTATATAGCATCTACATGAGTGCAGATCTAAGGTTTTCAAACGTTTTTCTAAGTATATTAATGGAATTTAAAATATGTTTATATATATATATATATATATATATATATATATATATATATATATAT
>JAJJMC010027604.1:382564-400839 GCA_023531435.1 Papaver californicum | reverse complement strand
TATATATATATATATATATATATATATATATATATATATATATATATTATAATGATTTAACTGTTATAATTTTGTTGATTTTGATTTGGTGATAGTTTCAGTTTTGATTCGTCTGAAATTTTATTATTGTCCAATATTTCAAGTTTTGTTTAGCGATTTTTCAGTTCTACGATTGTTGATTGGGCTTGTTAATTTGGTTTATTTCCTAGCTTAGTCATATATATCTTTTGAAGTGTTGAAGTATTTTTCCTAACATGAATTTGTTGTTCAAGTGTGATAATGTTATTTAGTCATTGATTGATCGATTATGTGGTTTCAGGTTCTTCGGTTACTAATTTCCAATGTCTCATATTCCTCAACCTTCTCCTGGGGAACCTGATGTGGTAAAATAATTACACATTAATCCTGAATTCTAATTTGTATCCTTAACAGTATTTCATTTTGAAATAAAATCCTGAATTCTAAATTGAATCCTTAGTATAAACATTGATTAGGGTTGCAAGTATCCTGGGTTTTTCCTACAATGGTAGCCTTCTTGATGGAGCCACCTCTCCGGAAGTGGTGTGGGTTTCTTAAGTTTTTTCTGGTGGCCTCTATCCCTGTAGGGATTTTTCCGGTGTGGGCACAACTACCAAATAGTCTTTTAATATTTGTAATTGGATGGCGTGCTAATTCTTTTTTTGGATTGTTGGTAACTGGGTTAATTGTACACGCTTGTTTGTCAGAAATCAGAAAACCCTAATGGTAAAGTTGGGAATGTTTATGTGCAAACAAGAAAATTTGTATCATAAGAAATTGTGTTTTTAACACATGAAACACATTTTTACTTTTAACTTAGCATTAATGCACATGATAAACATAGTAAGATAATATAAACACGATAATGTTAACAAATTTTTCATGATTATTTGAAAAAAAAATGGTTAATACTTATATATGAGGAACAAAATTAGATAAAAAAGGAATAAAATTAACTATAATATATATAAATATCTTTTTATGCTCAACAATTTTGTATATATTTTAATTCTGAATTATTAACCTCCAAGCTTTGTGGGTATAGGTCCATGAAAACCACTCATCGCGAATGAAAATAAGAAACATATGATTTGAGTTTCAAATGTAGTTGATACAGTAACTCCCTAACCTCTATTTTCTGGTTAAAAACTCATGCAATAACCATAGTTATAAATACTTAAAAAGATGTACATGTCAAGTCTGAATGGTAAATATCTGGTTAAGTATGTACGAAATTAAATGTATCTGAATATATTAATCCAAGTTTATTTTCATTTTTTGACTCCCATCAAAAGACCCCTCCAATCTTGTCTAATGCATTATGATCCTCACATTAGGAGAGGAGCCCAAAAGTAAAGCATATCAAGATTTTTTTTTTGTGAATTTCTGATTTAACCCAATTCACAGTGATGTTACTCCTTTTTGGAGGAAAATGTTTCATTTATGTAAATTGACGGTTCATGGTGAGCCAGTAGAATGAGTAAGGAGTTTGATTATGTTTCAAATCAACTGTCTACTTGTTTATTAAAAATTAAAATTATGGTGTACTAACTCATAATTTTCTATTGTTTCACATAGTTTCTCTTGTTCTGTCATAAGACGACATCATAAAAGAGCAAGAACATGATTTGGTAGATATTAGATACGATACTTCAAAATAAAGTTTAATAGGTTATAAGTCTTAAAAATAATATGGTTTTATTCATCATTGGACAACATATGGCGAATTTTTAATATTTGGCGGTAGTATTGGTGACCGTAAATACATTACCTTCTGTTTTTATTTTTATTTTTCCCGTTTGTTTTTATGGAATATAAGATTATGATTATAATGGGAATACTTTTTTTTTTGCAGACTAATATGACTGATGCCGATAGATATCAAAGACATTGGAATATTTTTGTTCATGGTTATAGTGAACTTATGAGGTTGCAAAGATAAACTTAATAGAGAATTCCCAGGAATTAATAATCCTCCGCCCCCCGATGTAGTAGGTAAATACTTAATTCAGTTTCTTAATTGCTTGAATACTCCTGTTGTTGTAGTAGAATTTAAACCAATATGTGTAGTAAGCAGTATTATGTCCCTAGGTTGTGAAGCAATCTTTGGCGGTATTGGCTAATTGTGTGTTTTGTTTCTTTTTTCATCTGTAGAATTTAGTGCTAATTCAAATGAGATGTGATGTCATGATCAAGTGTGATAATGTTATTTAGCCATTGATTGATCAATTATGTGGTTTCAGGTTCTTCGGTTACTGATTTGCAATGTCTCATATTCCTCAACCTCCTCCTAGGGAAACCGACGTACTAAAACTAATTAAATATTAATCCTGAATTCTAATTTATATCCTTAATAGTATTTCATTTTGAAATGAAATCCTGAATTCTAAATGGAATCCTTAAGATAAACATTGATCTGGGCTGTAGGTATCCTAGGGTTTTCCTACAATGGTACCCTTCTTAATGGAGCCACCTCTCCGAAAGTGGTGTGGGTTTCTTAAGTTTTTTCTTGTAGCATCTATCACTGTAGGGCTTTTTCCGGTGTGGGCACAACTACCAAATAGCGTTTTAGTGTTTGCAATTGGATGGTCTGTTAGTTCTTTTTTTGTATTGCTGGTAACTGGGTTAACTGTACAAGTTTGTTTGTTTGGGTACTACTATAATACTGATGAGTGTTTTGAATTGCTCAGAGGAAACCGAATTGGGAGATGGTTTCTATATGTCTATGAGGCGTGTTTCTTTCAAGTTATTGTCATAATATTAGCCTGAATTACTTATTATTCAGGATCCTTCCACTATTTTGGGTGTGTTATTTCCATAAATCTTCAAGCATCATCTGCCTTTACTTTCGCCACGATAGTTCAGGCATCACTTTTTTTTTCAAGGGAAGCTTTAATTAAGAGAGAAGAAAGAATTACAAAAATATAGTATCCAAAAAAAAAAAAAAAAAAAATAATACATGGGGAGTAAATAGAAGCAAGGAGTAAAAGTCCATGGAAGATGGAAGTAAAAGAGAAACAAGCTCCTATAATACTCAGTTAATGAAAAAAACTATCTCATCCTCAGAACTTACTCCGAGATGATCATCGGTCAGGTGGTTTGTAATCTTTTTGTGCATAAAGCAATCATGGTTTATCAGCTAGCAACAACCTGTTCGGTGGTATTCATCTCTATTGTGGCGTGGTATACTGATAAAACACCCAGTGTTTTACCCCTGGCTGCTAGGCTTGGTGGTTTTATATATCACAGTTGTTTTCCGACCTAGACACCTATTTTTTATTATGGTCTGTAATAATGAAATATTTTTAGCAATTTTGAGTCACCCAATCGACTGGTTTGTTCAGATTCTAAATAGTCTTAGATTTTATAGATGTTTTTCGGGTTGCTGGTAACTGGGTTAATTGTACAAGCTTGTTTCCATAAATCAGAAAACCATAACGGTAAAGTTGGGAATGTTTACATGTAAAAAAGAAAATTTGTATCATAAGAAATTGTGTTTTTAACACATGAAACACATTTTTATTTTTAACTTAGTATTAATACAATAATAAACATCGTAAGTTAATATAAATACGATAATGTTAACAAATTTTTCATGATTATTTAAACTTTTTTTTTCGGTAATACTTATATACGAGGAATAAAATTAGATAAACTCAATAATTCAGTATATATTTAATACTGAATTATTAACCTCCAAGCCTTGGGGTATAGGTCCATGGAAACACACTCATCGCGAATGAGAATTAAAAAAATCTGATTTGAGTTTCAAATGTAGTTGATACAGTAGCTCATTACCTCCATTTTCTGGTTAAAAACTCATACAATAACCATAGTTCTAAATACTTAATAAGATGTACATGTCAAGTCTGAATGGTAAATATCTGGTTAAGTATGTACGAAATTAAATGTATCTGAATATATTAATCCAAGTTTTATTTTCATTTCTTGACTCCCATCAAAAGACCCCTCCAATCTTGTCTAATGCATTATGATTCTCACATTAGGAGAGGAACCCAAAAGTAAAGCATATCAAGATGTTTTTATTTGTGAATTTCTGATTTAACCCTATTCACAGTGATGTTACTCCTTTTTGGAGGCAAATGTTTCATTTATGTAAATTGACGGTTCATGGTGAATCAGTAGAATGAGTAAGGACTGCTCTGCTCCTACATGTCAAGTCTGAATGGTAAATAATAGCTTTTAGAAAAGCATTTTGTTTCTCCTTCCCTCCTACACTGCTCTGCTCTCTACTACCGAAGTTCATATTTCTTTCTCAGTGAGAGAGAAGAAAAACTGAAGAAATTGAGAGAAGTCTTGGAGGTGAAGAACGAACTGAACAAATCGAGAAATCAACAACAAAATCCCTGAAGCAGGTAAACTTTCATTCTTCTTCTTCTTTCTTTTGATGCTTTCTTTTCTTAATAATCTTCATTAGAGAGATTATTTTCTATTTCAAGTGTATTTCGAGTGTTTGTTTAAGCTATCAGACGGTAAAATCAATTTTATACTCTCTTTTTTGGTGTTTCTCTTAGATTAATCAGAGAGATTTTTAGGGTTTTGAAGTGTTTTTTTTCTGGAAGATCTAATGAGTTTCATATATTTATATAGCATCTACATGAGTTCTAATCTAAGGTTTTCAAACGTTTTTCTAAGTATATTAATAGAGTTTTATATATGTTAATATATATACATTATAATGATTTAACTGTGTTAATTTGGTTGATTTTGATTTTGTGATGGTTCAGTTTTGATTCGTCTGAAGTTTTATTATTATCAAATATTTCAAGTTTGGTTTAACGATTTTCTTAATATGAATTTGTTGTTCAAGTGTGATAATGTTATTTATCCATTGATTGATCGATTATGTGGTTTCAGGTTCTTTGGTTACTGATTTGGAATGTCTAACCTCCTCCGGGGGAACTCGATGTGGTAAAAATAATTAAACATTAATCCTGAATTCTAATTTATATCCTTAATAGTATTTTATTTTGAAATAAATTCTGAATTCTAAATGGAATCCTTAGTATAAACATTGATTTGTGTTGTAGGTATCCGGGGTTTTTCCTACAATGGTAGCCTTCTTGATGGGGCCACCTTTCCGGAAGTGGTGTGGGTTTCTTAAGTTTTTTCTTGTGGCCTCTATCCATATAGGGCTTTTTCCGATGTGGGCCAACTATCAAATAGCCTTTTAGTGTTTGCAATTGGATGGTCCGTTAGTTTTTTATTTTGGATTGCTGGTAACTGGGTTAATTGTACAAGCTTGTTTGTTTGGGTATTACTATAATACTGATGAGTGTGTGAACTTCTCATAGGAAGCCGAATTGGAAGATGGTCTCTATATGTCTATGAGGTGTGTTTCTTTAAAGCTATTGTCAGAATTTTAGTCAGGATTACTTATTATTCAGGATCCTTCCATTATTTTGGGTGTGCTATTTCCATAAATCTTCAATGCATCGCCTGTCTTTACTTTCGCCACGATGGTTCAGGCATCACTTTTTTTTGAAGGGGAGCTTTAATTAAGAGAAGAAAGAACTACAAAAAATTCAGTATCCAAAAAAAAAAAAGTAATACATGAGGAGTAAATAGAAGCAAGGGGATAAAGTCCATGGCAGATGGAAGTAAAAGAGAAACAAGCTCCTATAATACTCGGTTAATGAAACAAGTTATCTTATCCTCAGAACTTACTCCGAGATGATCATCCGTTAGGTGGTTTATGATTTTTTTGTGCATAAAGCAATCATGGTTTATCAGCTAGCAACAACCTGTTCGGTGGTATTCATCTCTATTGTGGCGTGGTATACTGATACCCCTGGCTACTAGGCTTGGTGGTTTTATGACACCTATTTTTTATTATGGTCTGTAATAATGAAATATTTTTAGCAATTTTTGAGTCACCCAATCGACTGGTTTGTTCAGATTCTAAATAGTCATAGATTTTATAGATGTTTTTTGCAATACCCGTAAGCTCTTAAGATCTAACAAGTCCTCTTTTATGTTATGGAGACACCTTTGATTGTCTGCTCCTACTTGCAGTTTGTTCCAATGAATAGTGATTATGGTTTGTAGTTCCGACCTTGTATGTTTTAATTGAGCTTCTACACTGCATGTGAGTTAGGCTCATGCTTCTTTATGTGTGTTCATGGTCTTTCCAGTTGATTATAAAGTGATTTCAGTACTATTTACCAATGTCAAACTGTAAATATCTTCCTTGATCTGCTACTTGACGTTCTTTTTTCAAGAAAATGGTCCTTACAGTTGAAGTGTACAAATTGCAATCGAGTTGTTGTACGCCTTCCTTCCTACACACAAAGGTAATGTTGTTCTTTCCGAATGTGAGATACTGCTCCATGAATTGCTTAAACATAACATACATGGATAAATATCAATCGGCAAAAGAGATACGCTGCACGTTCCTTCTCAATCAAATCTTGTGCTTTTTAGATATGCACTATGGTCAAAACCTCAAAGTTAAATGCATCTTCCAGCTCTGAATTTCATTTGTTTCTATAAACCGCGAGAGATTGAGTTTATGTTTCTCAAAACTCTGTCATCACTGCAGGCGTGGAATAGTATAGGGATGGCAAATGCTTCTATGGGAATCCAGGATCTAGATATCGCCATGAACATGGGTGGAACTAGGAAAAAAAAACAAAGTAGAGAGTAAGTGATTCACCTAGTAAGGCAAGCAATAGGAATTGTAGCTCCATCGGTCAGTACATCCCTTATGTTACCACTTATTTGAATATGCAGTTTTCTTATCTTTATCGTGAATTCTAGAAGATGACCCCAGTTTTTGTTAAGGTACTATGTATCTTTGGAATCTGACTCATTGACTGCAATAAGTAGCCAAACAATACTACTTAGCTGTATGATGTTCCACAGCGTGGTTCACATAATACAACTGCACCATAGCCAAACAATGTTTTTTTTTTCTTCTTTTGCATCGGTCTAAAGATTGATTTATACTCGTAGAGCCATTCCAGAAGAAACTAGAATATGTTTCAACATCAACCAAGGGAAAGGGTAATGCTGTTTCAACAGTTGAGATTTCTCAAGCTTCGTTGATTCACTTTGAGAAACCTTATGCTGTGGATGGGTGATCCTTGTCCAGTTATATCATTTTTTTTTCCTCAAGGTTACATGATTTAGTGTAGTATATTGAAAGGGCTTATGAGAAAAGTTTTCCTAGGTGTTATTGATGATACCCTGACAAGTTATTTGTCAGATTATAACGAAAGCTTGCAGGAAAACTCATTGCCATTTCTGCTTAAATGAACTTCCAGCAGATACTGTTTCTTGTCCATCGTGTTCAATGACACTATACTATTCCAGTATTGCCAAGAGCAGGAAATTGGTCAACGGCATGAGATTGATCTAAACAGTATTCCTACTCCAGGAAATGTATCACCTGACCTTAAGCGATGTATTGAGAGGAACAATTATGGACATCCTGTTTCTGATTCAACATAGACATGAATGTGGCAGTGTACATCGGCCATCACTTTTACCTGCTGAAATTGTTTTGGCAGGTCGAGTTCTAGTAGAAACCATAGAGGCAAAGGGGGATACCAAGGGAGAAGCTTTGGTATTTCTCACTGATTATTCGTTCCTTTATGAGTTTTTGTTCTTTTCTTCGATAATATTGCCTTAAGAAATGATTGAGTTAAGTAATTGCCCATTTTTTTCATTTTTTTCATAGGACCTTTTTAACAACCTTGGATGCATGACTCCCGACACCAAGTTGGAGTATATGCTATTGTTCTCACTTGCTGTGTTCAGCTATCTTATGCAGCTGAAATTTCACCGAGTGGGTTGTCGCAAATAAGAATCTGACGAACAATATGATGTACAATGAGAAAACCAGGCTGGTTGGAAGGGTCGGCGGCTTCTATCTTTTAAATCTAGAATTGTGCTTATCAATTCTGTCATCTCGAGTTTTGGTTTTCAGATTGATATGTCAAACAGTTGCAGAGAATTCGTCAGGGTGTGGTTTTATCTTGTATTTCCATAAGAGTTTGTATGATAATAAGACAAAAGTATGGAACCCTGCATTTGTGGACTTCACTTGGAAATTTCAAACCGTCAAAAAATTTAAATATCCATAGATTTGTTGTTTTTTCCCTTTTGTTTTGTTAGCAGCATTAAAACTAATGAAAAACATGTTGGTCTTGTAAGTCTGTTGAAAACAATTTCGTTTATCTCTTCATTTCTTGTTGCTCTGTTTCACTTGTATTTAACTTAAATCTCTCCCTGCATGCTTACAGTTGACAGAGTCCTTGCGGGCATGGGCATTCCCGAGTAACTTTCTTCCCCTTGTGGACACGTAAACTTTCGTCTCCTATTTATTTGTTTTTGAAGGTTGTCCAATTCTAATTCCATGGTGTATGTTTAGGATCGAGAAAAGATAGTTTGTAGTGAGGATAAACTCAAATCATGCAGTTTAATTACCATCTACAGGGCAAGAAAATGAGACTAATTAGATCCTAGAATGCAAATCTGCTGATTTGATATTTCCAGTATACATTCTTGCACCCCTAACATATTGTCACGAATCCTATGTCATCAGAAGCATATATATAGCCACCCTTTCTTTCTACTCTATTAATGTCTTGGCCTTGACTTTGTTTTTCTCTTTTACCAGGTCATGAGGAGTGGGATTCCTAACTTTTGTGCGGTTGCTTTAGCTCTTAATGGTTTGGGGTATGTCTAAAAGGCAGTAACACCTGTAGGATGTTTTCAACTGATGAATAGTTGTTGATTTGACAATAGTGATTTAGACAATCGATTACAAAGCTTAATGAATCGTAGATCGAAAGTCCATAAGCTGTTAATGACTTATCATTTAAGTTATAATGTGCTTCTGTTTTCCTTGGAAAGACGAGAACAATTTCATACAAGGAATTGTGAGAACAACTTCAGTGTTGGAACAACTACCTCAAGGAACTATATATATTACTAAATGATATGCAATGATGATTAACAAATTAAGACATTATGTTTCCATTGCTTGTCACATTGTTTCTTCTTCCTTTTTATTCTTGTCTGAACTGGTCTTTTCTTGTACCCAGGGACACGATGTTGATTCATTTGGAATTGGTACCTATCTAGCTATAGGTTGTGTTTTCAAATTGGTGGAAATAAATAAACAACCTCACATCAAACTGTCTGAAGATGTTTCTAAGTGAGTACTCGCTATCATGAAAATATTCTAGAGGTTCATTTTTGTAATGTTATTTAGTGAGTACTCGCTATCATGAAAATATTCTAGAGGTTCTTCTCTTTTTAATTTAATTATCTTTATTGTGCATTCTCAACCAGCAATTTGCTAATATGGTTCATCTTAGGTAAGTTTAGACTGCATTTTTAACCAAAGCTTCTCCATAAAACAAGTCCACATGGTTTATCTTTTTAAATTCCCTTGTTGTAGTAGCTTTTTCGTGTAAAATTCGTGGGTATTAAGTAAATTTGCTACCAATTGCAATATATGATTGTAGAATAACCCCATTAGTGATATTTTTGGGTTTTATTGCTGATTAAAGGTACGCCAAGAGAAGAGTTGCCACCATTAAGAACATCAGAGACCGTTGCATGCAACCGTTGAATCAAATGCGGCCTGATCATATGAGGAGACTTAATCCAACGCCTTACGAGGTCTGAAAACCTTACATCTTACCTTAACTCCAGTGATGAAATGAAACTTTGCCAGTGAACATTCTTTGTTTTCACATTCTGAGCAGGCAAGTGTGAGTGCTAAATTATATGACTTCATCCATTTTCTGTGGCTCAACGAGGCACCTGTCGGGGGGAGTTGAGTAGACAATGCATTGACAGTAGACAAGTTATTGTAAGGAACACAGTAACCACATCGTGAGCAAGCGAATGGTATTAACCAGGTGTCAGACAGTGCCGACCTTGGGCACAGAAGACATGAAGCATTGCTTGGATGCCCCAAACTTCAAGGCCGCAAATGATGAACTTAAAAAATGGACCATGCCTGCAGTTACTTCCCAGCAAAAGAGCAGTTTGATAGTTTCAGATCTGTCAAACCCTTTCATTTGTAACTACCTTCTACTTAAAATTGTTCAGCCCAGGGATAACCAACTTAATCCAGAAAGATGGTGTGGCATCCCTGCACCAGCGTTTCAGGAAATGGAACCAAAGGTCAGAAATCAGAAAAGGCGGTTTCATGTCATGTTGATGGATGAATCTGGACCTACACTGTGGAAGGGGGTAGCGAGATGAATAACCAATCTGAAATATCAAAGACTATGCGGAGATGGAATGGTCTCCGTATCACGATTCTTTTGTACTCAATAACTCCCAAACAAAGACTCATACAAATAAAAATATTAATTATTGACTCGTGAAGTAATGGACGGTAACTTACAAACTCACACTATTTTGATTATGTAAGCTACTTTTTGTCACTATTGTCAATAGATACAATCATCTAGCAGATAAAAATGAAGCAAAGAGCTTCAAGCCCATCATCGAGGTAGTGAAAAGTGAAAACATATCGAGAAAGCGCTAACATGAGACAACATAATACACAAGAAGAGGTCTTACATATTACAATTGTTTTGTAACTCCTGTGCAGTTAAATTTGATGATGCATTCTGAATAGCAGCCTGGTACTTTTGAGCTGCCGCACCAAGCTGACTAACCTGCAACTTCAAAAATGATCTCAAGAATATCAAATGCCCATTTTATACTCAAAGTAAACTGTGGGAATTACACCTTGATGAAAACAATATTTGCAAAGTAGTCAAGAAACAACATATGAACTAACACAACTCCCAATCCTCATTTACTACTGTCATTAATCTTTCACCATTGGCCCACTAGATAGTAGTATATTAACTATGCTCTTAAAGCATATCCAACGATGAGTCTCTAAGTTATAAGTCTCTAAGCCCTGTTATAAAGACAAATAACAGGGCTCAAACTCAGTAAAAGGTACATAGCAAAATTTCAATGATGTGATCCTTACTTAAGCTAGTGCGTAGATGATAAAAGAGCTAACAGTATCATGGATAACATCAAAGAGAGAGGTCCAAGATAACATTACCAGCGACTACTAACAGTATCATGAATCTACCTCTGAAATTGTCTCATCTGCCACAACCTCCCCTTCCTTGTACCAGCTTAACATCTTGCAAGCTTGACCTTCTTTGGCACTTTGTCGACACTATGTCTGCTGCTAGGAGTGCCACTACTGAGTCTGCCGCCATAAAGAAAATGCAAATGAGACAATTACGAAATATAAAATGTTAATATCTAAGAAAATTTAGACACTTTGAGATATATATCACATGAATACAACTACCAACAAACCTTGCAATCAATCTCTGCAACATAAAGAAAAGCAAAATTGAGAATCCGTAAATGTGTTGACAAACCTCGCTAACTAGGATCATAGACGAACTGGCAAAGAAAGCATCTACAATTCGATATATACCAGCCATATATTGCTTGTGATTCTTTGCGATATTAACTTTCCCACCATACCAATGCCGATTTCCTGCGAAAAAACAAAAGTTTTTCAAAATCAATCAGTAATGCATTCACAAAGCTGAAAATACTCATAAGTTGGACATAAATCAACGAAAGATTTGGATCACAATCTAGGTTGTAAATGGCAATACAATGAGCAGCATGAGCGTTTAATATCAGGTTTCAAAGGTAAACTAGTGTTATATTATACTTTTATACCTTCAAGTACAGGTGTGAATAATTTCAAATGAAAACTAGTGCTCTTTTCGGATCACAGTGTTTGATGCCAAGTAATTTGGATTTTTAATCAAGTACTGGTGTGAATGGCTCAATCAAATTAAGCCTTTGTAAAACCACCACTACCAAAATAAAAAACAAGTATCAGTAAATCAAACTTTACTGATGAAATGCCCTAACTTTAAGTTTCTTTTGAACTTAACACTGAATTATTAGTAGCGAGTAATAGAGATACTAAAACAGGGTCTCAACTCTGGTGTGAATTTCAGCTTTTATGCACCCTACGGAAAATAGAATATGTGCATCACAACAAAAAGAGCACCCAGAAAAACGATCAACCAGCTAAAAATCCACAACCCCAACTTACAACAGCCTTTATCCAACAACAAATGAACCGAAGAGCTTTAAGATACCTCTTACTGACATGTTTATTTTAGATTGGTGGTACTTCAAATATGTGTTCGGTAAAAAATTTGTGCCTGGCGGTTTGTTTTGGCTCACAATTGTATACTTAGAGTCACTATGCAGATTCTTTTCCAGAGGGATTGATTATAAAGCAGATATATGGTTCACAGTTAGTGGCAAATTTGGGTCACAATGGTAGGAATGGCTAAACTCGATTAGGAATTTTAGTTGAAGGCCTAAAGTCAGTTTCAAGGATTCTGGACTCACGGATGCACAGGAAAGTCTTAATTAATGAAGATACCATACCAAATTCTCACACAAACGTACAACTTTATAGAATTTTTCTGTTCTAGTCTAGATAGCCAAAAAGTAATCAAAAGTTTCATCATCAAACTCGAACCCATAGTTCATAGACTCCATATATACCAAGTATAAATAAGTAGGTTCAGTTAGTAAAGATATATCTATTGGGTAGTGAGGGAATAGCTTTAGACAGAAGCCATTAACATAATGTTATTCTATACTTCTATCCTACACTCCTGGTACTCTAGCTAGTAAGTAAAAGAAAGTACTACCTTAGTTGATTAAATGAGATCATTCGGTGTACTTCTATTCACCATATTTTAGCTATTACCAAGTTTCTTCCGCTCATTCTTCTAGTTTCTTTAATTTCATCACTCAAGTTCTTAGGTAGAGCAAGAGAAAGTGAGATATATATAACCAGACACAAAAAAAAAGAATATAAGAGATTCGAAGACTAGTATTTTGCTGTTGTTGATGGTTCAAATTGCACTTACCCTTGTCTCCAACTTGATAATCTATCCATCTCAACTCCTCGTGGCGTTTATCTTCATAGACTGGCATGGCTGATATTGAAAGAAGCATTGGATGTACGTACTTGTTTGGAGAGGGTCACCTACAGGACAATTGAAACACATAATAGGAAGTCAGTGACTTCAATTACAGCAAGCATTTGGACTTAAATACGATAGGATGTGAGATTAATAAATCTCAAAAAGGGTATAACTTACCTGATGAGAGGTATTGAAAGGTGTCCCATCTAGTCTGAGATGCTTTATAATCGCCAAGATTATGCAGATAATATACAAAAACAAATCCGCATAATAACTGCCAGCTCCAAGAGAAAAAAACACACAGATCTCACATAAACTCAACAACTTAAACTAATTCAAACTCAGTTACTCAAATATAAGATAACATATACGGATGATTAATAACCACATTAACCTTTACAGAAAAGAGAAATTCACCATAACTATGTATTGGAGTCTTACCATCTTTAACTGGTGATTGTAGATCGAGAATCAGTAACCCTAGAAATCGAGGTGAGACCAGAGAGATTGGTTAATAGATATCTACGGTTGGAGAGCCATCAGTGGTGGGAGGGAGGGAGAATAAAGGAATACAAGAAGAAATGCTTTTTTTGATTTGTAGTTACGTAGATGAATTGGATCTGATGGGGAAGAAAAGACTCGGACAAATTTCGGGCTAAGCTCTTAGTGATTTATTTTTATAAAACCCCGTCGAAATTAGAAGCCAACGTCTATTTGGTCCTTTCTGTGTTCCCTTTTCTCTGTGAACCCTCAGGATTCCACGAACCCAGATTTAGAAAACCAAAACAAAACCCTAACATTTTCATCAAACTAAAAGAGCTTTTGGTGGAATTTGGGGAAAACTAAAGCAGAAATTTTTTTGAAATAAATCTGAAACAACTAAAAGGGATAAACTACTACGTAAGTGTAACTTTTAGCTTCTCTTTTTTGATTTAATCAATTCTCATCAATTCTCGCCTTCTTTTTTGATTTAATCTGATCAAATCTTATCTTCTCTCTTTTTTGATTTAATCTGATAAACTGGGATGTCTCCAATTCGTTGAAATCAATTCCAATTGGTTTTCTATTTTTATTTTATTATCTTTAAAAATTACCCCAACATTATGTTGAAAACGTAAAAAATAAAGACGGCCATTAACTCCTCTCTTCTTCCTCCCTTCCCCTCTTCTCTGCCTCTCTCCTCTGTCTAACAGAAAATCAAAGTTATGGTACGAAGATTTAATGTTTAATTCATTATATGCTTAAAAGAATTAGGAGCGTAGTTTTTTAACAGCATCAATCTTTCTTTTTCTCCTCTTCTATATCTTAATCTTTTCCATTAATACTGTATGAAGTTGATGATCAAATTCATCAAATGGTTTTTAAAAAAATTAATTGCGATGTTTTATACAAGTAGTAGCCTCAATCTTTGCATTCTTATCTTGTATCTTTCTTTTTTTTCTTTCCCTCATATAATTAGATTGACAACGAATAAGCAATTACACATTATAAATTTGAAAATCATCAATCTCAAATTATATCTAGATTACCAGGTTCTATTTTTCTACAAAATAAAAAAGTTCCATATGCCAATTTCAGCCAAAATACGTGTAAAAACTCAATTGGTAAAATCAATTAATAATGTATTCAACAGCTTATCAACTTGAATCCCACTGTGTAAAAATAAAAAAAGGATGAATATACTACATCGACCTTAATACACAGCAGCATGATGCAAGATCTAACACAAAATTGAATGAAAAAAAGAAAAAATCCCCAAATCAATTACATCTGCTTGTTCTACAGTTGGGAATTAATATATATATATGGGCTTTTAATAAAATGTGTATGTAGGAAACCCTCATTTATAAAATAGTCACGTTTTTTTGAATATTAATTTAATGGACACAGCTTGATCTTTTTCGTCCGGTTTTATTAAAAAACCGTCTAACAGACGTTACTGTATACGTGACAATACATTCAAGCCCCTAAATAGTGTGACTAGGACCTGGTTAAAACGTGCTAATGAGTGAGTCAGTTATGAGTCGACTCATGACTTGGTAAATAGCCTTTGATGGAATAAAACTTGTTCATCTTCTTCTTCTTCTCGAAACTGTTTTTCCCCAAATTGAAACCGTAAGAACCCTAAACAACCATTTCTCTATCAAATCAACGACACATCAGACACCCTACAATTTTTTAAAACCCAAATCTTGTTGAACCCAAATCACTAATTAAACCATAAAAAAAGAAAACAACCCTAAAGCTTACCAATTGCAATCAAACCCATACTCCTCACAGTGAGCACAGCCACCAGCAAATAACACCATTTCAGTCCCAAGGCTATACCATAATCGGAACCCTAAACCTCACAACGAACCCTAGTTTCATAAATTATAAACCACAAACATTAAATTGCATCAATTGAAAATCATGAATAATCAATTGATGTAAAATTACAACTACCCAATTAATAAATTAGCAAAAGAAGTTGATATAGACAAAATCCCCAAATTTCTACAAGTAACTAAACCAAATTAACAGATCTTATAATTCAATTCATCTCGATTCTTCTTCCAAATCAACATGCAGTTCAATCACTCAACATCCACTAAAACAACCCCATACTTTAAAGAAATACACCAACTAAGAAATCAGAAAATGCTTAGTTCATCAGGAAAAAAAACAACCACAAAGTGGTTAAGAAGAAGACAATTTTCTTCTTATATGAATACTATTGTTAAAAAAAAAAGAGAAATCATTGGAGATCTTCACAACAAATATTCTAACAAGCCCTAATTTTCTTTGTTTGTCAAGTAACATGACCATACAGCCTCTCATGGAACGGCTAGCAAAGGAGAAGAAAATAGAATAACAGTGAAAGAAAAGAGAAAAGAAAGGCAGTGTTGTTTTGTTTCTTACGATTCTCTAGGGTTTCAAATTTCTCTTTAATATCACCGGATACAACTCCAAATGAACGGTCGATGTTCATTTTCTCAAAAAACCCAACTTCTGAGTCGTTCATTAGTTATGGGCAGTTTAGTAATTACTTCCATCAAAATCTCATCTCGTCGTACGAGATATTGACTAAGTAAACGAGATTTTACCAATTTGGTGGGCCTGACGGAATTGCTAACGTCATGGTCATTATATTAAAGTTCAATAAAACGTGGGCATTTTATTATATCGGTTGTTAATAGTCTGCCATTTTATTAAAAATCCCATATATATATAACATAAATTTTTTTATATAAATCTTGCTTTTATACTTGCCATTTCTAGTTTTTCTTGTTCAACAAATAGAATTTTTATAGAGAATAGAGATGCAAAGGGAAGAGGAAGAAGAGAGAGGCATTAATGGATAATAATAGTCTTTCATTCTTGGGATTTTTAATAAAATGGCAGACTATTAAAACCGATATAATAAAATTCTCACGTTTTATTGAACTTTAATAAAATGATCAAAACGTTAGTAATTCCGTCAGGGCCCACCAGATTGGTAAAATATCGTTTACTTGGTCAATTTATCATCTGAAGAGATGAGATTTTGATGGGCATAATTACAAATCTACCCATTACTAATTAACCGCTCAAGATGGGTTACATGAATATTGACCATTAGATTCTTTAGAAATCTAATTTTCCCTATTTTTCTCCTACATCACTTCAAATCAGCGACATTATCTTCCTAATATCTCTCTAACTCTAATTCAACACAGAAAAATTATTGATGGCATCACCGTTAATATAATCATCCTCATCAGTATCTGATTTCATCGAGTATAAGAAGATACAGTGATGCTGATGAAAAGAAGAACAAGACAGAAATAGAAGATGGGTTGGTGTCGCTGCTGAAGATAGAGAATGGATCTGAGTTGACAATTTGAAAGAATAAAAGGTGGGTTTGAATATTTGAAGAACACCAAGGAGATAAGAAAGAGTTAGAGAAGTTGTTGGATGTGCTAAATTGCGAAAATGGTGAAGAAATAATCAAGAACAAGCTTGCCGGAAATCTTCTGTCGGTGTGATAAACGGTGCTCTGGTGACCATATGAGAAAAAGAAGACCAGATTCATGATGGGTTTAGGCTGTATTTGATCTCCCCTAACTCAAATTTTATTTTTGTGATGATTTGATGTCGTCGGAAACCTAACTGTGGTGGTGAAGATGAAGACTTCAGGCTCCGTGTGCTGTTGCTGCCGATGTGAGATGGAAATTATGCAAAGAAGAAGATGAGAGTGGAGTTGATGTGTTGTTTGGTTTGAAAGAAAGAATGATTGAAGTCTGGGTATAGGGTCCGAATTAGGCAGAATGGATAGATGGGTAGTGAGAACAAGAATGAGTTTCTGGATTTGAGTCAGTTGATGGTTTAGGGACAGAAAAGAAGAGAAGACGATAGTGAATGTTTAGAAGAATGTTTAGGATAAATTGCAGGGAAGAATGGCCTGAATTTGAGCCGGAAATCATCCAAATTACAGGGGAAACTCTACTGAAATTGGTTCCTGGTGAGTTGACCCACTGACCGATCCAACTTATTGTTCTAACTATGCCTCTTTCACACGATTCAAGGGCTTTAACATCTTTTCCAATAGCTGATTTAGTGTCACCTAATCTCTAACGACCGTCAACCTTTTTCAAAAAAAAAATGGGATGGAAAAGGTCAAACTGTGACCATTTTATTAATGTTCCAAAAAACGGGGTTATTTTATAAACGAAGGTTTCGTAGATGGGCATTTTATAAAAATCCCCTTCATTCTTTTATTTTTCAATGCAGTTTTAGGATAGAAAAACTGGAAACTACTTAAACAATTTCAACTAGTAGAGAAGATTGTAATGTGCACCCCGGTTTATGAGGGGTGCACAAATTTGGACTTTTTCTTGTTAATCTTAGCTCTAATCTTCTTTCTATTTACATTTATTTTGTTTTTTCTTTAACCCATTTTTCTCTTCTTTTTTTGCCCTAATTTTAATTTATCGTATTTCTCTCTTTTTTTGTTTCTTTACCATTCAATTTGTCGTATTTCTTTACCCTTGCTTTCTAGATGCCTCCTTTTAATGGCAGAACATCTTTTGTAACTCTCTTTTGTACATGTATCAGTATTTCAACTATGTCCTATTACATCAACAATAATCTCAACAATAATCTATTTAGTTGGCCTCTCAGCAATTGGGGTCTTCCAAGTTGGCTTCATTATTCAAAATTTTAGCGCTAACAAAATAGCTCGTTTTATTCAATATCCATCTGGGGTAAAGAAGGACAGAAAGTAATCAACAAGAATCTTTTTTT
>JAJJMC010027604.1:340036-382164 GCA_023531435.1 Papaver californicum | reverse complement strand
TTTTTTTCTCAACAGTAAAAAAGAAGCACAGTGGTGCATCAATTTCTATATCGGTTATTGCTTATCTGGATAATTACTACTTGGATATATCATAAGGGAACATTAAATTTATCATACTGGTATTCTACTCTTCCCAAGATAAATACAATCTCACATGTTTTATTTATTAACCTTACATAGGGGTTGCCCATGTGATAGAGGGGCTTCCCCTAGATTCAGGGTGACCAAATAATTCGTTAAGGGGTATCATATGGGCTATATTGAATGTCCATATTACCCTTTTATCTATGAAAAAGTCGAATTTGCCCTTCAATCTATTAAAACCTAAACAAAACAAAACCTTACAAAATTTTCATTTCAATTCAAAACTTTTCCCTCTCCCTCCATATCTCCTCCTTCTCCATTTGAACCAAATTTCTCCATCGAATCAATTAATTGCCGATTCAAAAAATTCGTCGTCGATTAAACTCTAAATTTCGTGATGAAGAATCCTACTAAAGGTGTAGAAGGTAGTAGTGATGACAATCAAAATCAAACTAAACAACCTAATCAAGATATTGAAGAACAAATAGGCGGTGAAGGAAATCAAACTCCCCAACCACAACAAATGGTGTATATAAGTTATCCAATCGAACTCATGTTATTTTTAGAACCCTAAAGTGATTGATTTTCTTGTTTGACTGATTGAGTTGTAAAAAGAAATGGTTTCCAGAAACATTTATGGTTGGTTTCGATTGAAAAACCCAACCGTAACTGGTTTCTTTCAAATTTTACGGTTGGGTTATTAAAATACCCAACCGTAAATCAGAAGGAAGGAGATGAAGATGATATTTTACACTCAACCCAACCGAAAAATTAGATGAATATATTTGAAGATTTTTTTCATTTCTATTTGTAGAGGATTGAAAGACGAAAGCCAACCCAAAAAATAAGGTCAATCGGACATCGTATGAGGGAGTTATAATCAAAACGGTGAAATACAAAAAAGTATCCAGGAATAATTACAGTTGGGTTTCTTGGACTCGGACCCAATAGTAAATTTGGGGATTTTGGGTGAGATTTTTGTGTCACAATTTCGGTTGGGTTTATTGGGTCGAACCCAACCGTAATTCTTCCCGGATATTTTTTTGTATTTCACCGTTTTGATCATAACTCCCTCATACGATGTCCGATTGACCTCATTTTTTTGGGGTTGGCTTCGTCTTTCAATTCTCTACAAGATAGAAATGAAAAAATCTTCAAATTTATTCATCTAATTTTACGGTTGGGTTTGAGTGCTTAGAACCAACTGTAAATCTTCCTGGAACTTGTTCTTCAAAATCGACTTCTTTTACGGTTGCGTACGATGCTTAAAACCCAACCGTAAAACTTTTACGATTTGGTTTTCCCCGTGAAAGTACGGTTACGGTTTGGTTAGTAAGAACACCTAACCGTAAATTCTCTTTACGGTTGGGTTCGACATGAAAACCCAACCGTAAAAATACCTGAATCACAAAAAAAAATCATCATTTCTTACGTAATTTCATCAAATTTGAGACATAAAAAGACCAAGAGTTTAAGTTAGAAGTATAACTCACTACTCTGGTTGAGTGAATCAAAATCTAGGGTTTTTAAAAAAAACCTAAAAAATTATATTTCATTTCTTCTACTTTTTCTTCCCACCAAACAAAAAAAAAATGATTTGATTTGATTAAGTTTAAGATTAATTTAGATTAATTTTTATTAGACTAATCTATTAGCTAATTAGTTTTACTAATATTAACTAATCATGGGTAGTTTAGCCATTATGAAAATATCATGGATAAGAGGTTTTTGAAATTCAATTCAAATGTCCCTATTTCGTCTTCACATGGGAAGCCCCTCTATCAATGAGGCAGCCCCTATCTATGTAAGGTTACTTTATTTATCTCTACTAGCTCTTATTTCAATACCTCCTATAGTTGTAACACTTTGCAACTCTATCTTAATTTACTGCAACCCTATATTACATGCTATGTGATATATTTTAAAGAATTTTCCCATAAATTTACCAATTTTAATTTTCTCATTCATACCCTTCCTAGTTTTAAATTTTATGTGTGTTTTATTTTAATGTGTATACACCACCTTAAACATATAACTCACCAAATGGAGGAAACTTCTTTAAATGAAGAACCAATTCGTAGAAGGATTGTGACTCATTATTCTAGTTCTGTTATATTTACTGGAATTCATGAATGGAAATTAGTTTAGCTGGTAAATTGTATGCTCCTAGAATCATGATATGGCAGGATGTTGAAAGAGCCGCAAGAGCAATTTGGCCTCACCTACAGAAATAATAAATGGTATGTTCAAGTCAGAACCTTAGATTCTAACATCTTTAGTATCAATTTTCAGAACTCTAATGATAAAGAATCTATTTTATTTAGAGGAACTTGGAATTTAGATGGTCACTTGCTTGTTTTGAAAGACTGGAATTTAATTATAGATCATAACAATTTTGATTTCACCATGTCTCTTTATTGGATATAATTTAATAATCTTTTACCTGAATTTTCCTACCTTGAGATTCTTACAATTTTTGGTAATATTGTTGTTGAAACTATAATGGTAGAGATTGATGGCATTAACCCTCTTACTTCCAACAAATGTAGAGCTTTGATTCTAATAGATGTTAAAACTCCTTTAATCTCTAGAACTTATGATGCAAGTGCTTCTGGTACTACTAGAGGGGTAGGTTATTTTTATGAGAAACAATTGTACCGTCTTTATCAAAAATACAAAGTAGCTGACCATTCTGATAGTGATTGTGCTGAAATGAAAATTCACAGAATTGAGATGGAATAAACAATTAAAAATTTGTTGTTTGTTGCACCCTTTTTATCTACATATAGAAATCCTCAAGAAGAGGCTCAATTGTTTATTCAACATGGTTCTAACCGTCGTTCTAGACTCCGGAAGCTTTCTCAGATTCCTCAAATACCACTTGATGGTATGCATATTTCATATTTTACTGCCACTGATAATGATGTTGCTTCTTCATCATCCATTAATACTCAAGCTCAAGCATCTTCAACAATTGCTTATGAAATGGCTAGTACTTCTGGTATGAAGAAAATAAATAGACAATGTGTTGTTGTGGTTATTCATTATGAGAATCTAAATGCTAATGAGGTTCAAGAAGATACAGAACACCAACAAATTATTGTTGAACCTAATATAGGGGACATAATTGTTGAGACTTATAAGACTTAGAATAATATTGATGCATGGGTCCAGGTTATTATTTTTTTATCTTTTATCTCATTTTTACCATTTTATATTTACTCTTTTTTACTATCTTTTATGGGTTTTTCTTTTTTTATCTATTATGAAGCTTTTTTCTTGGAATTGTCAAGGATTTAATAATCCTCATACTAGAGACTATTTCAGATTCTGCTTGACTCAGTATGACCCAGATACTTTCTTTATCTCACAAAAAAAAAACTCAAACTCATAATATGCAACTTTATTTAACTCTTACTAAGTACTAGGTCTTTCTGGTCGTATAGCTTTTGCTTGTAAAAATGGCATTAATCTTAACATCATGCATCCATGCCATTATAACCTTTTATAATCATAGGCCTGACATTTTACTCACTTGTATGGTCCTTCTGAAAATCAAAGTCAATGGCAATATTTGTTGGATATGAATCATGTTGTGAATATTCCTTGGATTTTAATAGGTGATCTGAATTTTACAATGGATGATTCTGAAACACAAAGCACTCACACTTCTAACTATTATCATTCAAGGCATATTATAAATATTTTCAGTCAATTAGGCCTCATTGATTTAGAATTATCTAGTTTAGATACTACTTGGTCAAATCATAAAGATAAAATTGATTTTACTTATGTCAGATTAGATTCTGCTTTATTTAATTCTCTTTGGATAAATCATTTCACTTCATCTCATCTTCAACATATAGCACCTCTTGCATCTACCATGGTCCCATTTTGTTGCATTCCATGCTAGAGTCTAGTAAACATTCCTCTTTTAAACTCTATAAATGTTAGTTTAAAGTGCCTTATTGTGTTGATACTCTTATCACAAATTTGGAATCAGAATTTTCAAGGCTCTTTTGATTTTAAATTATCTAGTAAACTTAAACATACTAGACATCAGATACAACAGTGGAAAAAAGTCTTTTTTGGTGATATTGAATATCAGATTCATTTTCTCTTCATCAACGACTTCAGAACTGTCATGATCATAACGTTCCTACTAACAATCCTGAAGTGCAGCATTTAAATTCTTCTCTTCAACAATGGCTTAATATTCAGAAGGATTACTATATGCAACAAGCTGGTGCTAATCTCAATGAAACACACAGAAACACCATTTATTTCCACTCAAAGACCAATTATAATAAAAGACAATCTCATATTCAAGTTATTCATAGTCCTTTTGGCATTGGTATGATTCCAAAACATAAATTGAAGATATTTTTTTGAAGCATTTTTTTACGATCATAGACACTACAAAGCTTGTTCCTTATTTAGATATTCTTAAGAATTTTTCTCCTTGTATTTCAGAAGCAGAAAATTTATTTATTATTATTCCAGATGCTAAAGAAATCAAATAGGTTGTTTTTCAAATCAAACCTTGGGCTTCTCCGGGTAACTATGGATTTCAAGCTGAATTTTATCAAACTTGTTGGGATAGTGTTGGTAATGAGGTAATATTATGGTTCAACACTTTTTTATTCATAAACATATGCCAAAAGCAATAAACCATACATACCAAATTCTTGTACCTAAGATACCTTATCCTCAAACCCCTGCATACTTTCGTCCCATCAGTCTTTGCAATATTAGTAATAAAATCATTCCAAAATTGTATCTAACAAACTAAAAATCGTTTTACCCAAAATCATATCTCTTACACAAACAACTTACGTCCTGGCAAATATATTCATGATAATGTAATCATTTCCCGTAAGATTCTTCATACTATGAAGATAAAAAAGAATAAAGATGCTTTGGTTGGATTAAAATTAGACATGTCGGAAGCCTTCGATCGGTTAGAATGGCCTTTTTATCATCCATTTTTCGGCATCTTGGATTTCATTCTGGTTGGATTTATATGATTGAACAATGTATTTAAACTACAAATACCTCATTACTTGTCAATGGTTGTCCAAAAACTACTTTTGCTCCTTCTAGAGGTATTCGTAAAGGGGACCCTCTGTCCCTTTACTTATTTATTCATCATGGAAGCTTTATCCAGACTTCTACAACAACATGTTTCTGCAGGCCATTTACGAGGCATTAAAATAGCTAAACATAGTCCTGAAATTAATCATCTTTTTTTTGCAGATGATTATTTGTTATTCCTTCAAGCTAATTCATCTCATGTGAGAATTATTCAGTTTCTTATATACTCATTTGGTCAAGCTTTCGTTCAGGTCATCAATATGCAGAATTCAACTATCTTTTTTAGTAAGCATATTTCTCCTTCTCATAAGAATAACATCACTAAGATTTTCCAGTTGAAACTCATGGGTGTTGGAGAAAAATACTTGGGGATACCTTTACTTATGCATAGATCTAGACACAAGAATTGTCAGAGTGTTTTAGATAACATGATAAACAGACTCCAAGGATGGCAAAGTAAGTTAATCAACCAAGCAGGAAGAACAACTCAAATTAACTTTGTTCCCAGTATAACTTTTATATTTCATGACGTATGATCTTTGAACTACATGAAAATCACATGTGTATATATGCAAATGTGTATAAAAAATATACCTGTCGATGGCATTGATATTGAATCCAAGTAATCCTCCTAAAACACCTGTAACCTTCTTGCTACATAATACCTTGTGGAGCTCTCGGTTTTTTCCTCTTCACCTTTTACGTAATGAGTTGTTAATTCTTGAATACAATATTGATGGGTATTGTGTTCCATTTATAGGTAAAGGAAGGACCAAGTTCCTAGGTTATTTAATATTAGCTTTTATACTCAACCGTCCATCAAAGAAGAGATAATAAGATATAAATCCTTATAGAAACCTAAGATAATAACTCCTTAAGAAACCTACAATATTTAGCAACATCTTTAATTAGCCTAGATTATTCGCATGAGCCAAAGAGATAATTCTAACTGTGTAGAAATAATCTTACACTCAACACAATGGGAATGTACCATATGCAAGTTCTTAAATTACCAAACACTACAATAAACCAGATTGATAGAATACAAAGACAATATTGGTGGCATAATTTTGATAACCACAAATCTCCCCAGCTGATTTCTTGGGATAAAGTTTTTACTCCTAAATGATATAGGGGTCTTGGTTTGAAGCAGCTCAAGCATTATAATTCAGCTTTCCTTGCTAAATTAGCATGGAATCTATTACACAACCAGGATACTTTATGCGTTCAAGTTTTGAAAGGCAAGTACTTCCCATTTCATGATTTAAGATTTCATCCACCACCTTCATATGCAAATTCCATTTGGGTCTGGAAAAGTATCACTCATGGGCTCAACATTGTTCTCCGAAATTTTAAATGGCAAGTTGGTAATGGTTCTAACATCAATATTTGGACTCACAATCGGATTCCAAATCTGTCTTCTCCTCTACAACAATGGAAAGACCTGCATTTAAGTAACCATCAATGGGTTTCTCAATTGATTGATTATGATACTAATTAGTGGAACATCCCCTTGTTAAGACAATTGTTTGTTACTTCTCAAGTTTATTCTATTCTCATTATTCCCATGCAATTAGATCAACAAGACACTTTAATATGGCCATTTACTTCTGTAGGGATCTTTACTACCAGGTCTACTTATGCTTATCTTTGTGCTCAACATTTAAGTAATTCTACTTCTCATTTATATCCTAAGTTTTGGGTTAAAATTTTACAAATGTAAGATCCCTTACAAGTTCCAACTGTTTTTGTGGAAGATTTTTCAAAATAATCTTCCAACCAAGAGAAAGTTATTTCATGATAATACTAATTCTTCTATAGAGTCTGTTTTCTGCAACAACCATCAAACTGAAGATTTAGATCATATGTTGTATCACTGTCTTTTCTCAGGTACAATCTGGAGATACTTTATACCTCATCTTTACCAAGACTTGAGCCAACATCAAATTTTTCTTTCTTGGATACAAACTTGGCAATCCCCAGACTCTAAGATTAGTATTTACCATTCCACAAAAACTATTCATATCATTGTTTGCATTTTACATACTATCTGGAAACATAGATGTCAGATTGTCTTTAATAATGCATCTCCTAATCTTAATATTATCATTCATAACATCACTACATATTTGTATTTTCATCATATAATAACTTTTGATACTCTCATTTCCAATGTTAGAAATAGTATTAAAATTGAACTTCATTGGCAACCTCCTCCTGTTAATTACTTGAAGATTAATGTTGGTGCATCTTTTCATCCTCACTTTTATCTAGATGGTATTGGAATCTTAATTCAAAATCAGGCAGGACAAATCTTGGAAGCTAAGGGAACACTAAAGAAATCTCAACATGCAAATCAAGCAGAGTCTTGGGCTCTGATTGAATCAATGCAAAAGATTACTGATTGAAGAAGAAATATAGGCCGTCTGATTGAAATCTATTAACGACTGAAATTTAATTCTATCTAGTCATATGGATTGTGATCCGTGTGACTCTTACGAAGAGAATAACATCCGTCGATTTTAGATCCCACAGTTATACTTGGTTATAATACATTCTCTTTTCGCTTTTTATTTTTCAAAATATACATACTACGTACTATCTTCTACAAAGTTTTTGAAGTACAATGATGGTAGATTTAGGGTTCCAATGGAGATTCCTACTTTGGGTAAGAGGTCATTAATGATAATATGATGAAAAATCAACAGGTTTATGGCTTATGTGAAGATTCTGACTTAGACGAAGAGGTCATTAAAGATAGTATGAAAAACATTTGTAGGTTTAGGGTTTTTACGAAGACTCCAGCTTAATGGAAGAGGTCATTAATCAGGATATGACAAGTGGTATTCGAAGAGTTCCGGTGAAGATTTTGACTTATTCTGAAACATAATATGATAAAAAAGGGGTATCTTTAAAGTTTTAGTGATGATTCCGACTTATTCTGAAACAAAATATGACAATGAGTGGTATATTTAGAGTTGCAATGAGGATTATGACTTATTCTGAACAATTCTTATCTCCACCCCCAATTTGATTGGTTTATGGAAATCTAATGGTTAGCTTAGTACCACGTGTCAAAAGTAAAATTAATTTAGTTAATTCCGAGTTTAAAAATAACTGGTGCAATTCTATGACTTAGTGAACCATGTGACACTATTTTGTATAGGTTCATGGCTATATCAAATGATTTAAAGGAATATTTACTTAGGTCGATCTCATATCATATCCAATTATATTGAAGTATTTGAGGAATCATATATCGACTTAGGTCAATCTCATACCATATCCCATGATGTCTAAAGAATTTGAGGATTCATATATCGAATTAGGTCAATCTCATAGCATATTCCAAATTAAATATAATGAATTTGAGGAATCATCTTATATATTCCAATAAAATATAAAGAAATCGACAAATTATTATCGACTTAGGTCGATCTTATATCATATCTAATGATATCGAAGTATTTGAAGAATCAAATATCGACTTAGGTCAATCTCATAACATATCCCATGATATCGAAAGAATTTGAGGAATCATATATCGACTTAGGTTAATCTCATAGCATATTCCAAATTAAAGTTGTACTTTTCTAGGTGCTATCATTTCAGGTTTGGGTATTGCAACGATCTATATGGCCGATCTCTTTGTTATTCTTATTGGACTTGAATGGACCATTCGGTTTTGGTTTCACAGAGTTTTAATTAGGTCTGATTCTCAAAGTGTGTTGCAACTTGTGTTAGTAAAGGCATTCCCTGAATTATACCACACAAGTAGGTTGCTGCTTGCGCTAGCTATGATTCAGTTCGCTTCGAACACGTCTTTCGTGAAGTAAATTTTAGTGCTGATGTTATGGATAAAAGGGCAAGTTCGCCCCAAATGGGTGAAATAGTTACACTGCCAGGTCGGAATTTGTTCTTACTTTAGATTCAATTAGTTTGTAAGATATTGGGGTTGTTGTGGCCTCTTTTCTTACTTACTTTTTTGTAATTATTTTGTATTTATCTTTTTTTTATATATAAATTTTTGTGACTCATAAAAAAAAAATACAGTAAGAGGACCGAAATATATTATTTTCTGATTTTTGGATTTAGTTGGTATCACGCCTTATGAGTTTCCCTCGCCATAAGATGGTTAGATCTAAGATGTACCCTTTGGAAGGTTGCTAGGTTGAAACTTTTAACTGAACCATTGCAACTGAGTTGGGTATATGTTGATCATGTACATGTAGAGTGTTGGTGCAGAGGTATCTTACGTGTGGATCATCCCTTCCTTATGTCTGGAATGTGACTCGATTGACTGATACCCTGGAATATGATTTTAAGGAATTTGGATGGAGTTCAACTCGATAGAGTGGACCTTACAACCCTAGGATATAAATTCAAGAGATTATTTTTTCTCGTTGGTTGTAACTTTCAAAAGATATAATCCAGTCTCCCTTCACTGATTTGTGTTGCCGATTGTTTTGTGAAATTAAATTAATAACAGACTTACATTAGATATCTTAGTATGAGATTCTCCTAATGACTTTTTTATGTTTTTCTTTTTATTTTGAAGCATAATTTATTATGTTTTTCCATCTTCCATCATATATTTATACATATTTAAATGCATTATTTCTTTATTTATCTTGCACTACTATTCCAAGCACTTCCTCTTTTCTAACGCAAACTCCATGGCAGTTGTCCATATGAAGTCCCCAGATGCATGTGAACAATGCGAGCACAGTGGAGAGCGTTCACATATGGATAATCCTTTGACTAATCAAATATAACAGGTTTTATGCACTTTTACCACTTTCATTCTTTTAGTTATCTACTACGTATGAAAGAGCTAGAATATGGTTATTTTTGTTGAGCAATTTATGTGATAAATCTCTTCTTGGTGGTGATTAAGTATGAAAAATAGTTCACATATTTATGGTTAAAGCAGTTAGGTGACTCTATAAAAGTTTTATTTAGTGTCTATCATTAAAATAATATTTTCTGAAATGATGCAACCAATTATTTTTCAGTCGTGTCTCCACACGCTATCTAACTGTGGACTACACACCCGAAACACTTCCATAAGATGGTAAATCATGTATACCTCGCATAAGAATAACTTTCAATATAAATGATTGTTTCAGATGCATATCATAATCTTCGATTCACTTATCCCAAAGTGCAATCAACCCATCTATTAACGGTTGAAGAAACACATATGTCTTGACCGACGCCTTAGGTCCTAGTATTAATAGGCGATAAAATCTAAAATTCTGACTTCATATACAATGGTGGTGGAAAATTATAGGGAACCCAGAGGGCATGCCAACAACTATAACTGATACACTGAATGCCGAGGGGATTAAAATATAGGTAGATATACCAAGCCATACTTACACGCTTCACTTATAAACTCATGAAATTTCTTCTTCATTTTATGTCATTGCACATAGTTGATTGGATGACGCATGTAGTCATAAGAAGCTTCTGTTTTCTAGTGCCACTTCGGTTCCCAACTTAATTTCTAGTTTTTCGCCCTAATTAAGTCGGAAAGTCACTTATTTAATAACATGTTTGGATACCAAACACAAAAGTCAATCTCAAAAGGTCATAAAAAAGACTTTTATTTTATTTGAAGTTAATTTTTTTGCCTAGAAGTTGTTTTGAAATTATGTCTTCAAACTAACTCATGACTTTTCGACTAAAGCAAGTAGAAAAGTAACTTCTCAAGGTGTGTTTCCAAACACCCTATGAGGTTTATCCAAACACACTCCTAATATTAGTAGGACAATTAGGTCATTTCAATTTTTGTACCCCTCCTCCCTTGATAAAATCCCCAAAGATGATTTATTCATTTCATTCAAGGGTATTCTTACAAAACCCTAGTTTCCTCCTCTTCCTCCTCCTCCAAAACCAAGCTTTCATCAATGGCTGCTGCGGCGGTGAGACCTCTGGTTACAGTCCAAAAACTAGAAGGAGACATGGCTACTGATGGTGGAAACAGTCTTCCATTACCAGATGTAATGAAAGCTTCAATCAGACCTGATATCATCAAGTTTGTTCACGCAAACATCTCAAAGAACAGCAGACAACCTTACGCTGTTAGCAGAAAAGCTGGTCATCAAACATCTGCAGTATCATGGGGTACTGGTCGTGCAGTTTCTCGTATTCCTAGGGTTTCTGGTGGTGGTACTCATCGTGCCGGACAAGGAGCATTCGGAAACATGTGTAGAGGTGGAAGGATGTTTGCACCGACACGAATCTGGAGAAGGTGGCACCGTAAGATCAATGTGAATCAGAAAAGGTATGCTGTTGTTTCGGCTTTAGCTGCTTCTGCTGTTCCTTCAATCGTTTTAGCTCGTGGTCATACTATTGAAGGTGTTCCTGAACTTCCTTTAGTTGTTAATGATTCGATCGAAGGTGTTGAGAAAACTAATGCTGCTATTAAGGTTTTGAAACAACTTGGTGCTTATGCTGATGCTGAAAAGGTCAAGGATAGTGAGAAAATTAGGCCAGGGAAAGGTAAAATGAGGAACAGGCGGTATGTATCTAAGAAAGGTCCGTTGATTGTTTACGGTACCGAAGGATCTAATATTGCCAAAGCTTTTAGAAACATTCCTGGTGTTGAAATTGCTAATGTTGAGAGGCTTAATTTGTTGAAACTTGCTCCTGGAGGTCACCCTGGTAGGTTTATTATTTGGACTAAATCTGCGTTTGAGAAGTTGGATTCCATTTACGGTTCGTTTGAGAAAGCTAGTGACAAGAAGAAAGGATATGTTTTGCCTAGATCGAAAATGGTTAATGCTGATCTTGCTAGGATTATTAATTCTGATGAGGTTCAATCTGTTGTTAGACCTATTAAGAAAGATTCTAAGAGAGCACCAATGAAGAAGAATCCTTTGAAGAATTTGAACACTTTATTGAGGTTGAATCCTTATGCTAAGACTGCTAGAAGGATGGCTCTTCTCGCTGAAGCTCAACGTGTTAAAGCTAAGAAGGAGAAGCTCGAGAAGAAAAGAACCAACATTTCAAAGGTATATTTCATTTTTCATTTCATTTCTTATTTGGTTAATATATGTGGTGATGCATTTTTGTGCTTCTTAATGTGGCCTTGTGAATAATGTGGGTTGATGTGTTGGTTAATGAAGTTTGTAACATGTAATTGCTGATTTCTAGATTTCAATGTGTTGATGTTTGTGCTCTTAATTACTGTCCTATGCTAATATTTTTGAGTTAGTATAAGTTCATATGTTGATGCATGTATTACCAATTAGAATTCAGTATGATATTGTGCCTAAACAAAGCAATTCTTGTAATCTTCTACTTCTGTGTGCCTATATATATTTATCGCGGCATAGTAGTCTCTAGTACTTCCGATTTGTTTCATTTAGATGTTTTCATGCTTTGTACCCTAATTTCAGTACTTACAAGTGTCTGGTGCTGGTGAACTTTCTTCATTTTGGCATCCCTTGTGAAGTGATAAACACCTTAGCAAACTGATGAATTTTCTACTAGTTTGATTGATAGATATTGCCTAGACTTCGAATGTGTTAGTACCCACTAATATATAGCCTATGCCATGTTCTTTTCGTAGAGTAAAATTCGAATTTCAGAGTTGCGTTGTACATATGATCGTTTTTTGGACTTATTTTGGATTTATTATGTTTGGACTTTTGATCATATTTTAATATGGTCCTGCGAATAATGTGGGTTGATGTGTTTGTTAATGAAGTTTGTAACATGTACTAGCTGATGAAGTTTGTGCATGTAATTACTGTTTTATGCTAATATATGTTGATATGTGTATTATCAATTAGAATAGAGTATGGTATTGTGGCTAAACAAAGCAAGTCTTGTAATCTTCTACTTTTTGTTTCATTTAGATGTATACATTCTCTGTATGGCCTAATTTTACTACTTGCAAGTGTCTAGTATTGGTGAACTTTCTTCATTTTGTTGTGCATTATGAAGTAATACACACCTTAGCAAACTGATGAATGTTTCTACTAGTTCGATTGATAATTGTTGTCTGGGCTTCAAATGTGTTAGCACCCACTAATATATAGCCTATGCCATGTTTGTAAAATAAAAATTGAATTTCAGAGTTGCGTTGTACATATGATCATATCGATGTGCATTATGAAGTGAATTAAACACCTATGCAAACTGATGATTGTTTCTACTAGTTTGATTGATAGTTATTGCCTGGACCTCAAATGTGTCTAGTACCAGTTATATCTAGTCTATGGCATGTTCGAGGAATAAAGAATTCAGAGTTTTGCATCGTACATATGATCAACTTTTGAACCAATTCTGGATTTATTATGTTTGGACTTTTGATCCTTTTTTGAACTTAAGGGGCTAACTTTATTCATGTTTGATTTTGAAGGAGGAGTCTACTGCAATCAGGGCTGCAGGAAAGGCGTGGTACCAAACTATGATATCAGACAGCGATTACACCGAGTTTGATGTCTTCCAGAAGTGGCTTGGCGTGTCTCAGTGATTCTCTTGCAAGTTGTCTCAGTGATTCTCTTGCAGTTGTCTCAGTTTCTTCTCTTGGTGGATTTTCTTGGATACTTGCATCTTCTTTTGAACTAGAGATTTAGTTACTTTATTTCTGTAGTCAGTTTTAAGGGTAAGATCAAGGAGGAAAGACATAAATTTAAGTTGCAATTTTTGGATCTTCAATACACATGGTGGTTTTTGTCTTGTTAAATTTTGCCTGCACGTACTCTTTACTGCTTATATTCCTTTTCCCAGTTCAGCAAAATATTCTAGTTGATATTTTCATAGTTTAGACTTCAGTTGTGCTGCATTTGATTTTGCTTCACACTGGAATGTCTGTTCTCTAAAACTATTTGTCCCCTGAAACTAGGGTGGGTACTGCTGTTTGACATGGCATCTACTTCATATGATTTTTCCATTAACTGAGATGATCACCCGATCTGCATAGGTTTTCAATGCATTAATTCTATCTCCCTCTTGCCTTTTCACGCATTAGTTTAACCCCGAACTAGTCCGTCGAACAGATTCAAATGAAATTGGAGCTGTCCTCTAAAATTTCTCCTGAATCTGATTCCCGCCGTTTAGGGTACTGCTAGGCATTGCAAGTTTGCAACCATGCCGAGTAACTGCTCCTTGCTCTCAACCAGGGACGGAGGAAGTATGTCTTATCCCAACATAATGCTCTTTCAAGTCATTTTCAATGGCGATGTTGAGTGTAACCACCACAAATAAGAACCAAAAATGGGTTGTAGCTTAGGTCAAGGTTCGCTAGTCTGTGTAGTCAAATGTCAGAAAGGGACAAAGCTGCTGACCAAAGCATGCTGGTTAAAATTATTCATTTCAATATAACTAGTCGTTGATTTGTTCACCATTTTGATCGAAGAGACTATCAATTCTAAGGTACTTGAAGAGATTTGGATATGATTCAAGAAAATACCTACAGAAACAAATTAAAAAAGGAACTCTTGTTTGAGAGAAATGAAGGCGTTGTCTTTCCTTGTGGTGTTTTTGGCAAAAAATACAAAATGTAAAAAGCAATAGATTACAAAGAGCCTTTTAAACGGCTCCCTCTTTATCTTGCTTTCTGATTACCCATTTCCCCTATCTCCTCGGCTTTTCTTTCATCGGTTAAAACTAAAAGGTAAATTTTCCTATTCTACATAATGTACACAGTTGGGTCAACTATTCGGTGATATACTTACAACTGAACAGCTTTACAACCGCCGTCTCGCTCTCGCTCTCCCTCTTCCACTACTGCTTTTACGGCCGCTGTTATTTAATCTGCTATTGCCGTATCCGTCGTCCCAATCTTCATCTTCCTCCTCGTCATAATACCCTGTTTCACGACCAGATCTCCCACCTCTAGTACTTCTGGCAGGTGCACGTTTTCTTTTGATATTAGAAGTGTACATTGAATAATCTATGGTGTCTTCCTTAAGAGCTGCCTTATATTCCTTCACCGAGATGAAACCAATACACATGAAGTTAGATTAAAGCATGCTGAACAGATATGACTAGCTTTAAAAGAAAATGAAGACATGTTCTTTTACCTGGTATCTTTCCACAAATTGTTCGTAAGTGGTGGGTAAGTTCTCCCGTATCTCGCTGATGCTGAGAGGAATGGTTTGCTTAGATAGAACTTCTCCAGGTTTTAAAGGTTCAGTTGGAGAATACGCCTGTTTAAGAAATTAACTGAAGATATCATATACATTCATGGTAGTAGAATAGATTTTTGATTCAATAAAGATAGCTTTTGCTAAAGCGAAAATATCATGGTAAAGAGAAATACAGGGCACTGTTACCTGACATCGAGCATCATCTAAATTGAAGATGATTTTTAGGTGCCTCTTAAGCTTTAAAAGCAGTTGTAAAGCAATTGCAGTTTGACAATCGACCTGTATTGAAAAACCAAAGTGTTAGTTCCAAACATAAAAACTCTGTACTGATATATTAATTATCAAAGGACCAACCTGTGAAGACATTTCCTATAGAACAGCAAAGAAAGACAAAAGTCCATGAAATGAAGGATCAAAGAGAAGAAAAATAACCAATTGTCCACCTAATGAGGTACTTTTTTCAGTTAAATAATAATACAAAAGTTTTTTTTTGTTGTTGAAAATACCTGAATATTTTGCATAGCACTTTCTACGAGTCCACCAGAGTCACTTGAGGTTGAAGAATGTCTCTTTGAATCCTCCGTTGTAATATTACTAGAGACAGGGGATGGTGTTGCATCCTGCTGAATTCTTCCGTTTTCATGTGGAGTTGTATGAATGCTAGTTTCCATGAGCCGTGAAATCAAGGCTTTCATATTTGCCTCTAGGGCACCAGCTCTCACTTGTATTACTCGATTGATGGAATATATCAAGTAAAGGGGTTCATCAGGAGTTCCGAATGGGAGGGAGGCAAGGATCTCTGTGCTATACCTAAAAAAAGCAAAAGAGATAAATTTAAGATCCAATACGAACAATGTAAAGGATCAGTCATGTGAAATACGGCACTAACTTTAAGAATGGGATGAATGCTTCTTTCAATGATATCCTGCAGCTAGCAGATTCAAATTTGTGTACAACGGAGTACATAAACTTGTTCCTGGAAATACGATTTCCTCGAATGAGCCTGTAAATTCTAGAAACTCCAAGCCTCGCCAAATTAAAAGAGTTGCCATCAGCTTTCCCTTTAATGATTCCTGGCCCTTTCTCCTTTGAAAATTCAGCAGAACGTAGGCTCATTGACTGGATAAAGAAAAATGACATCTGGAGTCCATCACCCAAACGGCTCTCAAAGAAAGACGGATACCTGCAAAAATGATAACCTGATGAGGCATCATTTTATTGAACTGAATAACTGAAAAGAATTTACTAAGAACATCCTGATGGGTTTACTTTTCGTTCATGTTTGTTAGCAAATGATGCGCCAATTTGGAGTTGACATCTTGCGGATCTGTTTCTAGTGCTATTAGATGTGGAACACATGTAATTGGGTGAACAAGACCTTGACGCAACACCACTTCTACAATCTGGTTAAAGAAACAAAGTACAAAAACAAATCATTAAGAAGATAAACATCATCAAATTGGATTACCCGAGAAGCCCGTCCCTAAAGCGCAGCAAGTCAATATATATTGCAGTAAATATTAGAGCGTGCACCCTAGGTTGGCGGATACAAACCCATACCAAAGGCACAACAAGTCATTATATATTGGAGTACGTATTAGAGCGTGCACCCTGAGTTGGTGGATACAAACCTTGACAGCAGATTGACGAACTTGCTCATTCATGTCAAGGCATACTTTCAGAATACAGTCCCAATATAATTGAACTATTCCTCCACAGATGTTTGTATCACCAGCACCTGCAGCAACAGGAACATTTTGTGCAGCGTCTGCATACTGGGTTGTGGTACTACTGGTGGCCTTATCTGTTCCCATTTCACTTTCGGAGTCTAGAAGATACTCGTATACATTTTGCAATGCTTGCATCTGAGCATTGAACAAAGAGAACTGGATGAGTGTGTAAATAAAGAGAAAACACGAAAGCCGACATTTTATTTGGTACGTTAAGTTAGTCATCAGAACATTTATAAGAACAGAAATGAAGAGCAGAATTGTAATCTGATATGGAAATCATACCTTAAGTCGGTCGTCAGAACCAGGTGCTAGTGTGGCCTCTAAGATCTTCCCAATCTCTCGTTGTAACATATATTCAGGTTTGGCGATCAAAACAAAACCTAATGCCTACAGAAGTACAGGAAACTTCATAAAGTATAAATGCATTAATATAAATCTGTCAAATTATGCAAACTTGTAAAGGGCGACTCACCTGCAATGATCGGACTTTTATGACAAAATCTTCGGAACAGAGGTAGCTCATGAGCAAACTGAGGCTCTTGTCAAATAGTATGTTTTTGTTGTCAGATGTGGTCATCAACTTGCTACCATAGCGGATGAGCAACCCAAGACAAAAGAGAGACCGCCCCACTTGCTGATAATAATTAAGAAAACTTTTTCCTCAGTAAGTATACTATATTGCTAAAAATCGCTGGAATATGAAACATAAACATAAGCATAAGCATTAGATATGCTGTCATGCAATAAGCTAGGACTAGACATGGTAAACCAAATAAGCTAGGACTAGACATGGTAAACCAGATCTCCCTTATGTGGCGATCCACATGGATTTCCCAGAACTGTCCTAACCAAATATGAACAACAGTCGGAACTCATAGAACACCTAATGAAGTGGGGTCTAACCTGCTTGGCATCATCTCCGAGCGTGTCCAAACGCTTAAGAAACACCTGTATAAGGTATTCAATTAAGGTTCCACCTTTTTGTGTTATTTTGCTAAGTGAGCATAAACACCTGGATGTAATAAAACCATGTTTAGATTGTGGTAAACAGAATACAAGATTCAATATACATGTATATTACGAAATATAAATCAAATAACAAAAACGTGTAAACATGAGTTTGAGACCATGTCTCAACTATTTTTATGCCATAAATGATAGGAGTGAAGTAAATCCTTGTTATTCAGCGGGGTTCAGGGAGTGGTTCTTGGTTCCGTAAAAACCATAACTTGGCTTATTGAAACTCTACAACCCACTGGAATCTTACTACGTGTATCTTCATCAATACTTCAAAAACATGAAAACGAAATACTGGAGGTCCCTCATCAACCAAAAATCGAGCACAACACTTCAATCCCGTATCTATACATTTTGGAAGGAAATAACTGTAATGTCCTAGTTGATGCGGCAACAACTTATTCATATATTTGAAGCATATTAAACTATTGCGCACTAGTGGCTTCCACCCAACTTAAGATAGTTTCTTAACTAGGCTCGTCAAATTAGTATCTGGATATGCCAAACAGATTCAGAGGTTATGGGACATTAGGGCACATTAATAGAGCAACTCACTAATACAGATAGATGTAACGAGTTGAAGTAAGTACTTAATGCAGGCATGGACAACTGTCAGGAAAGGATGCCGAACGATCATGTGTTTGAGGTCCTGTTCAAGTTCTTCGGCAACACTTTGAGGTGGCTTACGGAGCAGAGGCAGAACAGCATCAATAACAAAGATTATGCTCTCAAGCAACTGAGCTACTGCTCGATTATCACCCTACAATTATGAAAGAAATGAGTGACAGTACAAAGTGTATGTTAGTGCCTAAAATGTTTTACATTACTTACTACTTTTCTATGTTGTCGAACTTAATCTTGTTTGAAATGTAAACCTGCTTACTTTGGTACTCCGTATTATAATAGAGGGGAGGGGAAACACACATCTAGCTACACTACTTCATGTTAGTCCATCCATACTTTTTTTTCTTTCGGATTCTCTAATTGAGTACCTTTCAACATGTGGCTTTTTAACTAGCTAACTTAATTCTCAACATCTTCAAATACTCATGGAAGAGCGACAAGAAGCACCTTCAGCAACATGTTTACTGTATGTATTGCAGAGTGTAACAAAGATCTCTATTAGGAATCTCTCAATCACAACCATTAAACAAGGACTGCTGGAAAATAAGGAGACTGAAAGAAAGATGTTTACTCTCTATGACTATCAGATGAATCACTAGTTCAGAATATTCAATCAACAGAATGTTTTAATGGAATCAAATCAAAGTGAAAGAAGCAAATAACCTGAGTCTTCAGGTATGGCTGGAGAGTAACAACAAACTGAGATGGATCGGATGCTGGAGAGCAGAGTGTTGGATCCACCATACAGAAAGAGTGTAAAACAAGGACATAAGGAAGGGCATGCACCTCCACCTCCCCGTTATCTGTTTCTTCTACCTGCGAGACAGCAGATACAGAGAATAGCCAAAACTCAAAATCATAAGCACCTAAAAATTGACCAGTAAAGCAACTGAGGGAGCCATGAACCTGACCTGCAAAATTCTTTCCAATAAGCACTTGCACATTAACTCACATCTTTTGCGCACCATTGCCAGCGACATTGGACTAATACCAGCAGCTTTGGTCGATTGAGGGAAAAAATCAAGTGCTAAGTTACGCCTTAAGATAGTGACAAGTTGTTGATGGTTAGACATCTTTCTTAACATCTCAACAATCTGCTCAGTCTTCTTTGCCACCTCCAAAGGCACAGAACTACCATCTCCAGCAAACTGTGTCTGTGCGCGATTAGGTTCCTCGAACCAGAAGTCGTAAAATGTTTTGCAAACTAAATCCTGCCAGGTTCAGTCCAAGGTTCAGAGATCAAGACGAAAATTTAATTATACAAAATAGTAACCAATGAATTTTGGCCTTTAGACAAACCTGTATACTAGATTCTTCATCACTAACACGAGAAATTATCTGAAGGCATGCATTAGTAAACTCCGAGAAGTTGGCATTAGAAGTGCACATGTCGCGAATAATTTTAATCGCCCGTTTCCGAACACTCACTCCAGTATCCTTCACTCGCTCAGCAACTTTTTCAAAATACTAAAAAGCCATGAAAAAACACACGAGAGGATTTGATTACAGGCTGCTTACATTATGCTGACAATAATATCTGAAAGTTTCGTTTCAAGTACCTTTAAACCAACATCCGGATGTGAAGCAATATGCCTCCCGACAAGTTCCAAAGCGGCTTCCCTCACAGAGATGGCAGAGTCACAAAATCTTCCTTCAACAGCAGATTGAACACGTTCTTCACATAAGACCTCTGGATCAGCTTCAACAATCAAACTGACCTGTTCCAGATACGAAAACTGGTAAGGGCGGGATAACAACACAACAGAAAATCATCGATATAGTGGTCACAAAATCAAATGTATTTGAAGGAAGAAGAAATGATCTTACTGCACGTAATGCTTTGGCCCTGATTACAGGAGAGTTCTCCCTTAGACTCGCCTGAAGCAGTTACCATCTAGGTATCAGCTGTTGCCCAATCTTAAGAATATAAGCAAAAAATCTAGCAAATAAATATACTTACAAGAAGCATGCAGAGAATCTTATCAAATCCTCTAGAAAAAGAATTTTTCTGCCCAAATGCCAGGGATATCTTTTTGGCCGATTCTCTTGTTAAAAATGATGAAACAACAGTTGATGTCATCTGCAGTCTTGCAAGGTAGTAAGCCAACTTCTCTTTAGATTTTGGATCATCTTTGTACCAAAGACAAAGATAGAACCTGCAAGTAATTGGCCTGATTATCACATCTAAGAAAGTGTACTATTTCAGAAATCAATTGCCTGAAATACCAACCAGCGGGCATGAAGATGTGCATCATCAGTAGAACCGGCTCCTTGCATGTAATTTAAAAGCAGTTGCTGAACAATTTCCATTTTTGTAATCAACTCTGAAGATTCGGGAGCATCTTTCGTTTTCAAAAAATTCCTTTCAACATCATCATTGTGAATCGATTTGAGGTGAGATAGTAGACCTATCAGCTGCTTCTTGCCAAGGCAAAAATGACAACACCACCCCCGGGAAGGAGCATCACGTTCTGTAACTCCCATACAATCTGTATGAAACAATCTTTGACAGTCTTGACATAAGAACACTGTTTTTCTACTTCTCCCATCAAGACAAATAGAACACACATCTCTTGGGTAACTTTGATCAGCAATGTCTTTGTCACCCAACTTGTGTAAAATCCAGAAACTCTCCCTGCTGCAAAACACGGCATCACGTTTCAACCTTGCAGCAATTGTTCCTAGGAGGTCAATGGCCAGACAACGTGCAGCTACATCTTTAGATTTCAATCCAGCATTCTGAAGAAGCAAGACACAGAGAACCTGCAAACAATTTTGAATTAGCACAAAAACAGAAGCTACTTGCGTGGTAACCTTGGGAATGAGATTTATCACCTCAAGAATAGGAGCTGATGCAGGATATTCAGGTATGTTCAATGTCGACAGCAAATCCATAACAATATTTTCAATAATAACTTTAACTTCAGATGCATCTTGAGTCTTTACAGTTGTAAGTCGCTGAAGAACACGAGTCCAGAAAAGACAGCATGCCTCAGTGGAAGCTTCATTGCATTTGGTGGGATAACAAACATCAATTGGAGCATCTGAGATTGAGCCAACAGTCAATGTCTGTCTTAATATCACAGGCAGGTTTGCACTACTTTGAACCAACTGGATAAGCAGTGCAGTTATCATCTGAATCTGCCTTAGTTCTTCATCGGGTAGAAGGTATGTTCTCAAGGCACGCTTCGAAAATGGTAGTTTCCAAAGCAGCTGAACTGTTTCATCTATCAGATAGCTCCTGTGTTGTGGGTATGCAGAAAATACCTACACTCAATTATGAATACATCATTACAGTAGAACAAATGGCAGCTGTAAAGAGAAATTTAAAACAATAGATTACAAATTACCCCGCAGATTAAACCAATAGCCTTTAATTGCAAGAGCTGGCAATTATCAACCAAGAACGTAGAAAAACTAGTCTTTATTAATTGTAGAATGCAGCTATCAGGGAGGCGCTCGATTGACAGCAGATCTCTAAGAAAACCAAGGATCGTACAGAGTTTCTGAAGCACAGTATTTACAGCAGCGGCCACCCTAATATAAGGAAACAGAGTTAAGTTAGAAGGCAGCTCACTGGAGATCTACACATATAATAAATCGTGGTACAAAATTCGTACAAACTTAGAAATAAAGGTAACAGTGGTAAGCACACTTGTTTCCAGTTGGCTTCCTTGCTTTAACACTTCTACTACCACGTCGCTTCTTGTTCGGCGAACCAAATTCAACATCATCGTCTTCATCTTCTTCACCTTAGATATGAGAAACGTGATCAAAAGGGAGTTTTGGGTGTTTACATTTGTGAGGAAGGGGGATTAGAAACAGATAAAATACAGCCGATCTCACAGAAACAAACCATATGGAAACTTCAAGGCCAACATGATATGATATAGCGATGAGATCATTACCATCATAAAAGCCGTTTTCATTTGGTTTATGTAGAGCACGATATGATGGATCACAAGCACACATACTCTCCATAATCTGATGCCTAGAGAAGTCCAGCACTCTTTCAATGACCTGGTATCGACATAATATGAGGAAAGACTCAGAAAACTTTGATAACCTCATTCGAATAAGCTAATAGAGTGCATAACATGCGCAACAGCAGAGGACTATAAAATCTAGTAAGCAAACTAGTAGGAAATTGAGAATACCTCTTCCTTGTATAGCTGCTTTGGCATGTCAGGATGAGTCATTACAGCTAAAGCTGCATGAATTGACTCTAAGGCACAAATTACCAGCGACATAGCATTTGAATCAGACTGGAACAAGTATAAATTATATCAAACAAAAGAAGTGCACACGAATCCACAATATCAGTTCAGGGTTTTCTTGTAAGGACAAAATGAACAGGTTTATGTGTGAAACACAACCCACGCCAACAAATTCATTGTGGTAGAAGTCTTGGATGTGTCACCAAATTCTTGCTTTTCAAGAATATCGGATCATATTCGAGCAGCCACGCCAACTTGACAGTTAAAGACATGTCAATCAGAATGAAAAATTGAACCATAAATTTAAAGAAAGAAACCAATCAATAAATCCTACATTCAAATTACTAAATCTGCTGCTGGTATACACAAAATTACAACAGTAACTCAGAGACGACGGCAAAGAGGACATGCTTAGTAGTTCAAGGTGCTAACAGATACAGTGTACAGTGATAGAAAAACTAAACAAAAAATCAGTGAAATATACTGCCTACACAAGGAGCATATGCTACTCAATTCCCTACGGAAGTAGAAATATATATACATGTACTTCCTAGATACTAACCTCTCTCCATTAAAAGCAAATCATTGAAATCAACGCATCAATTTATAACTTACATCTACATTTTCATCAACGGATACACCTTCCGCTGCACGAATTTGAAGATCAAGAACACTTAAAAGTTTGACAAGGATATCCAAAGGAACCAAGTGCAGGATTTTCTTTCCACGGATGGTCATTGTATCATTCACAAGTATCTTTAAATCAGTAGAAGATAACAACTGTGCATCAGCTTCATCTTGATCTTCATTCAAAATTTCTGCTCTGCTGCATAGCTCCTCCAATCTCTCAGAATAGCCTCTGATGATGCCATCTAAACAATCAACATCATTTACACCGTTATGAAAGCAAACATAAAAAAAAAACATATTATTTCAAGACTGTCAATGAACAAAACCAACCTTGAACCTCAATAGGATCTGGCTGGGTTAAGGAGACATCATCATTTCCTTTCTTCTTAACTTTCTGTCTTCTTGACGATACGGATGTCTGTGCGCCCTGCAATGATTAGTTCAATACGAGAGGGAGAAGAATAACGTAGAATGAATCTCTTGCCAGAGTAAAAATAAAGACCCACATCAGCGTGATTTCCACTAGATTGGTGATTAAGAGCTCCTTCATGTTTTCTCTGGCTGGTAGAAGGTTTGTTCTGTTCAACGGTCTCATTTTCAGGTCTCAAACTACTATGATTCCGCTCCTTGATAAGACCTGAGAAGCTTGAACAACACAGTATACAATCAGCAGAAAAATTAATTATTTCTACTCTCTTCTTTCTTTCAATATACTTAATGGTGTTTTGTGTAGGAAACAGATCACCGTCCTATATAGAATTAACTGTGGAAAGAACACGGAAAAAGCATTCGATGCAAGTCAAAGAAACAAATATTGAGGTATAGCTTTTAATTTCATAGACCAACTTTCCAAATTTCATTCAAAACAAATGCATGTGTAACTATGCAACATAGATATTCTTCCAAGAAACGACAAATAAGAAAGAGCAAAAATGAGAATTATAGAAACATGTTAAATTATATATTCAGGATAAGAACAAGAACTATATGTAAAAAATCTCTGCACAGAGATAATAAGCAGCACCTATACGAATAAATTCAAACTCCATTCAGTTATTCTGCATAAATTTATCTACAAATTCATGGAATTGTTGCACATAATGCTCCGATTCCAGCCAATCAGAAACTGATTCCAATGAAAACATGCATTAAACGGAAGATAAGAAACTATGAAATGCTAATGTTACCTTTTTACCTTTAATTGAAAAAAATAATTTGAGCACAACGAGCAACTTAATTCGTGAATTGATACAGCTTAGAAAGTGAGCAACAGAAATACTATGGTTACCTGGAATGGAGTACTCAAATGCTTCAGAATCGTATTGGAGAACTTGGTGATAAAGGCTTGAAGGCTCAGTGGAGTTACGGGAAAGAGAAGAAACGCCTTCTCTAAGATTCCTGCAGTGACAATCAGATAATACCAACCATGATTAGCATATACAATGAAAGCTTATAAGTAATAATTGTAGGTTTGTTCTACTTGTTTCTTTGTTTTCACCAAAAAGACCAAGGGAAATTGGAAGGTAGTATCTTCACAAACGTGAGGTGAGAAACATTGATTTTGACCCGATGGAGACTGATGATATGTGCAAACTGAAAAAGAAACACCAAGGGTAAACCTCTAATGTCACTTTGGCACATGATACCTTATTATGTCAAATTAGAGTAACCAAAGCATGAAGTGCTACTTGGGTATACCAAATTTCACGGCCGACATACAATGAGAAGCCATGCATATAATTTGTGGGGCGTACAAGATTGCACATTTTAGGACAGTAACAAGATCAACAGGAATATATGCCTTACTTTTCCGAAAGAAGTTGTCCCAAAAACGGTGCATCAATAACTCGCAACATCTGATGCACTGATGAAAAAAGAACATCTAAAAATGCAGTTTTTTCCCCAAGTTATGGTGCTGCCATGGAATTTGCTCTCGACAGTTTAGTACGAGGTCTATTTTGTAACTCTGGGAACTGACGTACCTTTCCTATGGTCATTAGTAGTTAAGAGAAAAAACAATAAAGAAGTAACAGAAAACCAGGTTTTGACGAAGATTTGACATGAGATAGTTGAAATTGCTCTAGTCTGTTATCTATGAGTGCTATTATCATTATGCCTGGAATTATCATTCCCTATTATCTACTATTCTGTTCATAATGACACATGGAGAAGCGGTAACAAGAATTCCACACAGAAATTAGACTGAATCCAAAACAAGTCCCTGCTCGATACCCCTATATATTTGCAATTGCAAATAATCATGTCCAACAGCATGTCTGATTGTGTTTCTGAGGACACATGATACTGCAGAATCTCATCAGGGGCCACATGAGGAGTGAAAAATATACCAGTGGATAATCCTAACTCAAAATCTGAGTGTTATCTTCAGTAGTTCACCTCCACACAACTACTTAGAAAACTTATAAATCTTCTTAGACCATTTTAACAGCCAAAAAATGGAAACTATTCAAATGAAAGCTTACATTAGAAATCTATGCAAGCATCGTTATAGTGGTTTGGACTCCAATTAAAAACAACAAGGCCAACAACTTCCTATAAGACGCATACTCGCAACCAATCTCTAAACATAATTACTATTCCACAGCTTCAAATCTTGTGTACAAATCAAATTGAACTTCAAAATACAAGAATTACGAATTGAAACATTGAGACTAGGTAAAAATATTACAAAAAGATTTAGTAACCTAGTTGACAATAATAGTTATAGAATTTACTGTAAACTCAGTGGAACAGCAAAAAAATCTAATTATGTCTGAATTTCTAGTTGTGCTTGTTGGAGTTGTTTGAATATAAAATATATCAGATAATACTAACTCAAAATTCGAGTGTTGTCTTCAGTAGTTCACCTCACATAAATACTTACTAGAAGATTTAAAAATTCTTAAACCATTTTAACAGCAGAAAAATGGAACTCTCCAACTGAAAGTCTATATAAACTATAATACGCATACTTGCAACCAATTTCTCAACATAGCTACTATTTCACAGCTTTAAATCTTGTATGCACGATGATATGATATCAAAATATAGGAAATACGATTTGAACATTAGAACTCAGTAGACATATTACAAAAAAAATTAACCTAAATGACAATTACTATTCAAATGAAAGCTTACATTTGAATCTATTCAAGCATCATTATAGTGGTTTGAGCTCCAAACAAAAGCAATAAGGCCAACAACTTCCTATAAGACGCATTTCTCAACATAATTACTATTCCACAGCTTCAAATCTTGTGTATAAAAACAAAATAGACTTCAAAACACAAGAATTTCGGATTGAAATGTTAAAATCTCAGCAAGCATATTACAAAAATAAAATAAAAAATAATAATAACCTAATTGACAATTAACAGTTGTAGAACACAGCGGAACAGCAGAAGAAAACTTACAAGTAAGAAACGTCAGTGTGTCTAAGTAGATCTGCGATCTTAGTAGCTTGAGAAACAACATCATTTCGAACAGACGACCTAATTACATTACTTGGTGTTGTTTCATCATATAATCGAAGCTCTTGATCAAGAGCACCGCAGAAAACTGGGAGCGAAGGCAAAGGTAGACAAGGAGCTACTTCTGAATGTAGTGTATTCGTTAATCGACATGCTTTTTCGTAACCGAAGAATTGATGATTCGGAGGATTATTCATCGATTGGATGAAACAAAAATCTAATTATCAGAGAAAAAAAATCAAAATCATTCAGTAGATTTAGTTTGAAGAAGTCCTAAGGAAGAAAAAAATGAAAGAAGCAAATGGGCGGGGAAAATGGGAGGAGGAAGGAGAGAAAATTATTGGGATTTTTTTTCGGAAGGGAGAGAATTCTTACAGTTGCCGTCTTCTATGAGCATTTTGAGTCAAGGAATAAGAGAAGAGTCCAAACTAGGAATTTACTATAATGTCCTTGCTTTCAGATAATTGCAAAACTTCTTTGAGAATCTTCGTTTTGAAACAGCTTTTTCCAATGTACTTGGAAGTGAAAACCATTTTGGTGTGGTGTACTTGGGAATTCTTTTAAATACTGAAATACTAGTATACTTACCTAAAAAAAAACTAAAATACTGCTCCCTCAGTCCTATCTATAAATGCGAAAAAGTAATATTCTTTTAAATTAAAAAAAATAAATTTTTTTAAATTATCATTTATCTCCTTAGTTTATATTTATCTCATCCTAACATAAATACTAAGATTTATTTATGTATTTTTGTTTTTACATTAAATAAGTTGTGATAATATTCGTGCATCATAAATAACGCTATATTTGAAAAAAAAAAAAAATTAAAATAGGAACTCTGTTTATCTAACGAAACAACAAAAATCCTAACTCCATCTTTATATGTGGTTCGGAGGAAATATGTATCAAGCAGAGGGATTTTTGAATGTTTTTAATTTAAATTTTCCCACAAACAAAATAAAAGTAAAAATAATACGAGGAAAAACTGGTTAAATTAAAACATTAAGGGACAAAAACAAAGCCACTACTAATAGTATTAGTGTAAACATGTTTTTAATACCCGAGTATAGTAATTTTGCTCTTTTAAACCTAAAAAAAGATATAGTTTATGGTGAATTTGGTTTCGTAATTTTAAAAGTGGGATTTACAAAAGCGGGGTATTTAGTAGGATTATAATTTCTTTTACGTGTTGATTGTCAAAATTCTTCAAATTCACATTTACTTCGAGATATATCAGAGCAAGCACTATGGTGTCCTTTTTCTTGGCTTGGTCATGGTTATCGAGAACAACCACAATGTAGCCAATAACAACCACTATGATAGAGAAATTATGTGAAATCTAATAGCTAGATAAGTCATGGTTATTGGATGTTTATAGATGTGCAGCATGCGTTAGCTAAGCCATAACTTGCGGAAACTGAGTATTCGATCAATTAGGGTTGGGCAGAAACTCATTATCCGACTATATATATATATATATATATTATGTATCACCACGGCCTACGGCCGTGACGGTAATCAAATTTTAGGGTTAGCTGGAGCAGTATGTCAGTTAGGATTAGTGTTAGAGAGTTGTTATGATTGAAAAATATAACTAAATTCAGAAATACAATTAAATTAGGAAATCGATAATTAAATTAATATGGTCAGATTTGGAAATCGTTGAGATTATGAAAGTAATAACTAAGTTATGTTAATTTGGGCTAAGATGAACCTTAACTTATTCAAATTTGACATTCAAAATAGATCCCTGACTTCTTTTTTTTTTCCGGGTGATCACGGCCGTTACTTGTCTTGTAGACATATAAAAGTATCTTTTTTATTATAATATTGATATATCTATTTCTTACTAAATTGTAATCTCTTTTTGGATATCTGAATTAAATACTGATCGGAAAAGTCAGTTCCTCCATATATTGTGTGTGCGGAGACTGAGTTTTTGTCCCCTATAAGCCAAGGCCCATTGTTGGTGCGTTTTTTTCTTCTTCCAAAGTTTGGCTTAGTTACAGTAGGGTTTTTAACTAAGTCAAGGTGCACCATAATACTTGTTCTAATCCTATCAAATTCACTCATATTGAGTTGGATCCGCTATTTAAAATTGATTTGTTGAGAAAATTAAAGAAGGATGGGCCCACTTTTTTCAACCTTAAAATCCGTTATAAAATTAATTATCTAGCTCATCTCTCCTCAGTCATCCGTCGTATTCCTTCATCAAGAGTCGCGTAAAACCAAAACCCTAATCTACTTTACTATTTGTTTTAATTTAATTTATTTGTATTCACAATGACACCTTCTTGTATAATCGAGTCTTCAAATTATTTGTTTACATCTCTCCCTGTATGGGAAACCTTTTTTATCATATAGTTCATTACGAAATCTTTACATCAAAGTTGGTGGCCGAAGTTAAAGAAAAAACGAAAAAAACAAATGAACAAAAAATGAGAACTAAAAAGGATTTATAAGTTTCATATAAAATATAAAACGATGTCAAATGACACATGACATTATATAAATTATAAGATTTCTTTTTGAGTTGCCAGACGCGCTAGATATGTTTACAAAATTTCTCGAACTTAACTCCCCTAGAATTAAAAATCCCTCGGAACTACAATTTCCACAACAAACATGATAAATGTGTATTATGTTAGTGTTGAATCCATACACTTAATTGTTAATTTTCCTACAAATCACTTTGTATTATGTTTATTTAATTTTTTTGTTTGTTTTTATTTTCACTAGGTGAATCGTCCAAAGAGAAATAGAAATGTCCACATATATGCTAAGATAAGAAAGTATTACAAGTGTAGAAGACCCTGGGACCAAGTAAAGAAAGCAATATTTTAAATATGTATGGAAAATGGAAGGCTTCGTCCAGGTGGACCAAGCAAACGTATTGTTGCTCGGTCAGTCATGGTCGAGCACACGCACCATGTGCTCATTGAGTAAAGCATTTTAAAGATCCACTTTTGATATTAGTATTTATATTTTTGCAACCTTCTATTTACGATGTATACTAATTCTGCTTTTGTGTGTTTTGTAATTCGTATGGACTACAACCGAGTGGCAAGGACGAAACCAGCGATAATCCTAGCTGGGGCAAAGTAAATTGTCATTTTGGGTGCTATAAGGTCCATTTTCTATCTTACTTTTTTTTCCTGTTTTTGGGACTTCATACGAACCTAATCAACATGGAAAATGATGTTAATCAAGGACGACACAAGTGAACAACCAATCAATACCATTAACCTTAGGGTGATATCAAGATTAAATATAAAAATTCATCCACCTGAGGTAGCAATACTGATTTTTTCTTATGATAGCTCTTTCTTTATGCTATGGTTACCAAATGTGTAAGCAAAGTTTTCAAGTAAGCATGCCATAATATACAACTGCTACATAGAAATTAATCTTTTTATATTTTTTTGTGGGGATTTGATATATCACATAATAAATTAATAAATATTATGGCTTGAGTTGGGGAGTCATATCACTTAACAATGGTTATTTTTGGCAGGTTCTTCGTTTGATTCAAAAAAATTATTATGTTGCTTCCTCTAAAGCTATTTTTACAATAATGGGCAATTTGTATCTGTTTCACTCATAGTTGTAATTTGGTTACAAAATCTGTAAATACCCCATGGTTATTATTTCCATGTTTTGGCTCTTACACCCATCTATGTAGTTTTTTTTCCTTGAGGTTTATGATGTTTGGGTTATTTCTCCTTTTAATTACCAAATACAGAGTGTTAATATATGTTTTATGCTTCAATATCAATTATTTTCCTATTGTATTACGCAGACCTTCATATCATCCATCATATGTGATTCAATATCCCCTTTTATTTGATTTGTATTTTAGACTAATTTTGTCTTTCGGTTTACGTGTTATTATATTTGTCCATGGGGTTTTCCTTTACTTAGTATGCTTATGGTATAGTGATTGGCGTGGAATGATAAATTTGAAAGCGTTCTCAATGGTTAAAATCAATTCATATGGAGTTCTTTAAATGAAAACCATTATTTTAGCATCACTAGGTATGTTTTTGAACCTTTTTTTTTTTGTCGGACGATATATTTATTTTATACCTTAATACATTAATGATGGTCATATTTGCAGGTTTGGTCGTATAAAGGTACATGATTTAAGGGATTTCTGAAAAAGGGAAAAGTTGTTTTGGATTATCTATTTAGGTGGTTCTTCATTGTTCTTGCCTTAGAAGATGCTAATTTTTGTTCATCCAGTTTAATAATTCGTTCGAGTTTGATAGGGAATATTACAATTAGCAGAGGTTGTGCATGGTGTTGGTCTTAAGATGATAAGATAGCTATAATTGGAAGTTGCCTTGCAAGATCATCCCCTGCTAGGTTTTAGAGTTCAAACAATAACAGTAAATCTAATCAGGTTATTTACACATTTACCATTAATTTGGTAGATTTTATGTTGCCTCTGTCAACTTTATTTATTGTTTTTTAAACAAGCTTTATGATGTATTCTAGATTAAATTTTTGAGGTGTATTTGTTCCTTTAGGGAGCACAACAAGAAAAATCAATATTATATCATCGATCCATGTTACCTCTTTTAAGGGCATCTCCAACTATGCGATCAGACTAAAAAACCAAAGACTAAAATTTTTAGTCTTTGGTCCGGCCCAAGAATAGCCGTGTATAGTCGCGCGTTGTCTTACCGATTCGCCTGTTGTTGAGCGTTATTCCAGCGTAGCGCTTGGGGGGGACGGGCGAAATTCTATCGTAACGCTTGCGCTAAACGGTCTCCTAGCGTCTCGCTCGGTGTGGGACGGAATCCTAACGTAACGCCTGTAGTTGGACGGTATCCTAGGATCACGCTAGAGAGACGGGCGGTATCCCAGAATCGCGCCTGGTCGGGCGAAGTGCTAGCATATCGCTTAAAAGAGTTGCAATCGTGCGAACTGAGTGTGTGAGTAGAATGGTACATGCGGTGTCCTAGCACTCCTCCTACAAAACCCAAACGGAGCACTAGAGTACCGCTTAGATTAGCGTGTTAGATTAGTATATTAATTAGTGTATTACTTAGATTAGTATATTGTACTTAATTTAGCTTACTGTAAGACATAAGCTTAAGTATAGGCGGAGTTAAAGTTAGTGTTAGTGTTAGCTTACTGTAAGACATAAGCTTAATTAATTTTCTTAGTGTTAGTGTTAGTGTACTTAACTTAACTTAATTTAGCTTGAGTATAAGCGTAGTGCTAGCAGCACGTTAGATGGTAGGCGGCATGCTAGCAATACGCTCCAACTGAGCGGTAATCCAACAACACGCTTGTGTGTGGGCATCCTAGTACCCCGTTTCATCAGACGAACCCCTAGAACAACGCTTGATCAAGCGAACTGCTAACTTCCCGCCCGTGTTTCTAAGCGAACTCCTAGATTAACGCTTGGCTCTGGGCGAATTTCTACGCCAACGCTTAGCACCAAACGGTATACTACGAACCCACTCGACTATAACACTATCCACTATAATTTTGACTACTTCTGCTCAGCTACAATGGAAAATCCCGACTATCCACTATTAACAGTCGCTCCATTGCGCTTCGAAAACACGGACTAAAGATCATTTTTGATCTTTACTCCCCCATTTGATCGTTCCCCTGTGGGCGCTCTAAGTGATTGTTTGTTGCAGCCTTTAGGTGCTTGATGGTTAATATATTGTTATCAATCTAAATGTTGGAGTTACTTTATATAAATACCCAACAATCATCTCTCAAGTCTTCATTTGGATACAAATCCGTTATCAGAATATACAGGTCCTATATAAACCTTTATTTATCCATTATACTAATTTATCCAACCACATTTGTAATAGGATAATCTAATAGGAACGAGTGTCAAATGCGAGAATTGATAATCATAAACCTAAGGTACCGCTGACAACATGTACAAACATGTACGGTTATTTTTGGAAAAAATAAGAAGAATAATTCAAAGAATAATAATTAATACAATATTAATTTAGACATAAACTATTAGTATCTAAGTTGTAGCTTATTTTTTAGCTTCGAAACGAGATATATAATGTCCAATTTAGATCAAAAATAAAATAGTTATGATCATTTTAGTAAAAAGTAAATATCTAAAAATTAGGGTTATCAAAATAAAGAAAAGAAATGAGTTATATTTTATAACTCGGTTGAGTCAGCCCAGTTATATGGGATTTCTATATATGTTAATGGGTTGGACACGGATCAAGAAAACGGGTAAACGGTTGGGGTTTATGGGTTAGTCTAATGGGCTGGCCTAGCCCAGTTGACTAGTCTTTGGGCCTAGCAATTTTGAGTTTGAATATTCTTTTATGTTTTTGCATCACTTAGAGTCTGAATTAGCATTCAGTTCCTTTTACAAATTTGTAGAGTTTTTCGAGAATGTTCTTATAACACCTAATTCATCTATTTTGGATGAGTATATATACATTTATTTATGATAAAAGTACTGAATACCAGGTTATAAAATCATTAATAGAATTAGAAGTATTAGTTATTTCACTTGGCCAATATTCGAGAACTTGTTTGATATTGTGTTATGAATGTTGTGTGAGCCTATTGAATGTATTCTTATAGTGCTTGTGTGGTTAATAGTTAGTATATATTAACAATGATCGATTCAAAAGATAATCAAGTGGATTGAGGAATATGAGGTAGGCGTGGCTTGTCATCAAAAGAGGTGGGAACTTTATAACCTTCTTATAAGCACTGAGTTTATTTTTATCTGCAAGCATGGTGTGTTTTTACTATCCGTGAGCATATTTTTGTGTATATATGAATGTGTATGTTGTGTGATATTGCGTTGTGCGTTTTTCCACGCAAGGAGGGTTTGTGGTTTTCCACGGCTTCTTGCTAAGTTGAGTGGATCAACATTCTTCATCGTTTGAATATTATCAGTAGGACAACTGTCACAGACTGGAAAATTTCGCCTCCGACGCGTTGTGCTGGAGCAGGCCAAAACTCCCCACTGCGATATTTAAAAAGTGTAACCAGACCTTAAAGCTTAACTTTCCTCTAGAAAATTCAGGTAAATTTTTGCTTTCCAAGCATACCTTGTAAGCATTATACTCGAAACGTAGTTCCCACATCATTCAAGCTACGTTTATACCATTCCAGGTATATTTGTCATTCCAAACATGCTTTGCAAGCATGGTACTCGGACCGTAGTCTCCATATTGTTCCAAACTTATCCTTTACCTACAAAGGGTGTAAGGCCATTAAAGCCCATGGTGAATGCCTTCAACAAGTATCACCTAAGTATAATCCTTGTCCAGGCCTGACCCATGCCTCAGACTAGCATACCATTCCAACTTACCCTTATTCTACCAAGGGTTGAAGGCTATACAAGCTAATGGGGATGCCTTTGGCAAGCATCACATAATTCCGATCATTGTCCAGGCCTAACTCATGCCTTGGACCAACAACTAGGCTATTTCAAGCCTAAACTCTCGCTTCATCAATTCTACTTCGACCATGCGCTGGAGCTTGCACTTATCTTGTTCTTGTCAAGGGTGCAACATTCAGACACATGACATTCCGTACCGCAACGGTTGCTAGGAAGTATGAGCAATCCATCAAATGGAATTACAACTGCCCCAATCAAGTGTTGTAACAATCATCTCTTGCTTAGCCTTTCCGAGCCAGATGATATGAGCTACCCTATTGTCGCAATCATCTCCCAAATTAAATGATATGAGCGACAAGGTGCTGCACCTCAATGCATTACATTGCGATTGCCTATGTACCCAACCCGTACCTTGAAGAGATCAAGCATGACCGTAGTTCATCAAAGGGTTAATTCGGAAGGAACTAGCAACTTAAGCCTATTAAGGCAGATCTAACCTTGATTCCAACTTCGTTGCAAGGCCAAAGGACAAGCAAAGCCTAGTCCGTATAGGCAGAAGGACTTTCGCCAGGTATGCACTAGCTTGTGCATAACTATCGTTATTTACTATGCAAATATGCATTCTCAAGTACGTAGCACGATTGCATTATGCTTTCACATAAATCAAGCTTTATAGGCTAAGCTATATGCTTATTGATGCTTTAGCATCAAGTATGCTCCAACGTATAAGCTACGTCGCATTTATATGTGCATTACCGCTTATGCACATTCATCCAACGTCCCCTCCCTATATATATTTTATTCGCATTTCCACAAATAAATATTAGAAAGGTAGAGGTCATCCATCGACTGCAAGGCCGAAATGAAGAATTATTGCCAAAGCCAAACATCGGGTAAGCATCAAAGCACATTTAAGCTTCATCGGTTAAGATACCAGCATATTGATGCTTATGCATCAAGTATGCTCCAACGTATTGGCCACTTCGCATATCTGTACTGCATTACCCCTCATGCACATTTAAGATTCATCGGTTAAGCTACAAGCATATTGATGCTTATGCATCAAGTATGCTCCAACGTATAGGCTACATCGCATTTATATGTACATTATCGCTCATGTACATTCATCCAACATCCCCTCCCTATATATGTTTTATTCGCATTTTTACGAATAAATATTAGAATGAGAGGTGTCATCCATCGAATGCAAGGCCGAAATGAATATTTCTTGCCAAAGCCAAACGAATAAACACGCTGATGCATCCTGGTGATGCATTCTTGGCTCGGTGATGCATAATTGCATAATTCATCACGGCATAATAGTGCCTTAGCACTATGATGCGTTCATCGAATAACGACATTGGCTCGGTAATGCATTGAATAATGCATCACAACATATAGTGCCTTATGTCACGGCCCACCCATTTTCCTACATATTGGGATAGCCCGTGACAAGAGTCTAGGTCCATTAGAAGAGCCTAGAAGATTATGGAAGAACATGGAGAAGTCCACAAGCTTCCGGAACATTCTTGTACATAGAATATTCCTTTGTATATTTTTATAAGTGGTAGAATACTCTAGAAGGTGATGATTCTATAACATATTCTAGAATCCTCCATTGTACACTATATAAGGTGGAGAGCTTATTTGCTCAAATCATCCACCAAGAGCTCTCTTCAGCATTGTAACATTCTCTCTCCAATAATCAAATACTCTCCCACTTTGAAATCTCTAAGTCTCCAATTCTCTTTGTGTTCTTTAAGGCTTACTTGAAGAGTTCAAGTGCCGCACGGTCTAGTCCAAAATCTAAGCCCGTGACAGTTGGTATCAGAGCGAAGTTCAAAACTCAAGAATGACTGACATTAATAGCAACAACACTATGGAGAAAGGTGTCGATGGCCATACCAAAAAAAGGGCAAAATCCAAGGATACACAAACAGGTCTTGAGGCAAGAATGGTACGTATGAAAAAACGAGTGAGTGATTTCCTTATACGCGTCGAAGAAGAGTTTCTGACAAAGGAAACTTTTGACGGGTGGAAAGATACCATTGAGGAGGCCACAAGCAAGGCGTTGGACGGTATCAAAATGGACGCGGAAGCCCGGATACAAAACGCGATGGAGGATGTCGTAGAGGACGTGAAAGCCAAGTTGCAGTCAGTTGAGCAAGAACTGGAAACGGTTAAGGGCGAATTGGTATTGTGCAAAAGGGTTGTCATAAACCAAGCCATGCACGAGGGACCAAGAAAACTCTCAAAGTATTTTGAACATCTCGAGTTGGAGGAGGATGCAAGGAAGATCAAAAGAGCAACGGTGTTTATCACGGAGAATGCCTTAGCATGGTGGAGACTTCGAAACCAAAAGATTCAGCAAGGTAAGGCTATTATCGCTACTTGGTCAGATTTTAAAGTCGATCTTAAGAAGTTCTTTTACCCGGAGAATGCGGCTTACGAAGCGAGAGCAAAGTTAAAGTATCATAGCCAAAATGGGTACAATCAAAGAGTATATTGAGACGTATACAAACTTGTTGCTGGAAATTCCCAATTTGATCGAAGAAGAGAAACTCTTTAACTTTATGTGTGGAGCAAAGCCGTGGGTAAAACAAGAGCTGGATCGACGTCGTATGCAAACGCTGACCGAATCAATAGCCTTAGCCGAAACCTTGATTGAGAATACAAGGCCAAGATTTGAAGAAAGATGGAAGACTTCAAGGAGTACAAACTTCGAAGAAAGAGGAGAAACTTCAAGAAGTCACCATGCCAAAGGTGGGGAAGCGAAAAAGGATAGAGACAAGCATACCTCGAAAAAGTATCTTTCGTAGAAGGACAAAACTTCCGAGCATAAAGATAAAGGTAAGCCCTCCTACTCTTGCTTCTTATGTAATGGGGATCATAAAGTCCGTGATTGCCCGATGAAAGGTAAACTTGGTGCGTTGGTGGAGGAAAGTGGATCCGACGAGGAACTGGATTCCATGATGAGTTCGCTCCAAGTGCTAAGCAGTATCTAAGATAAGATGGAGAAGGCCAAAAGCAAGGACAAGACTCTAATATTCGTATACATCCAGGTGAATGGGAAGACCTCTCGCGCCTTAGTGGATACAGGCGCTATGCACAAATTCGTGTCGAAGAAAGAAGCATTGCGGTTAGGCATGAATTTCGCTAAAGGAGGAGGTACCATGAAGGCGGTGAACTCAGATGCAAATCCACTAGAAGGCGTGGCGCGTTGAGTAAGAATGCATCTCGACAGGTGGGTTGGAACGGTCAACTTCTTGGTGATCCCTATGGACGACTTCGACATGGTGTTAGGCATGGAATTCATGTGCGAGCAACGTGCCATTCCTATGCCACCTTTTGACTCCTTGTGTATACTCGGAGAAAAATCAACACACCTTATCCCAGTGACTAGGGAGAAAAATAAGACCATGGTGCTGCCGGCGCTACAACTTTCAGAAGGGTTTAAGAAGGGTGAGGTAACCTTCATAGCGACAATGAAGGAGAAGAAACCGACTACCCAAGTTGAAAAAGTTTCAAAAGGCATGAAGAATGTTCTCGAAGAGTTCGAGGACGCGATGTCGAAGGAGCTTCCCAAGAAGTTGCTGCTAAGAAGGGAGATCGATCATGCGATCGAGATGGAGCCTGGCGCTAAACCTCCCGCGAAAGCACCTTATCGAAGGTCCCCACCAAAGGTGATCGAACTGAAGAAACAACCTTTGACACCAAGAACTTTGGTCACTTCTTATGCAAGTGCTAGCCCCGGAGCATACAAGACCGTGAAGAAGTGGGTCAAAAAATAGGCGGCATGTGGAGTTCCAAGCTGGCGACATGGTCAAGCTTCTGCCCCAACAATTCAAGTGCACTCGGCCGCTACGCAAAGGCTAGTTATGCAAGTACGAAGGGCCGTTCAAAGTACTAGCAAAAGTGGGCAAAGCTTCTTACCAAGTGGGACTTCCAACAAAGATAAAAATCCATCCCGTCTTCCACATGAGCAATTTAAAGGCGTTCAACAAGGACAAGGAAGACGAGAGTCGGAGAGTAACAAGACGTGCACATCCCATGATTACAACTTCTTTCGACAAAGTTGTAGACGAGATACTAGTTGACCGAATTGTTCGAAGAAGGGAGTGCTTCCTTGCAAGGAATACTTAGTGAAATGGAAAGATGCATCAGTACAAGAAGGAACATGGGAGTCCGGAGAGTCCCTCTGGAAATTCAAAGATGCGATCGACCAGTTTCACGCAGAAGTCGCGACGAGAACGTCGCGAGAATAAGTGGGGGAGAATGTCACGGCCCACCCATTTTCCTACATATTGGGCTAGCCCGTGACAAGAGTCTAGGTCCATTAGAAGATCCTAGAAGATTATGGAAGAACATGGAGAAGTCCACAAGCTTCCGGAACATTCTTGTACATTGAATATTCCTTTGTATATTCTTATAAGTGGTAGAATACTCTAGAAGGTGATGATTCTAGAACATATTCTAGAATCCTCCATTGTACACTATATAAGGTGGAGAGATCATTTGCTCAAATCATCCACCAAGATCTCTCTTAAGCATTGTAACATTCTCTCTCCAATAATCAAATACTCTCCCACTTTGAAATCTCTAAGTCTCCAATTCTCTTTGTGTTCTTTTAGGCTTACTTGAATAGTTCAAGTGCCGCACGGTCTAGTCGAAAATCTAAGCCCGTGACACTTAGCACTATAATGCATTATTTGTATGCAAATTTTGCTCGGTGATGCATTGCATAATGCATCACGTCATAATAGTGCATCAACACTATGATGCTCTCACTTACGCAACTTCGGCTCGGTGATGCATTGGATCATGCATCACGGCATATAGTGCCTTTGCATTATGATGCTCATACTTATGCAAATTCGGCTTAGTGATGTATTGGATCATGCATCACGGCATATAGTGCCTTTGCACTATGATGCTCCAACTTATGCAAATTCGGCTTAGTGATGCATTTGATCATGCATCATGGCATATAGTGCCTTTGCACTATGATGCTCCAACTTATGCAACTTCGGCTTAGTGATGCATTGGATTATGCATCACGGTATATAGTGCCTTAGCACTATAAAGCATTCTCCGTACGCAACTTTGGCTTGGTGATGCATTCAATAATGCATCACGACATATAGTACATTAGCACTATCATGCATTCTTCGTATGCAACTTTGGCTCGGTATAATAGTGCTTTTGCACTATCATGCCTCCTCGAATACATATCACGCGTAATATGACCTTAACATTATAATTAAAATTCAAGGCATCCACACCCTAATGCATAAATGGGTAAGCTTTATAAGCTTAGGATGAAGCTTCAACCCAAGCCATGACGCGTCCATGAGTATGCGCCATGCGAAAATTACGGGTGTTACAACAACATTCTTCACTGTCTCCATATTATATATAATATTAATAGTAGGGCGATATTCTTCACCGTTGTAGTATTATTTAGTAGGTAGGCATACTTCACCGTTCTGATTTTATATTTATGGAGAGTTACTCGTGTGCATATTATGCTTGATTGTTTAACTATCTGATCTTGATGGTAATATCTTGAATCATGGTTTGGGTGACCACTCTATATGGATGGTGTTATTATTAATTATTTTGGTTGTTATATCGTCCTTTTTCACTCGGCAACGATCAAGATCAAACGACTTTCTCCATTTAGTAGGGCGAGGTTAGGGTAACACTCTGCTTCTTAAATGCTTAAATTGATGAATGCTTTAATTTATTATTGCCTCCTTAAATGGTTGTTATTTTTACTAACGGTGAAGCATGTTAGTGATTACCTGAAAGTTTTATTTCCACTGAGCAACTTTTATGGGATGATGTGCTCACTCGTTTACACTTCAGTTTCATTTGTTAGAAGAAATGGTGCACGTGAATATATTTGTTCTCGTAGCTTGACGCTTTATCGAACTATAGATGTTGTGTATCTTGGTTACGTTTGCATATTTTAATTATATATATTGTAAAAACCAATACACTAATTTGTTTATACCATTTGAGAGATTTTCATTTGTAAAATATCAGAGTGTTCGGGTTTTGTGGTTTGGGTTATTTTATGTAGTTAGAAATCTTAAATAAATGATTCAGTATTCTTTGATGCCTCTTAGTATAGACTCTAATCAGGTGGTTTAGTTGGGGCGTCACAATAATGATGGATAGATAGGATCAATTAGATATATCATCTATGGTTCAGAGTCGACTTTTTTTTAGTATGGTTCGGTCTGGAATGGCCTAAGAATCGATACTTGTACTGGTGATTCCTCAGTTCTGATCTTTAAAACCGGTACCTATACCGTAAAACTTGGTTCCTGCTTGGTTCTCTCGTTTCCGGTTGGTTCTTGTGTAACCCTACTCATGTTTCACTTTAAAGCATGTATGGAACAAGGGGCAAGGTGGATTGCAATCCCGCAGGACAATAAACTAAGATTGGGTGGTACATGTATTTATATACTTAGGAATAAATATTCTTTGTTTAAAAGGTTGTAAATTATAATCGGTGGTTTTTTCCATAACAACTTACTCATATTTCACTATAATTACTAGGGATGCACAAACCCGACTCAGAACCGTCACGCGACCCGCGCCCGCTAATTTTGACCCGACCCGCACCCGACCCGTCGATAAATGGGTCGGGTGCGGGTGACACCTTCTCTCACCCGACCAGCCCGCCCAACCCGCCAGAAAATCCCTTATTTCACCTTCTCTACTTTTCTTCTTGAGCTTAACTGCATTTGTAAAAAAAAGAAAGAAAGAAAGAAACCAACTTCCTTCTCTCCTGCAACTCCAAGGTTTTTCTGTCTCTCTGCAAGTCTAATCTCTATCTCCCTCGTTTTATGTGTAGTCCCATATCGATTTTGAGATGGGGTCCGTGAATTTGATTTCTTACCGAAAAAATTAAAAGATTTAGTTTGGGGATCTAATTTTTCTAGGGTTTTGATGTAGTTTAAAAGTGGTAAATAAAGATTCGTTACTCAGACTTGTGAAGATTGATTTTAAATTTAATTTCTAAAACTAATATGAAAACTCAAATATTTTTTTTATAAAGTTGGGAGAAAACTGAGGCTAGGATTCCACTACTTTCCAATTTCAAAGTGATAATAATTTTAATCATGCAATTAAAACATTTTAATTTGATTCTAAATCATTGCAAAAATAGATTTTCAAAACAACAACTGTATAACAAAATCATGGAGCATCTAGGGACCTAAGCCGAGGCATGCACCATCTAACGGAATCACAATTGCTTAACAAAAATCTTTTAAATCAATTTTTAACCAAGGCAATTAATCATAAATAAATTGCATAAATTAATTAAATACTTACCACATAATTGTTGGAAAAGTAGCTTCCTGCATAGCCTCAAAGATGAAGTTTAGCTCCTCATTTTAATGAAAAAATCCTCAAAAATCATTTTTATAACTCAAAACTTGCTTACAATAAGAATAGAAATGCTCACAGACACCTTGATACGTTTATAAGTGTTGTTGTGAACACCTCACACCGTACAGAAGGTATTTCGAATGGATACGCAACAAGAAACAATTTTCTGTTGCGTTTTGAATTAAAGTACAGACTGTTGTAAATGAACGACACTTTGAGTGTGTAGTATGCTTCGTGTTCTTCCTTGGCAGCAGCAGAAATTTATTCGTCTGTGTACGTTTTTCTTGGCTGTTCACTTCAATTCTAAGCTTCCCAATCGTTTTCTCTCCCCTCAAACTCTCTAGTATCCTCTATTTATACTACCCATCACCCAAAACTTCCTTTAATCC
>JAJJMC010027604.1:214730-290036 GCA_023531435.1 Papaver californicum | reverse complement strand
GTGGGGTAGTAATAATAGAGACGAAAATAATATGGAAATCTCATTCAACATTAGCAATAGTCCAGATATTATAAGGAGGTTTTCATATCATATCAAGTGTATGAATGAGCCAACACAACACATAAATATAAGTAAATGTAAAGTAAAGCTGAGCAAGTAACCAATTCACACATTTAACGCGATGGATTTTATATGGCTCAACTATGCCTACGTCCACGGGGTAATGAGTTTAAATATTTATTAAGAGTTTTTTGTGTGGTTTACAAGTGAGAAAAGAAAGGCTATGATTACAATGAAATGACTTGACTGAACTTAAGACTCTCTTCTCTTTCTTAGCTCTAAAAATGTTTGACCCCTTCTCTTGAGATCAAGTCTAGTATTTATAGACTTTCTCCTTGCTAGCTACCATTGGTTTTGCAGCTGATTGACAAGTTCCTTTCTTGTGCCCTTTACGATCCCACCAAGGATCTTGATCCGCTGAGAAACCTCCACCTATCTCTGCTCCTCTGAACTAGCATTAAATGCTGAGTGAAATCCAACCACGTGTCTGACATATTTTACCAGGGCTACGTCATCAGATAATTTACGGATCTTCCACGTCTTCTCCTCGAGATGCGATAAAGTGAATCCAGGTGGTGATTCAGTGTATCTCTTTTGATTCCATGATTTTCGCTCATAGCATGGTTTTTGAGTAGATCATGGCTTCAAATGGTGCCACGTATTCAACAAAATATTTGTATTCACAGCTTTCCCATTTTCTTTCTCATGATATCAAGGGTAGTATGAGAAGAAAATATACCCATGTTTGCCGCCATTTAGCATGTTTCCCACGATTTGTTCCAACTTCTGTTGTGCAATAACTTTTCCTAGGATCTAGGTCTGACTAGACCTTGGATATCCCCTTTATGAAAGGAAGACTTTGGAAAGAGAACATACATTTATTTTTTCCCTCATCTTCTTCTTCTTCTCAAAGACTCTGGTCTTAGCCTCTTCATATTTTGTTGTTGTTGTTGTTCATCTTTGGTCTTTATCTCTTGACCGTTTGTTCTAGCTTTGCAACCAAAACTACTTCTTTTTTGAAGTAAGTTGCTTACTCCCTTTTTTTTGATTCGCTACTTGCTTTAGAATATGAAAATTAAACTTTTAGTTTAACATCTACTTACCTTAATCATGATTTATTAATGATGATGATATGTTTCTGATATGCCTCGCATGGTTTTATTGAATTGTGAACTGCTGTATGATTTGCGCCTTGTCTCCAAGCTTTATTATCATGTTTTTGCGCTTACCATAATCTTAGCCATTATGATGGCCGTAAATTGTTGTTCTTCAAGCTTTTTGGTTTTATTTCACTTTTTTGATCTGCAATTCTCTGGTGAGAAATTTTCTCAATGTTTTTTGTATTTTGACCGTTGAAAGTGGTCTTGTTGACCTTTGACTCTTTGCATGTGTCACACTTATTGTGATGATAGTTTTTTATTTTTTATTTCATTTTCTAACTAGTCCTCTGCATATTTCTAGACACTATGAGGTCTCCGCGACGTTCCCATCGTAGAGATGATTCTAAACGCGCATCTCTATCTAGAAACAAATCTAGTCGTTATCCAATGGATAAAGGTAGGCGCAGGCCACATCTAGATCAATATCCGTCTCCGAAGATTTATGCTAGCGCCACGCCTTCCCCGCATCCAATCCCTAAAGAGCCAGATAACGTGAATGTTGAAGAGTCTGCACTTTCCTTATCTTCGCAATTACCTCCACCACCTATACTACCAACAAACGGGTTTAGATGGGTGTTTCTTACAGTAATCGTGACTGGTCTTTAGCAGAGATCAAGTCTTCTTTTAATTTGGAGGAATTTGAAGTTGAGTTTTTTCAAGGCGACGCCTAGGGATGCACAACGGGCGGGCGGGTCGGTTTTGGGATAAAACCAACTACCAACCCGTCCATAGGCGGGTTCTGAAAATAAAAACCAACTACCAACCCGTCCACAAGCGGGTCGGTTTCAAACCGACCCGAGTAAGGTCGGACGGGTTCGGGTTTTTTTTTTTTTGCGGTTTAACCCGCATAACAAAAATACAGACAAGCCCAAATCAAATCCTTAGTCATTTTAGAAGAAGCCCACAAACTAATTCATCCCAATCCTTTCCTTTTTTTAATTCACGACATTCTCTTAGGCAATTTAACAAACACCTTGGGTGCGTTTCTGATAGTCATTCCGACAAGACTGGTTTGTGTTAGTTCAATATCAAATTATCTCCTTTCCTGCAGATATCATAAATTCAAACATACACCATTCATAAACGTTAACCCATTCAACCATATAACCAATGGAATCACCAAAGACCCCCATACTTCTCGACCATATACTGAGTTTCTTCTCGAGTTTTATACCGCCTTGAAATCTCAATTCATCTCCATAACAACCCATATAAACTGCCATCTTCTCTGACAAATCAAAACCCATCTCAAATTCAGAAGATTCTTCTTCAATAGTAACCCATTCTCTCTTGAACCCAACAGCAACACCAACCTTCCAATTTGCACACTATCTCGAGCTCAGCCACATCCCTTCACTGATTACTCTGCCAATAGACCACAATCAAAATCTTATCGAACTCAAACCATCATCTCTTGACTGAAATTCGGCTCCAACCCTTCTTTTTCCTCTTTCAAACAACCATAACCTTCTCTCTGCAGTCACCAAGTTCTAGCACTCAGACCCAATTCTTCTTTTCCACACCTTGTACAGATCCACCTTCTTTCATCTATTTTCGCAACTTACAATCTAAAACCCATTATCTCCATTTTTTATTCATTTCCTTTCTCGCCTTTATCTTCCCTGCCAACTGATATATCGAACTCATCTAAGAATAGTTTTTTGTTTTTTTAAGTTTGTTGTTAGATGGATGGCTAGGATGAAAACTATTAATCTCAATCAATGGCTAAAAATAATCGGGTTATACGGGCGGGTTCGGGCGGTTGCTGTACTAAACCCGTAAACCGAACCGTGATGACCGGGTTTTTTATTTTCAAAACCGTATACCAACCCGTGTCGGGCGGGTTCGGTCTAAAAACCCGCGGTTTTGTCGCGTTTGGGCGGGTACGGTTTTTCGACGCGGTTCCTGTGCAGCCCTTGCGACGCCTTGATGGAAGAGATGATTCGTCAATTTTATTTTGATGGACAACTGGCTGCTGGGCTGGTCCTTTCACTCTACAATGAGAATAACTATTTTTTTCTTGATGTACTTGTTAATCGGAGCAAGTGTGCTAAAGATAAGAAAACTCAAGTTCGTCATATTGCTCAGTATACAAGAAATTGGAGGTGTATTCTAAATGAGTGTTGGCGTCGTAACACTGGCAGAAGCAATGCTCGCCATTTTTATCCTCAGTTCGATTATAAGGATTATACTCCTAAGATTTTTAATGCCACTTACGCTGATTTCGTATAAAAGACTAATACCCTTCTCTGAAGTTGTGGTCCTCGACGTCTTCTTATTGGCCCAGCAGAAAAGAATAAAGGTGGAGTTCATCTTTTGACTGATGTTGACAAGAGAAAATTGAGGGAAGTCTTGACCGTGTTACAAGAACTAAATCGCCTTTAGAAGATAAGGATATGTTGCACATCGACCATGATTTTCGTTGGTATTGTACAGTCTTAAGGATAAAGGGTCCTAGGTTCAGAGGCTGGTCTGCTCCCAATGGGCCCCATACCTCTCTTCCTCCAAAGTATGATGGCTACGAGCCGTGACACTTTAATATAGTTGGTTGGTTAGATGTGAGTGAATTAGAGCATTTTTCTTTCATTTGGCTATGAGATATTCCATCTTTATATAAATTACTTATCAAGTAAATACTTGCGCAGGAGGCGGTTCCAACATAGTCTTTCGATAGTCGCGTTATTATGCCACAATTTTTTGATCAAAGCGCAAACGAGGTTCTGAGCCTGCGCTTGAAAAAGTAAGTGTTTGCTTTTAATTTTTCTAAGTGTTTTATGACGAATTTAGTTGCCCCCAACACTTATTTGCTCAAACGTTTTTTGGTGCAGAGTTCTAAAAGATGTAAAAGGTCTTCCAAACCTGCTAAATCCTCTCCTCAGAGAGTTGACAAAGAGGTGGAGAACACCGCCTTTAGCTCACAGGGTCTAGACTATGAGACTGCTAAAGGTAATCAAGATAATAAATATGCTTTTGTTGACGGTAAAGTGTCCACTGATGTTTTTGATAATGATGATGTTGGTGGTGGTAAGTTTGACCAAGAAGAAACTGGTCATGGAGAAAATAATGTTGAGAAGGTTGTTATTGATGTTGAAAATGCCGTAGCTGATGCTGAGAAGGTCGTAGCTGATGTTGAGGTTGATGCTGGTACTGCTGCAGGCGCAGGGGGAATTAGTGAGGGATTTATTAATCCTTCACAAGTTGCATAATCATTTCCTTCAAATAAAAATCTGATTGTTTCCTCTTACGCTACTTTCAAGGAGATGGAGATGCTCCAAGTGAACGTGGTAGCGCATCCTACGAGTCCGAAAATCTTTTTCGTTTTCAATTTAAGCTTACCTTTGGGTTATTTTCTTTTAACAAAGTGTTTGCTACTATCGGAGAGCCTAGCTCAATTGCTTCCAAGAGGGCCCAATTGCCTCCAACCTCGCGTCCTAAAATGCAAGTGAATCTGAGCAACTTTTCTCCCGTGAAGAGTGCTGGAGATGAGACTTGGTTAAATGCCCCAATGTCTAGAGATGTTATGCATTTGGATTCTACTGCGATAGTTTTCTTCGATGAGGCAGTGACAAACATAAATGTGAGTACCAAGTCTTTTCAAGAAAATATGTCTGCTTCTCCTCATGCTTCCACAATTATGACTAATGCGGTGGATATCTCTACATTCACGCAACCCTGCGCTGATGCTGGTACTTAGACCACGGTTGTTCCTCATACGACCAAACAATTGTTTATGTTTATGCTGATAAGGGTTACACACCTGTAGATCATTTGGATTTTTGATGTTCATGCCTCCGATGATTCTATCATGGAGTGGGTTTTAAATGAAGTCAATCTTCTTTTTTTCTGGATCTCCTCTTCCGGGTCAGAGCTCTGTTGCTGACGTAGATTATCATCAGCAACGCACAAATTTTGTGAGAACCTAGGATTTGTATTTTAACCAGCCCCGCTATTCTGCTTCTAACTTTTATGCCCAAGTTCCCGATGCTGATGTTAAGACCATGGAGTCTTTTGTTGATGGTCATGCTAACTTTTTGCCATAGTTCACACATTTCCTGGTATGTATACTTCTTATCTTGTTACTTATTTTACTTATTCTTAATTTTAATGCTTAAGTGTAAACTTTTCTCCAGATGGCGCAACAACAAGAATATTGTTATCGTTTGCTCAAACTGTATCGTCTAAAGGCTGCCAAGTTTGCTCTTCTTCTTGAATAAACTAAATTGATCGTGACTACATGAATATTAAATTGGATAGGCTGAAGAAGTAACTTGAATACTAAAGAGTGACTGGCAATCTTGAAGAGGCTCTTGTTATTCCCTAGAGGTGGCGTTCCCACCCCCAAACAATCAGCTTATCCAACCATAACCACCACCACTAATCTACAAGAACAAGATCAGGGAGAAATGAACAAATTATAAAAATAAAAATAACAAAAGGGGTAATTTGGTCGACACCGCAGAAATTCCTGTAACCAATCATTATGAAGCTCCCATTGAGAAAATCTTCAGACTGAAAGTAAGGAGAAGGGCTACAATTAACAAAGTGAACAAACCCACTTGGGATTGATCCAAATTAACTATGAATCAATTGGGTGCCGAAACTATTCATAGCCCAATCTCATACAAAATACTGGACTTCAGAAACAATTACTATAGTACGGCCAAAATTATAGAACCGACTATAAACTATTAAGGAATATTGTCTCACGCAGATTAAGTGTTCAAATGCAATTACCTGAGCCGAGAATTCTTTAGACTGCACAAGGAAGTCTCGGGTATGATTCTTGAAACTCGCAGGGGGTCATTCCTTGAGTAAAACAACCCACTTACAAACTGTGTGACTTGCAAACAATTCATTTTTTTAATTATCTAAACCAAAAAGAAATTAAGTACTGACAATTTGGTCCATTAGTAATCCCTACCTCTGCAGTAGTCATGTTGGGAAATGATGAACCCCGAAGCTTAATAGTGTATTCCCGAACAAAAATGATGTTGTTTGGGTAAGACACAGATGACACATCCTGGAGGAACTCTCCAGGCCAAGATAACTCTCCACCACCCATTAAAGCAAATTCTCAACCAAACCAAGATAAATGTAGTTCTGAAACAAATGGAACATATGGGAAGAAAAAATCATCTAAAAACACAGATTTTTTCCACGTAACAACAACAAAAATCAAGAAAAAATAAATCTCAATTTAAGTAAGAAATTACCTGTTAAGAAACTATTTCAAATCAAAGGGGTGGGCAGAGAAGAAAGAAAAAGAATCAACTCCAAAATTAACAATTAAACAGGTTATACCCAAAAAATCATAAAAATTTCAATCAAGAACACAAAAACGAAAAAATATATGAAAAGAATCATAACAAAAAAAAATAAAAAAATAATGATGATGATAAGAATAATAAGAAGAAAAGAGATAAAGAACTGACCGTATGTATTCAACGATGATCTTATCAATTTTTTCTAAGAGATTTAAGTTAATACGATCTACCCTATTGGGTTTGCGAAATCAGGTTAATCAAATATGGTTTTGATTTTTGTATAATGGGTTTGCAGATATGAGATTTGGTTTATTGATTTTGGGTAAGTTTAGGGTTTATATTTGGTAAGTTTAGTTTTTTTTTTTCTTCTGAGTTCAGTTGAAGGAAAATAGATTATTTCTCTCTAAGGTGGTGTTTTTGTGATAGAGGAAATTGTGAGATGAAGGAGCGTGGATCAAACATTAGGGTAAATCCTAATAATCTTTGAGGTTATTTTCACTTTTTCTTTCTGCTTTGGGGTAGAGATAGGGTCGAGGAGAATATCTAACCGTTCGTTTTTTTAGATTAAATCGTAACAACACTATGTGGAATATCCTACCAAGGAATCAATACTGTTCATATGTCGTTGTAGAAGTCAACTAAAGTCCTGACATAATGACATCTTGACTTTAGTCATCCACACATTCCATTTGTGGTTGTATCTTGATAGTTGTTTTGTGTCATTTCATAGTGTGTTATATTGCCCATTTTCCACTAGTGAACCTTTTTTCCTCTAAGCTTAAGAACACTCTCAACCTCTTTATTTTACTCTCTCTCTCACTTAAAAATACAAACCTTTTTCTCAGTAGTTTAGCCCTGAATTTATAGACACAAGTGTTGATACAACTAAAATTACAGTGTTAAGCGCATGCATCCTATCTTGCTACGTCTCTATCGGAGACCTAGGTTCCGATCTTCATCGCTCCATCCTCGATATATTCTCTATTGCCCCATATCTAGTCTCGTCTTCGCTAGTGTCTACCTAATAAGGTCCCACCATGCTCTAACTCGGTTCCTCTTTTATGTCATTTACCAGTTGCATTAAATGTTTTGTCTCCACTTTCAAACTCGGTCATCCATCTTCTCATCTGCTTTCCACGTGTCTTCATCTCTCATATTGGTGGCAGATATCTTGGGTGAAGCACATGGCTTGAGGCTTCAATCTTGTGCATTTCATTCCCTTACTTCCATAGCCCTTGTTCTGATATGCTTCCACGTGTCCCTTAGATATTTTGGTACTACAACTATGTCTCTTCCATGTAGCACGAAAACTAATTCGGTTGGAATCTACTAGTAGATAACATGGTTTTCTCTATGTGATGCTAGAGGTATGTAACATTATATAGAAAAGACTATGTTCGTGAAAACTTAGTATCCAGCCTAGACGAAAACTCAATATTCTACTAATAACTTTTCGAGTCCACGTGATTTTTTTTATATTTCGACTTAAAAGTTTGGCGGATACTAAGGGTGTGTTTGGTACCGTTTTATAAAACTGTTTTCCGTTTTATAAAACAAAGAAAACACGTTTGGTAGCTATGGTTTCCCTAAACGCTTTCTGTTTGTTTTTTATTTTCAAAAATAAAAAAACAAAAACGACTATTTATCGTTTTATTTGTTTTCTTTATTTCTTCTTCGTTTTTTTTTTTATTTCTTCTTCTTATAAAACTATGTATTTTCGAAAACAGTTCTATCAAACAACTTTTTAAAATTTATTAGAAAATGAAAACAAAAAAAAAGGGTATGTTTTAAAAACACTAGAAAATAATTTTATAAAATGGTACGATTGTTAAATATCCGGCCAAAATATTACTAGAGCCCATGGTGGTCCATAGTTGTATTATTAATACTCCCTCCGTTTCAGGAAAAGAGTTACTTTTCCTAGAAGCCTGATATAGGGGCTCCAAATTCAATTGAGGGGCTCCCAGTTGAGGCGAGGTGACCCAATTTTACGATAAGGGATGTCCTAGGGGTTTTGTTAAATGTCGATTTTACCCTTATACCAATTAAAACCTAAACACTTTTAACATTATTCATAACTTTTAAAAACTAAACCAAAGAAAAACTCAACCGTAATCCATCTCAATTCATCGCCGATTCGCAAAATTCATCGTCGATTAAACTCAACAATTCGAGATGAAGAAGCATACTAAAGGCGTTAAAGGTAGTAGTGACCTTGCTCCTTTCAACCTAATCAAGAGATTCAAGAAGAAATCGATAGTGAAAAGCAAAATCAATCACGGAAAAGTCCAACAATGGTGTATCTAAGGTATTGAACCCATGTATTCTTAGAACTTGTAATTGATTTATTCGCATGTTTGATTGTGTTTTTTGGAAAAAAATGTTGGACACAGTTGATATTACGGTTGGGTCCGTGTGAAAACCCAACCGTAATATTTCATGTTCTTGAGTATTACGGTTGGGTTATTTTCAATACCCAACCGTAAATCAAAAGGGAAGTAGATGAATAGTTCAGGATATTACGGTTGGGTTTCAAAAGATAACCCAATGATAGACACATTTTAGTGTCTAATTTGCACCTTAGTTTCTATTAAGTTAGTATTCGATTTTGCAATTATTACGTGTTTTTATGCTTTTGTAGGTACATTAGAAGAATAAAGATTTGCGGAAAAATTGGCTTAAAAAGTGTTAAAGGCACCCGGGACAAGTGTTAAAGGCACCCACACTTTGGATTGGGGGCACCCCTTTCACGTTTCAAAAATTCAGTTTTGGCGGGAACCTATTTGGTTATCAAAATGAAGTTGCTGGTGATTTCTTTTACGTGATTTTTGGGATATTTGGTATTTTCAATCTAACCCAAAAGCAAGTAGAGATCAAAACAATATCAAACACGTGAAGAAATAGAGATTGACGCCGAGAAAAGTGCTCCAAATCCGAGTTGTAGCCGGAGAAGAAAATATCACGCCGCTGTTTGTTTGAAACAAGAATTTGAGTTTGATTGGGACTCTTATTTGAGTCCTTATCAATTAAGGGAAGTCCCTAGGGTTAGGAGAGCCTATAAATACCAAGAAAAGCCAAGAAAATCAGGGGGGAGAATCGCTGGAATAGTGAGCAGAAAACTTTCTTTTCTGCTGCTGCGTACAGGGAAGAAGGAGGTGAAGAACAAACAGCTCCAGCGAACTGTCGTTCACTAACGCTGGAACTGTCGTTCACTAACGCTGGAACTGTCGTTCATATTGAGCTGCTTCAACTGTTTCTTTCCTGTTGCTCATTTTCTTTTGTAACGGCTGAACCATCTTCTGTAACGATTATATACGTATCTGTTCAGCTGTTACACCATTATTTCACCTTGTAATCAATATTTTGAGCAATGAAGAGATTTTTTGAGCAGGTTTTCTCCACCATGAGCTAAGTATATTTACTGGGATGATGGAGGAGGTTTTTCTCTCAATTTTATGTGGTAAGTCTATTTTTAATTAATTAATTATAATTCTTTACTTGTTAAAATTGCATAGTTTCGAAATACAAAAACGGTTTCATTCAGTAGTGGTGTTTTTGTTTGATGGGTCATGCTGGGTTGACAACCTCTGATGTCCCATGCTTATGATTTACCTCTACTTGTTTGCATAAAACCTATTTTGGCAATATTTGAGCTTAATTTATTTAAAAGAATTACCCGATTAATCACATAAATTGTTAGAAATAACTGATTCTTGATTCCTGGTTTTCCCCATATTTTCTAAAAATCATCTCTAGTTTATTTTCCTGATTTTTATTTAATTAGATTAAGTCTAATATTTTCTAAAATCATTACCTTCACAAGTTCGAGAATCGAACCTCTTTTTACCACTATTAAAAATTACATCACCCAACCGTAAAAAAATTGCGTCATTTTTTAAAAACAATTTACGGTTGGGTTTTTCTCAAAACCCAACCGTAACAATAGCGTCTATAAAAATTTGGTTAGAGTATTACGGTTGGGTTTTAAGAAAAACCCAACCGTAAAAATAATGTGCACATTAGGGTACATGTGAATTAAGGTTGGGTTTTTGTTAAAACCTAACCGTAACATATGGACAACATTTTGTACTAAAACTTTACGGTTGACTTTTGAGAAAAACCCAACCGTAACAATAGCGCACATAAAATTTTTGTTAGGGTATTACGGTTGGGTTTTAAGAAAAACCCATTATCACATCCTAAAGGACTTTTTGTTTTCAACTTATCTTGACTGTTGCCAAAAACCAACCGTAAAATTAAACTTATCTTGAGGAATGGAGGAGATGGAAAATATGGCCCTTTTTATACCTACCTCATTATCACATCCTAAAGGACTTTTTTCTCACTCGCAAACCTATTTATTAGTTCGTTTGTAATGCCATTTGGGTTTGTTAGTGGTAATTTCAATTGTATCCCAGGTTACTTTAATGATTTCATGGGTTGTAATGTGGTCAAAAATTTGATGTTTACATAAATTTTGTGTTTTGAACCCAATTTTGAGTGAATTGAAATTTCAAAAAAAGGTTAATAAAAATATTTACGGTTGGGTTTTGAATGCAAACCCAACCATAAACCTTCCAGATTAAAATTCACCCAGGTTTACGGTTGGGTTTGGACTCAAAACCCAACCGTAACTGTGACAGTTTTACGGTTGGTTTTGGAGTCATAACCCAACCGTAAAACTGGGGGGAAAACCCTGGAAGGTTTACGGTTGGGTTTGCACTCAAAACCCAACCGTAAAATTATCATAATTGTGTAGTGACTAGTTTACGGTTGGGTTTTCAGTAAAACCCAACCGTAAACCTGGGTGAATTTTGTAGTGACACACATGATATTCCAAAATTTTCATTTCCAAAAAACTATATTAATATTATGATTCCTCCAACATACATATGATATTGTTACTACCAATATTAAATATCTTCCAGGTTTACTATATTATCATTCCGACTCCGAGTCAGAAACAAATGATATGAATTGAAAGGTCGGGGAGGGTTTTAATGCCTTCTGGAGTTCGAAATTTTGCTTGAACCGGTGACACCAAGACTTGGCGATATCACCGTCGTATCCATCCTATAACGGGGGTAATGGACTTCCTTCTTTCAACTTGAGACCGACATAATGGCAGTTCTGCACCAGCCCAATCACACATCTTCTATTAGCCAATTGTTCGACAAATGTTGATCTTGTTGGTGCAAATGTAAAACAATATCCATTTGAGATATAATGTATGACGCAATTGAAAGCGTTGGCGAGGATTTGCCCACATATTGGCATGCTCATCCAATACTCGCTAGTGCAATTCTTGTTGCCTATTAAACGCTTTTCGAGAGCGATGAACTCCTCGTTTAACAATGAATCTTCATCTCTATATGCACACATCATTGGCTTGTATAAATCCGGTAAGAGCGTAGTTCAACCGCTGACTTATGCCTTACATAAGTTACTTCGTCCATACCCAACCCTGCTGCTCCGCTAAATGGTCCAACTTGTTCGATGAATACATGGTATCCACAATTACCATCACCGGCAACATCGTCGGTGGCCTTTATGTATGGACGAAAAAAAGCCGGAAACGATGACATATAATTTTCATAAATAATGTGCTTGGTTCGGACGATTTTGCCATTCTCAATTCTTGAAAAGTTAGATGGAAATTGCATCAATCCTCTTGCAATCCGGATCGTATGTGGCTCTTCTACCACTAATGTATTGCCTTTAAATTTTTCTTTTCTTCTTGCTAATTCTTTCATACTAACTCTTTTTTTTCTTCTTGCTAATTCCTTCATACTTATTCTTCTTGAGTTTGGGTGTGGAGGAACTTTTCCCTTGGCACCAAGTTCAATTGTTGAACTTTCTTGAATGGGAACCGCGAGACCTTTTCCTTTAATATCTACTAGACTTGGTCCCCCTTGTTCCGTTTGACTTATTTTTCGTTGAGCATCATCTTCCTTTTCATCCTCTGCTTCATATTCCTTTTGCAAATGCTCAAATGCAGAAGGGTTTCTTTTCTTTGATTCTTCATCAATTCCCTAGCTTTTTTGCGTCCTACGGCCCTCGATTCTTTGGTAGAAGGCCTACCTTTTCTCTTCCCTCTAATTGGTTCCTTGACAACGTACCTTGTGTGCGGAAACACGAAGTAACTCAACTTCGTCAACCAAATTTTCCTTTGCACCTTATTTAATGTATCGTATTTCTTGGCTAAAGCCTTTCCAACGTGGGTGTCGGCAAACGATACACCAAAATCTTGCTCGACGATGGGTTCATCGAAAGACAATTGTTGCCAAAACGAATCAATATCTTGAATTGGGATCACACCATCTTCTTCGTACTTGGGCATCATATGCCGGCAGGGAAGTCCCAAACTTGACTTGTTAGGACAAACACACTCTTCTTCTCCGTGTAAGTTGCCCAATCTATAGTGTTTTACTTCGTACATTATCTTCTCAATAACACAATGCGACACCTTATAAAAAATACTTTGGAGCAATGGTTCGTCTTTATAGCTGACGTGTTTTCTAGAAAGGTTTTTTTCAAAATATTCCTTAACTCTGTCAAGGCCACGGAGAAAATAATCGAGCATCGCTTCGAAGACCGTAACAAACCCACCATCAGAATTATGAAGCTTCTTCTTCATTCTGTTGTGAGATGACTCCATGGTACTTGTAGCTTGGTTGTCAAAGTGCCTATATTGGTTTGTGAACGCCGCTACAAACTTCTCTTTGTGGGGATTCAACCAATGGTCCATCAAATAGTTCTCATTATTCTCTATCCCTTTCATTCTCATTATAATTCTAGACTTTCTCATTATTCTCACCATACCCTTTCAACCACTAAAAATGGTAAATACATACATGAATGATGAAGATGTTGCAATTGTTCGAGCGTGGCATACGATGGTAGAGCATGCTTACGATAGAGCCTTCTATAACAACAATAACAACGTTGTTTCACAAGAAGATTGGCATGAGGATCAAGATACTGAAGAATGGTGGAAGCGTGTGTTTCGAATGTTTGCGGCATTAGAGGGGATGTAAATCAAAGGACGTGGAGAGCCATCAAGAGACGGTTTGAGACGTTGTATAGACAAATGAACAACTTAAAACTGGAAATGCAAATGAGATTCGAAACAAATCTCTACGAGAACGGTGTGGAAAGAGTAAGTTTGTCGATTAATAAATCGTTAATTAAAAAGAGATTTCAAAAACTCAAACTAATAATTGATTTGTTTTTTTCAACATGTGTTGGCTATGGAGTAATATAGAATCAAATATGGGGAGGAGTTCAAGCATACAGATTGCTATCGTATTATGGAAACAAGTCGGGTGTTTGATTATCGCCATTATCTTTAAGTGTTTAAGTGTAATCATCCAATGATCTATTGTATTTCGTTTCCTTGTTTTTTCCTTTAATGTACTACTTTAAATCTATTACAATAGAATGAATAAGTTAAAAAGGTGTGTTTTAAACCCAATTTGGAGTATATTGAAAATCAAAAAGGATCATTTACGGATGAGTCCGATAACTAAACCCAACCGTAATATAATTTGGACAAACTCCACAACTTTTTTACGGTTGGGTTTTAAGGCAAAACCCAACCGTAATTCTGTGTTGAAATTGGAACAAAAATTAACAAAAAATGTTACGGTTGGGTTATAAGCCAAACCCAACCGTAAATTCTACTGGATAACACAAATTTGGATTATCTAATTTATGTGTTTTTCGTTTTTTCTTTGTTTCAAACACCCAATTTACCTTCAATCTAGTAAAAATGATTGAATTATTTCAAAATTTTGATTTTTAAAACTCAAATTTAACCAAAAAAATCAATGCTCAAAAGGATGTGTTACGATTGGTTTTTCCTTTAAACCCAACCGTAACTATGGGAAAAAATGGTGTTCATCATTTTTCTTCTACTTACGGTTGGGTCTGGTTGAAAACCCAACCGTAACTATGGGAAAAAATGGTATTCATTATTTTTCTTTTACTTACGGTTGGGTCGGGTTTAAAACCCAATCGTAACTGTGGGAAAAAGACGGTGTTCATCATTGTTCTTTGATTTACGGTTGGGTTTTGTTGAAGACCCAACCGTAAATCTGGGCAAAAATGGTGTTCTTCGGTGTTCTTATGGTTACGGTTGGGTTCGACATGAAACCCAACCGTAAATTTCTCTGAACAACAAAAATTCAATCTTTCAAATCGTGATTTCATCAAATTTGAGCCATAAAGAGATCAAGAGTATAAGCTAGAGGTATGCTCAATGCTACTATGCTTTATTGAATCAAAATCTAGGGTTTAAAAAAAAACGACAAAATTTTCTTAAATTTCATCTAGTTTTTCTTCCCACCAAACACAAATTCAAAAAAAAAAATATTCAAATCATTTGATTATGTTTAATTAATCATGATTAGCTTAATTTAATCTTAACTAATTAATGTAATTAAGATTACTAATCATGGGTGGTTTGGGTATTGTGAAAATATGGATAAGGGGTTTTTGAGTTTTACTTCATAATGTCCCTATTTCGTCTTATTAGAGGAGCCCCTCAATTGAATTTTGGAGCCCCTATATCAGGCTTTTTTTCCTATTTGCACAATTGTTAAGGCAAGATGAGAGAGAATAACTTTTATAATTTATTTCCAGATTTACCCTAACAAAAAAGTTTAATACTACATATATCTTTATAACGGAAATAATAACATTTCTTAAAATAATAAGGGTGTATTATTTATTTTTATTTTTTTTATTTTTATTTTTTTATCAGAAAAAAAAGCATATCCTAGTGTTTACTTTACACTCGAGTAACATTTTCCATGCTTAGTAAAAAAAAAGAAAAAACATTTCCCGACCGCCAAAACAAAACACAAAATATATCTGCCTGCCTTGTCCCTCGTATTTCTCTATTCGGTCTCATCTTTCTTCACTCGCCCCCTTCTTCTTAGGTTTACGTATTTAGGGTTTATTTTTCAATTTATCACTCTGAAATTGATAGTTAATTCCCGAGAATCGATTTTTGAATCCGAAGAAGGGGAGAAAGGAGTTTAAGTAATTCCATATATAGAATGGCGGGAGACGGAGATCTGAAAATTTGGGTTTCAGACAAGTTGATGTCAATTGTAAATTTCTCTCAGGCCACGGTTATTCAATACGTTATTGGATTAGGTTAGTAAACAAACAATCTCTCTCTCTCTCTTTCTCTTTCTCTTAACTTATTTTGATAATAATGCACTAGTTTTCTAGGTTTTGATGGTAAAAATTATTTCTGTATGTAGCTAAACAAGCATCTTCGGCGAATGATCTTAATACCAAGCTTGTAGAATTTGCAAATTTGCCTTCAACAACTGAGACAAGAAAATTTGCTCAAGAGCTTTTTGCCAGAGCCCCACGTAAATCTTCTGGGTTGAATGTATGTATGTTGTTGCTTTGATTTTGATTCTACTATTTAATACTATGATTTTGGTGTTTCTAAAATAGTTTGATTGGTTTCGAATATCAGAGTTATCAAAGAGAAGAGAAAGAGGCTGCTATGTCAGTTAGAAAACAACAGACTTATGCTCTGTTAGAACCAGACTCTGATGAGGACGATGATATTGGGGGTGTTCAGAAGATACCTTCTCCCCCCAAAAAAGTGGATTCACTTAAAAAAAGTTTCAGGAAGAAGAATGAAAATCAAGATGACGGCGATGATGAGGTATATTGTTATCTTTTCTTATTGATACAACTCACTTTAGTTTCATACATGGTAAAGTTGTTGTGACAAAATGTCAGTGGTTCTTGTAACTGTGTGCTAACTTATGCTTTTGACTGGACGCATACTGCAGGTGATGGCTGAACCTGTTAAGGACAAGGACAAACGAGTTAAGAGATCATATGATGAGGATGATTTAGAGGTACTTGTTTATTTTTATGGAATAATGAAATACAGTTGGATGGGCATGTATTTTTTTTTGTTGCAGTCCCGCTTGTTCAATCCAGACAACAGATTCCCCGGAAGTGACTACTTATTATTTGTTTATGCCAGTGATTTCAAGTTCATTCAGCTTTCTGCTTAGCTAAATACTGTCACTTTGGAATTAGGATAGAGATGAGCAGGGAGGACCTATTTGAGGGCTAAACCAGGCTGTAGCCTGGATCCCCTAAATAGGTTTATAAGATAATTTTGCTAGGCCTTGGACTGGCTCATAACTTACAGCCTGGGTATAAAAAGGAAAATGTTGAATTTCTGAGTCAGTCCCTGGGGATGATGATAACTTAGCTATCATACACGTAATGACTTTTTAGTATGTAGTGCAGTTTGGCCTGCCATAGAGACACAGGAGATATTCCATTTTCTTACAGAATTATTAGTGTTTTCATTGTTTTGTACTTCTACTTATGTAATTTCGTTATTTTCATATGGTTTGTTACTTGTGTCTCTGTTAGTATCTTGATGTCTAAATAAGCAGGAAAGATTAATAATAACAGACCTGCCGGTGGACTATGTGAACCTTTTCCGGTTGACAGATTAGATTGTTTTAAGAAAATAGTGCATTTATGTTGTAATGTGGAAAACCTATCATGGGGAAGAGCACTCCAAAAAGTGTCATAGCAAATGTCGTGGATGAGAGAGAAAGTGAACTAGCGAAGTAGGGTTTTCTAGCTTAGTACAGGTAGGTGTAGATGTAGTTTGTCTCTAGTCCTCTTCTAGCTTTGGTTTTTGGCAATCATTGTAAGTAATGTAACAAGGGGGATGCATTTTAGAAATAATTGCTGTGTTGACATTATCAATACTGGTGCTGCCTTCCATCAATGGTGGTGAAGGCAGTGGGTATCCCAGTCCCCATTATCCTCTAGGATTTCACAAAAATCTAAAGAAAAATGAAGAGGATGAGGTGCAATTAGTTTATTTGAACCTTTTGACTCTCTAAGAGTTACTCTTCCACCGATTCTGTTTATAGCTCAGCTATATCTCCTTTTACTTGTAGGATGTTGGTTTTTGCTTATCTGTGGTCCACCTGTTATTTCTCAAGCAATGTCCAACCCTTCTTACTGAGCTGTATTGTTTTGAGGTTGCTGTGTCAGACACCCGGTCCTGGTGTAAAACAACGTCCCGCGTACCTGTATCATTGTTACATAGGTTTGAATAATGCAAATGTATTTCCTTGTGCTTTCCTCTGAGTTTTCTTTGTTATTTGGTATAGTGAGAAAATAATGATTTTTTTTTCATCTAACCGGAGAAAACAATGATTTCTCATGCTTAGTCCAGGCCTACCCAACTTTTATTTTTATACGTTTAGTGTCCAAAATTTCCATTCCTGGTTTGTCGTATAGAGTTGTCTGTATATTTTGTTTGTTTGACTTAAATTCATCGTTCATTGTATATCAAAGCCCTTAATTGATTAATAATCTGGTCAGATGCTTTATAGTTGAGCTTTTATATTAATTGATTCCATATTGAGCTTGGTCGATTTCTACAAGTATTAAAGAAATATATGCAATTCTACTTGATGCATACTCATATTACATTCTTACTATAGTACATACAGTAAAATTTGCATTTGTATATTAGCTTATCCTATGTATTATTTTAAGATAGCATTGTCTTTCTTAAATCTATAGCTTGAGTTTGTATTTTTACCTCATGCAGTCAGAGGATGAAAGATTACGAGATCAGGAAGAGCGTAAACAACTGGAGAAAAATTTGAGAGAAAGAGATGCAGCTGGGACTAGAAAGGTACATGTTGGAATTTGCGTGCACTCATTATATAGCTCATGTGCATGCATAAATAGGGACCTCAGTAGTATCTTTCAGAGGAAACTACCACAAAATAAGATGTAAGATGATTAGCTGGATATTCTATGTATGCACTTTGAACCTTTTTTTTTGTTCTCATCATGCACTTTCATTTGTTTCCCTCATTATATGGCTGTTGTGAAGTAGCGGCTACTAAAATTCCTCAGTATATACACACGTAAACAGTATGTAAAAGGCCTATTTTACATACTTTTATACATACAGGAAACTGCACGCATGTATCACAATTGCTGAAAGTTTGGTGAAGAATGTGATGTAATCTGGATCTCACTCTTGTGAATATGTATTGTAATAACCTGCACAACTGCCATAAGTGGTCTTGGTCGAATTGGGAGTAGGAATGACATCCTTTTGTTTTCATTTTTCTATTGGCAGTTGACAGAGCAAAAGTTATCGCGTAGAGAAGAAGGTATTGGTCTTGATGATAAGCCCTTGTTGTAGAAGCTTTTATACATTTTTCTAATGTTATAATAATAATCTGATATGCTGTTGTTTACCAGAGGAGGCAATTCGAAGATCTAAAGCCATGGAGAAAGATGACACTGAAGCTTTAAGGTTTGTTTTGTATTGGGATCCTACTTTTTATTCCGTCTCGAATTAAAATAGTTATATTATTCCTTGTAGTGTGATCACTAGTATGTGCTCCGATACTTGAGTCTCGTATATTATAATTCTTTAAATGATGAAGACTAAAATATCCTTGCAGTGTGTGATTATTATATACTTGTTAAATACTTAAAGTATGCTTATTTAATTGTTTTCTTCCTTAGTTAAACTCTGTAATAGCAGGCAAGGAAATATTGAAAAAACCATGAGGCTCAATAGGATAATCATATTAGTTAAATGTATCCTGTCACTCAAGAGTCAAGAAGATTCATACATTTCTGTGAAATGGAATTTAGATTCTCAAATCATTCGTGTCAATTGACCTATAAACTCACCAAGGGAAAGCCATGAAAATTCAATCATAGGAAACCTAAACAAAATTAGGTTTTCCAATTAAACTCAACTTAGAAAGCTACTGTGAAGCCTGGATTTATGCTTCGGGTATAAGACTCCTAATCTGATCACCCACAAGCTTATATGAGGTACTGACATTACCCACAAACTAAAAGATACCACATAATTGATAACTCCCATCCTTTGTAACTTCAAAAGCCTCCAATGGTAGTTTGTGTCTATGCTAATCTCTTTCAGTTGGGGTTTAGTTGCAAAGTATGGGATCAAAAAATCTGCAGCCTGCAGGAACTTGTGAGAAGTCAGCGGCGGTAGGGAATGCTGCTGTCTATTTAATCTCCTCTCGTTTGTGCAGAACCCTTACGTTGGGGAGTATATGCTCTAAGATTCTTTAGTATATGCTCACAGAAAATTTCTATATGTCAATTTTAGGCAGTTAGCATAGAGGACAAGGCGACTTTGAGTTGTATATTAACACATCAATTCACAATTTGAATTCTGTTCGCGGATTTATTTTCCTTGAGTGAAGGCTTTTCATCCCCTTGGGAGGTGTAGTTTAGTGACCTAATAATTCATTGTTATGGTGCAATTATCCATCCATTGCCATATCAGTTCAGTGGTGCAAAATACTCCTACTTGGTTCTTGTTTTCAAGTTAATTTGTTTAGCGAGTTTATTTATCCATTTCTCTTTTTTGTGTTGGTTCTGTCACAGAAAGCTTTCAAGACAAGAGTATGTAAAGAAAAGGGAGCAAAAGAAATTGGAGGAGCTCAGGTACAAGCGTTATGATAGTACAGAATATTGTTGATATTGATTTACTATATACTTGAATGACAATCTTAGTTGGCGCTACATGCTATGAACTTTTAATGTCAGGGATGATATAGAAGATGAACAATATCTCTTCGCTGGTGTGCAGCTTACAGAAGCAGAAATGCGCGAACATAGGTAATAATTTTTCTTTATTAGGAAAGACAAAATCTTTTGATAGTAGCTTTTGGTTCATTCAGGTACCTTATGGAAGCTCTATTATACAGTGCTACAAGTGTATCAAATTGACTTTTCTCGAACTCCGTTAATTGCATATATATTTACACTGATTATTCTTTATAATTTTATACTACTTTGGAGTAGAAATCGCTGTCTTGTTGCCTTTCTTAAGTAAATATTCAGGGTCAGATGACATAAATCATGATGCCTGATGAATATGGTCTTGCCTGGTTTTGTATATAGTTCATGATGCCTGATGGATATGGTCTGGATTGTGCAAATGCAGGTACAAGAAAGAAATCTATGACGCTGTAAGAAAACGGTCAGAAGAGATGGATGATGTTAAGGAGGTAGTTGCAAATTCCTATTTATAGTGAAGGCATTAGCTGTTCCTTCTGTGCAGTCACTTAAGTTCTAAATATGAATGTTAAAAGTTCAAACTAATGCTTTACCTCGTATGAACTGCCAATTGTTTGCCTATTAGTATGGTATTGTGTAATATTGAAGGATGGCTTACTATTGGTTTGTTGATGAGGCATTTGCTTTTTGAACTAATCAGTTGTTTGTTATTGTTACTTAGGGTTTTCTTTTTGAGATTTTCCTTAAAGTTCTAGCACCGTAGGATTTGCCTGTGAAATTTGAGAACTTAGGCTGTGTTTGGGCTGGAGTAAATTTTGTATGATGCAAATTTCAGAATTACCTTGATAACATAGTAGTGGTAAATGTTAGATTTTGGTTGCAGTTCTCGACGAGCCTCTGATAGAAGAGGCAAAAGACTGAAAACCTGAAAGTGGCACCATCTCCAGAAGTAGCACATTTTTCTCACAGCCCTTCTTCTTATTACTGGAGTCCAAGCTACAAATTGCCGCATCATATGTCTCCACAATATCAAAGTAAAATTCAGTGACTTAGTTCAGTTATACCTTCTGGACTAAATATTTGGTGCAATCACCTCAGATTTTCACTGGATTCCAACCGAGCATGCATGTTTTGAATCTTATCATGCTTAAATTTTGCCTCGCTCTGCAATTTCTGAAAATTTCTGAATATTTAGTTATGCTGCCACTTGTCTCTAGAATCGGCATTCAGACTTGTTTTTGCCTTACTCTGTGAGTGTGAGGCTTCACTGAATTTCAATTCAGGTTCCCACTTGCCAATTATTGTATTTTATGATTAGTTAAAATTGTAGGAAAATGAGACCTCGAATATAGGAAATATGCAATGTTGACTGGTAAGATAGATGTGAGAGGTTTGTATGGAATTCTTCATTTGTGTGCTACCGATGTAGCTCCTGATTAGTATGTCTGCAGTGAAAGAGCTCTTGATCATAGATCAAATATGCGCTCAAAGCTAGTCCAGTACCTCAATATATGCATTCCTACGTTAATGAAGGAGCTCTGAGCTTTCTTCTTGATGTAGATAGAAAGTTGATGGTAGGAGAAGAAAACTTCCTCGTAATGACGAGCAGAGTAATCCTTTCCATGTGTGATGCTTTAGAACCAGAAGCTCATCTTATAGGTTTTTGTTGAAGCTTCCCTTGTTTCTCGTTGCTTCAGTTCTTCGACCAGTGTTCTTAATTTTCTGATGGGAGTGTACTTTTTTTTCTTCTGGAAATGCAGTACAGGATGCCTGACGCTTATGATGACCAGGATCGTGGCGTAAATCAGGAGAAGAGATTTGCTACTATGGTGCAGCGATACAGGTCAGTTTGAGCTTGATGGGAAGCCAAACTTCTAATTATAAATGTACGTTAGTGTACTCCCTTTTGTCTTGCTGTTTCGTGCTTTTAGGTCTATCTAAAGCTTTTGCTCTTCCATCATTCTGATTAGGGATGGTGCTGGAGATAAGATGAACCCATTTGCAGAACAGGAGGCATGGGAAGATCATCAAATCGGTAACTCACAGTTTTTTCCTGTGTCATTTCTGCTTTCTCGATAACATGGATTTAAATTCTAACTTACGGCCTTGCAGGGAAGGCAACTCTACAGTATGGTTCGAAAAATAAAAAAATGTCAGATGATTATCAGTAAGTTGATACTGCTATCCACCATTTAGATCTGATATTTTTTGTACTTTGCAAGCTTAAATCGACATCATAGAAATACTCCATTGCGCAGAATGAATTACTACTCTTATAGTTATTTTTATGTGATTGCTCTGAATATCGTTTAGGTATGTGTTCGAGGACCAGATTGATTTCATCAAGGCCTCTGTCCTAGATGGTGAAAAGGTACATGCCATATGATCATCTTAGCTTTGGCCTTTGAATTATGGTTGGTGTCCTTCTCGGTTTACTCGAAAATTTGTGACTGAAATTGGTTATGTCCTATCAAACAGTATGAAGATCAACTGCCAAGTGATCAGCCTGACAGTTCCAGTGACAAATCAGAGTTACAGAAACTCCAGGTAGACATTCTGATCTTTAGCTGTGTAATTGATTGTCATTAATTTCTTAAAATTCAACTAAACTCTTGACAAGCACTCGTTAGTCGTTAGACTCGTTACACAATGGTGTATCCTACTATGCTTATGATTTTGCTCTTTAGTGATGCCAAACTTCTTAGGTTGCATTTTCAAACACTCAATTGGCAACTAGATGATTGTTGTATTTGCTTCCTTTTTCAGGAAGATAGAAAGACACTTCCAATCTATCCTTATCGAGAGGAACTACTAAAGGCTATTGAGGAGCATCAGGTTTTTAATTTCTTGTCTTGGATTTTGTACCTTGTCTCTGAGGTTAATATATTTTGTTTGCAATGGATAAGTTGTGACTGGATCTTTCGCTTATGAATCAAACATGTTTCTTACATCAGTCAACATGGTAGTTTGCTTTTTTAACCTGCTATTGATATGCTCTTCCTTCGTGCTCTTACAAGGTTCTTGTCATTGTCGGGGAGACGGGTTCTGGGAAGACTACGCAGATTCCCCAATATCTTCATGAAGCTGGTTTCACAAAACGGGGAAAGGTGGGAGAACTTACTTTCTTATTACACTTGCTGTAGAATCTAGATAAATGTCTTTATGCTGAATTTCTTTTACCTTTACTTTCAAGGTAAGGTTTATGTTCCCCTCTTTTTTTCTGTCTTTCTTTAACTTTTTCGTTCTTTTTCATTATAAATTCTCTTCTGTCGGAGTTTGTTGAAATAAAAGAAAAGTTCATGTTGAGGCTTTTTGGTTTGTCATTTGTACCTCCAAATTAGTCATGACTTTTGCTCCTGTATTTTGACACATGCATTCACAATACATCTACATGGGAATGTTATTGTTAAGTGTGCACCATGCGTGATTGTTGTCCGGTTACAGGAAGTTCAGTTTCTTGTTTAAAGTAACAGTATTGTGAACTCTATATTTGAAACCAAGTGCTGTGGGAAAAGGGAACACCATGCGATACTAGCTGCAGTCATAGACAAAAGATGATTTTTACTTTATCGTCAAGTACTATCTTTATTTTTTGTGTAGTGTCTAGGGACTTGGGAATCTTAGCCCTCTGCTGGTAATTTAGTTGTTGTCTGTGTAGATGAGTAAATTGTAATGACTTTGTTAGTAAATTATATTCTCTTCTCTACAGGTTGGTTGTACCCAGCCACGTCGTGTGGCTGCAATGAGTGTTTCTGCTCGAGTTGCGCAAGAAATGGGAGTTAAACTTGGCCACGAGGTATAGAGTCTCTTTGGTTGAACATGTCCTTTCATTCTCTACTATTTGCTTTTCAATACAGTTGTTGATTAAGCACTCACATGTAAACATGCATTGAATAGCATTCTGTTGAGTGAGCTATTGATTCACTAAACCTATGTATTTATCTCAAGCAGAAGAGTAGGAAGTTAGAGAATCCTAATGACAAGCATGGTTTGGTTAGTTTAATCAGTATAACATGTTATTTTGCGGGCTGATTATTGTATATTTTTCTTGCAGGTCGGTTATTCTATACGTTTTGAAGATTGTACTTCAGATAAAACAGTTTTGAAGTATATGACAGATGGCATGTTGCTGCGAGAATTTCTTGGTGAACCTGACTTGGCGAGCTACAGGTAAGCATAGTTTTCACGTCATATGCACTGTATAGAAATGTCAAAAGTTGCTGAATTTGTGTGAAATATTCAGTGTTGTGATGGTAGATGAAGCACATGAAAGAACGCTGTCAACAGATATCTTATTCGGTCTTGTTAAGGTAAACATGGACTCCTCCAAGTTATTTAATTTTGTTATGAGATAGGCTTATGAAAGGCAGTATTTTGGAATATGTATCAGTTGATTGGGTGACTTTTTCTGCATTTGGTAGGACATTTCTCGGTTCCGAAGCGACTTAAAGTTGCTAATATCTAGTGCAACTCTGGACGCAGAGAAGTTTAGTGATTATTTCGACTCTGCTCCAATATTCAAAATACCTGGAAGACGATTTCCTGTTGATATTCACTATACTAAAGCACCAGAACCTGATTACTTGGATGCTGCAGTCGTTACCGTTCTTCAAATTCATGTTACTCAACCTCCTGGTGATATTCTGGTGTTTCTAACGGGACAGGAGGAAATTGAAACTGCAGAAGAGGTTCTAAAACATAGAACACGAGGACTTGGATCGAAGATAGCTGAGCTGATTATATGCCCAATTTATGCCAACCTTCCAACTGAGCTGCAGTCTAAAATATTTGAGCCAACTCCTGAAGGGGCAAGAAAGGTTGTATTGGCTACTAATATCGCAGAAACATCTCTGACAATTGATGGGATAAAGTATGTGATTGATCCTGGGTTTGTTAAGATGAAGGCCTATAATCCAAGGACTGGGATGGAGTCTTTACTAATAAATCCCATATCAAAAGCATCTGCAAATCAAAGAGCAGGTCGATCTGGACGAACAGGCCCTGGAAAGTGCTACCGCTTGTATACAGCATATAATTATCTAAACGATTTGGAAGATAACACCGTTCCGGAGATACAGCGGACTAACCTATCAAACGTTGTCCTCACTCTTAAGAGTCTTGGCATTCATGACTTGTTGAATTTTGACTTCATGGACCCACCGCCGACGGAAGCATTACTGAAAGCTTTGGAGTCTTTGTTTGCCCTCAATGCACTGAATAGTGTAGGAGAGCTGACTAAAGTGGGAAGAAGGATGGCGGAGTTTCCTCTTGATCCTATGTTATCTAAAATGATAGTTGCTTCAGAGAAGTATAAATGTTCTGAAGAGGTTATTTCCATTGCTGCTATGCTCTCTATTGGGAATTCAATATTTTACCGTCCCAAGGACAAACAAGTGCATGCAGATAATGCTAGGTTGAATTTTCACACTGGGAATGTTGGGGACCATATAGCGTTGCTCAAGGTGTTTTTCTGAATCCTGCACTTAAATTAAATTTCATCTGTGTTTCGCACCACAGATCTGGAGATGTGATTTTCTTCATTTCATATAGGAAATAGTAGTTTTTAACATGGTTGATTCTATGTTACTTAGGTTTACAGTTCGTGGAAGGAGACAAACTTTTCAACTCAGTGGTGCTATGAGAATTATATTCAGGTACCCAAGATGTTCCTCGAATTGTACATTTTTCTTCACGCTTTCTATTTAGCTATTTATAACGCTTGCAAAGTAAATTCATGGGTACTTACTCTGGGGGATGTGCTATTTATACTCCAAAGTCTGACTTGAGGGCTCCTGGGGCCATGTGACATTTTATATTCAGAAACATTTCATGGTAGTTGGTATCTCTTTCGTAGCACAAATTATCCTTGTTGTAATGTAGATGTTTCTTTTGCAATGGTACCTGTTTCGTGTGAAACAAACCAATCATAACCAGTTTTCCTGGTTCAAGTTTCACATTGGAGCACGGATCTAAAAACTCGTGATTTCCTAGTTCAAGTTTCACATTTGAGGGAGGTTCTGATTGATGGTGCATTGGTATTATATGGGATAGGAACCATAACCTTACTAGTTTAGAACCTGCACAAATATTATTGTTTTCTTGGTTAATTTCTAGAATATTAAGTGTTATAATATTTCATAACATTAAAACAGTGAGAAGGTAAAAGAATCCTTGTATTAAAACCTAAATACTTGTGAACTGGCTTGAAATTACCATTCCTGGTTTCCCCATATTTGATTCCAAATCAGAACCAACTGTTACCGGAATTGTCACGTGCGTTAGGTTCCCTTCTTTCAATAGTTCCATGCTATCTGGGTCATGTGGTGGCCTAACAAGCATCAATGAGTTTCTTCAACTAATTCAGTCAACTTTATGAGTTTCAAATCCTTGGTGCTGCAGTTCTAAATAATACCAATGACATCTACCTACTGTTTTCATCTTAGATTCTTGCCGGGAAAAGTGCATGAAGTTACTGAGGACTTTGTTAAGCACGTATCATTATATTCTTCATCTAGTGTTTTAGCTATATACAATAATTTTGCGAAATGGGTCATGTATTGCTGCTTAGATCTTGAATTTTTTGATTTGAATGTCAGGTGAGGAGTATGAAACGTGCCCGAGATATAAGGGACCAACTGGAGGGGCTATTGGAGAGGGTTGAAATCGAACTAACATCTGAATCCAATGATTTGGAACCTGTAAAGAAGGCTATAACTTCAGGTTCTTCCATTTTTCTCCTTCCTAGGTCTGTCATTTCAAAATATTGCATTTGGTGTTTTTCTTTTGATATCAATTGTGTGTTCCTTTCCAGGTTTTTTCCACCATTCTGCAAAGCTGCAAAAGAATGGATCTTATCGAACTGTGAAGAATCCTCAAACAGTTCATATACATCCAAGTTCTGGTCTGGCACAGGTAAATTATGTCTATTGCTTTTGTTTGCCATTCTTCTTGGAAGTTGGGTAGATTCTTTAAAATAAAAAACATGAGAATCTAATAACATGTTATAATTGGGGATATAGGCTTATGCAGCAGCCAAGAATCTAATGTGATTTAATCTTGTTGACTAATACCCATTTCTTTTCTCTTCTTTTCTCTTCTCTTCTCTTCTCAGCTGCTCCCTAGATGGGTGATTTACCATGAATTGGTCATGACGACCAAAGAATATATGAGACAGGTAACTCATTACCCCTGGAACCTAAGTATTTACCTCTTTTCTGGCTATGGCATTAAGGATCATCGATGTTAAAAAATGAGCTAAAACATGCAGGTCACAGAATTGAAACCAGAATGGTTGCTCGAGATCGCACCACATTATTATCAGCTAAAGGATGTTGAAGATGGTATCCTCTCTCTCACAACCACATTTACTGTTTTTGCCATAAAATTTTCATTTTCTACTATATGGCACACGTAATTCCTTTTTATTAAAAGATACGAATGGTTGTATTGTGTGGGGAACCCTGAATAATTCACGCAAGGATCTTCCCTGAGATCGAAAAATAGTTTCTTGGCAATGGAATTGATACATAGGGTGTTACGATCATGGTATGATCATATAATCAGTAACACTAACAATGAAATAGGCGGATTACTTAGGATAATTAGCTTCACTTACGCCATTGTTAATATGAGCTAATGAATCTCTATTTTGCCACAGCTGGATCAAAGAAAATGCCTCGTGGAGAGGGACGTGCAGAAAAGGACTAAGAATGGTGGTGGGATATAAATAAATCTGTGAATAACATTTTTGTAAAGTAGGCACTCCCATGTTTTACTAATCACAAAGGGAAATAGTCGAGGGGATAACTGTTGAGTTTTTCCCGTCATTGATCAAGTGCTAGTTTTAGTAGGCAAAGATTAGCACATGGATAGGTCTTTTATAGATATTGTTTGTAACGCAAGTTGTATACTCTTACAGTAGAGTAGACAGTGTAGAATCTTAAGATATCTTACAGGAAGTATATAAATTTGTTAACATGTGTTTTTTTTTTGTGAATTGGATCTTGATATATAAGATAAACTAAAAGGAAATACATTGAGATGACTGTCTGTTGGGTGTTCTTATTCCGGTAGTAAAGCCTGGAATATGATGCTCCTCCAACAGAAACTGTCTCTCATTCAGGTGATCAGAAGTAGAGAACATGTTCCGTCTATCTAAAACAAGTAAAAAAGAAATAAAAGTTGGTGTGTCATTCCATTGTTGTTTGTAAAAGCCCTGTGTCCTTGCTTCTTTTGCTATCTTGGCAGCCACTCTGTTTCCATCCCTATGCACAAATATTTAAACCCAAAAAGTTATCACAAGTTTGTAGGATCTTCGCTGCTTCTTTTATAATTGCTTGGTTTCTCCATTCCACCGCATTTCCTACGCCATTTGTAAAAAATATGATTCTTTGACAGTCTCCTTCCACCTAGAAGTTTGTACAATCCATATCTTTGGCCCAATTAGCAGCCTCCAGCAGGGCTAGTGCTTCTGCCTCTCCTGGACTTGATGCAGAGGTGGTTCCAGCTCCAATTTTGATAGTTGTACCTGAGCCTTCTTGTTTCTTTCATCAAGGCCGCAATTTTCTCATCAAAAGGAATTGAGCAATTAGAAATTGAAGTAGATTCTTTTATAAAGGACCCATACAGCAACAACACCTCTTCTATGACCGTAAAGACAGTTTCTCCTCCAACTAAAGGTTCTACAGAAGAATCTTTTTGGCTGCTCATCTCTGTCTTTGTTTTTTGTCCCGACCCACCACTTAGATATATTAGCAATGTATAATACGTTGTTCGTCCATCACCTAGTTCAACACTTTCATCAATATGACGTCCAAGTCGCTGCCCAGTCTTGTATCTAAAGGATCAAGACGCCAACAACATTTGAGTGAAAAAAAAAGACTCCCATTACAATCTAGCAAAAAGTAACTAACTAGAAATCATAACAAAGTGAACCAGTACAATGCCATACAATCAATCATATGTTATGTACCCCCTGCCATCCTACATTAGCTAACTATAAGACTGGTGATCAGTAACCTATAGGCTCTAAGATGCATCAGGATTACGCATCACTAGTGCGTACGAATGTATTCCAAATTACATGCAAATAAATGCTGTACAATTTAAACAAATGCATTTGTTGTGTTCTTGGTTTTGATTCTTCCGAACAACATTTAAGAGAAAAAAATAAAGACTCCTCATTCGTTCTATCTAAAATAATTAACAAGAAACCATGTCATACAATCAATCATCTGTTACGAGTCTAGAAGCTCTTGCACACTTATCATTGAAAAAATAGTTCAGAACCACGAACACGACGACTTGGGAGCACGACCTATATGCTATATAAGAAGCATTACCCACGACTGGTGTGTACCAATGCATTCCAAATCGACATGCAATACCCATAGATGTTGTGCAATTTAAACTGAATTCATCGGTAGTAATGCTGTTTGTGTCAATTCGAAACATGAAACGTCGAGAACTACATAATGCAATTCTCTTTAGTCAATTCAGCTGATACTAGTCTATCTATAAAATACAAAGAAAGTAGTGAATTTACCTGTAGAATCTAATGTTAGGATTCAACCCAACAGCAACTTTTCCTCGAATTTTAAAATCAGAGAAAAACTTGTTGAGCCCAGATTCCCATATAGTTTGTGCTAAAACAGGATCATTCACAGAAATCCGATCATTATCTCTGAAAGCTTCTCCTCTAGTAGGTCCAAGACTTCCTTGATGAGTAAAACCCATCAATTCTGCAGCTTGTACAAACCCTTTTGATTCCACTGATGTAAAGAAATTCGGCACCTAAAAAACTAGAGATTTGCAACCATATCTAAGAGCAGAGCTATTAAGAAAGAAAGAAACCAGGTCAAAGGAAAAGCATCTAACGTGGGGAGATGTTGACAAGCTTAGCACGCCGAGTATGGGGGTCCAATTCCATTCTAAACCCAAGCTCAGTAAGTGCAGGCACATCTGCAGACCCTTGAATCTCCAACTCTGCGACTACTTTCTGGTTCTCTTCGTTTCCCTCGAGCAAATTCCTCACTGCCCATATTCCACATTCCCTCAAAAACTCATTATCATCATCAGTAACACATTGTTGCAACAACAAAAGTATAGCATCTTTCTGCCTAATTGCATCTTGCACATGCTTCGTTCCATACAAACAATTGGCGATAACAGCAACTATATCCCTCCTAAACCCTTTATAAGGGCAAACCTTCAATTGCCCACAAGTGCTCTCTTGTGGAATAGATTTCTTGATTGTCGAAGGGGGCTCGAGCTCACGAAGAAAATCTATAAGAAGGTCCAGCAGTCCCGATGACAGTAATAAATCAACAACGGTAACTGATTCTTCGGTTCTTAATTTAACTCTATCCTGTGCACAAATATCCCTCAAAATGTTGATTGAATACCCAACAACATCAACTGCAGGAGTACCAGTTGGAAGCTTAGATTGGCCTTTTGAGAAAAAATTAACTACTGTAACAACTCTCTTTAGTATTCCGAGAAGAGAGAGGGCGAACTCCTTGGATACATTGAGTTCATTACGCTTCTTGTTCAAGCTCTCATAGAGGATACTCAATAGAAATTCATTCTCTAGCGTAAATATGTCATCAGTCTCCTTCAAATTACCGTTCTTCTCGACAGCACCAGCTGTGCTCAATATAAAAAATAATGGCGAAAAATAAGATTCCTCGAGGCATATTTTTGTAAGAAGCCCCAACAACCAATCTTCTCCGAGACCATCTAATAAAAATAAGAAAAAACACTAAATTTAAAGATACATATATATGTTCTGCATAGAAACACAGCAAACATGCTGCTACATCAACAAGAGATCAAAAAACAGCAATATGCATAAGAACACACAAAAAGTTACCTCTTGAAGCACTTTTAACAATTTCCGCAACAATCTGTAACCCACGAACCTCACAAAGCTGTCTCATTATTTCATTACTTCCATTGCAGCAAGAATATATAACCATACTCAACACGTCAGAAATTTTTTTCACTCGAACTTGAGCAATATTTTTAAATACAGCAGGAAAGAGTCGAAACCAAACAGCAGCCTGATGTTCTTCCCCCGCTCCACATACATTGCCAAGAAGCTCCAACCCAAACCGGATAATCTCGATAATCTCATCACCGGAGTTTGTATCAAAATTAATTGAATCAAATGCACTAGCAACAACATTGACTCCATCTTCCTCTATGAAGCAATTCTGATTCAATATTTCTCCCGCGCAAAGGTTTCTAAGAAGTTTTAAAGACAGTACAAGAAGATTGTGATTTGAAGAGGAAATTTGACATCTTGTTAGGTCAAGAACTATAGGAAGGATCTTCACCGAAGCAAGATTCAAACGACCGTCAGGAGTTTTAGCAGTTTCTATAAGATTTTCAAGGGCTTGGTCTAATTTGGCACAATTTGCACTAACAAGCAACGGGTCAAGAATGTGCTCAAGCACAACCACTGTCAGTGGCGACATATTCTCCATCTCTTAAACATAAGAGTTGCAAACGACCTGAAAGCTACTAACCTGTAGAAACGAGTTCTAAATGTCAGCTGCCATGAAAAAATACAGTCATTTTGCTCCACCGAGATAAATAAACCTAAAAACATGAAGAACAATAAGAGGGTAAACTCAATTTGTGGGTTCTTACCAGTTAAACTCCAAATAAAACAACCTTTCCACAAATAATTAACTTAATCAACCAATAATTAGACAAAAATAATCCGAAATCCCTAAAATAAAAGGAAATTGAAAAACTGAGAAGAATTCTAGGGTTTAAGGGTCCTCTTGAACCTGGTGATCGATGTTATGAGTAAGAGAAGACGATCAAGAACTTTATCTTCTTCTTCTTCTTCAATTCAAGCAACAATTTCTGAGATTTTGTTTTAATTTGACCAGATGAAAAGAATTTGAGACGGAGAGAATTTGAGATTGTTGCTGGAATGGATGTAAGGGTTTTTGAGATTCTTTAACCCCCAAAAGCAAATTTGATTAACGCACCCTCCCTGAGATTAAAAGCACGCTTGTTGTCCTCAAAAAATTCACTTTTTCTGTTTTCTTTTTGGAAGCCGATATGAATCCATACTGATTAAAAGCATTGGCATTCAAAACATCCTCATAGATTAAGGCTGATGGAGAGGATAAAGGGGTTTTGAAAGAAGTAGAGCATTCTCCACATGAACCGGCAGCGGATTTGGATTGGACTGTTTTCTTTTTCTTTCTCCTCTTGGCGTATTTATGATTGTTAGGTATTGGTTTCTTGTCTAAACCATCTAGGTTTAGTGTTGGGTCCAAATCCAACTACACCCAGTTGATGAATTAGGCTCTATTGCACGATTTAAGTGGGTTGACTGCATGAATTGATGGCAGAATTTTAATCCAAGTTGAACAGACTTGAAAGTTGAAACTGTGGTTTCAATCACTACGTAATCAGAGAGCTTTCATCTTTTTGAGATTCTACGCAACTTGGGAATCATTGCTGATATGTAAAGCAGTAAATACTGCTGTAATTTCAACAGAGTACAGGAGATGCAAGCTCATCACATACTTTTACAATGTTCGTTAAATAAATATTTTAGGCTAAAATATTTATGTAAAAGTGATTTTTTTTATAAGACGTTGTAGCTAAAATGAAAAAAATAAAAAAATCTCTTTTTATAAGACGGAAGTAGTATAATTTTTGGTGTGTCTACAAAAAATCTCCAGCAGTCTCCCTGGGACAGACTGAACCAAAAGACTAAAATTACAATTTATACTACCATCTACTACCAGAAATTGACCTGTAAAGAAGAACACCAGGTGGGGGTAAAAATGTAGAACTACAGATTTTCGGTACGATGTATACGTTAGGAGTCTGGTTTCCATGGGAGACTAACGGTGACCTCTGTTGTTTAATAAAAAAGATTCCTGCATTGGTGTTCTGTGATTTCCATGCATCCAAGTGTTCTTAGTCGTGCAGGCAGTTCCGCGATCTTACACGTCTTCACTTGCGAACTGGGCATAGTTGAAGAAGAGTGTATAGAAGAGAAAGATACACATGCAGACATGCTATTAAAACATTAAAGGAAGAATTCTCATTTATAAATTTCTATCTCATTGTAAACTAAAATAAACAACAATCGCAAGACAATAGACTATATTTTTCTTTTCTTTCCCACATATATTATTATTATTACTGGTAAAGCAAAAAAACAGATTATACTCCTCTTTCCTACCTTGGCGTATAGGAAAGTAAAGTAAATCCCAACTAAACAACAGATTACAAATATCTCAAATGCAATTCAAAATTAGAAAACAGCAAATTTTTACCTCCCTACCTCCTTCCAATCTTTCCTTACGCCATGTTTCTTCCAATCTTTGTCTTTCTTATGCCACAGCAGGCATGTCCTTCAACCATCCATCTAGAGGCTTACCAATACAATACACAATGAAGCCAATCTCTCTGAGCTTCTCTGCATCCACGATGTTACGCCCATCAAATACGAAAGCGGGTTTCTGCATGTTATCGTAGATTCTCTGGTAGTCGAGGTTCTTGAATTCATCCCATTCAGTTAGAATACAGATTGCATGGGAATCTTTTGTGGCTTCATAAGCGTCCCAGACCACGCTAACTTGCTTCACGGCAGTGGGGCTCATTGGCTGTAGGTGAATTGGGTGATCCCAATCGAACTTTTTCATTGAAAGGTCCCTCTGAATCTGTTCTTCGGTCACCTGTGGATCGTAAATGCTAACAAGGGCTTTGTCCCCAAGAAGTCCATTGCAAACATCAATTGCAGGTGTCTCTCTTGTATCACCAGTGTCCTTCTTGAAGGCGAATCCGAGCACAGCAACTTTTTTCCCAGACACTGTGTTGAACATGGAGGAAACAACCCTGTTCACGAATCGGCTCTTTTGATAATCGTTGATCTTAATAACCTGTTTCCAGTAGGTTGCTACTTCAGGTAGGCCGTTGCATTCACAGATGTAAACAAGATTGAGAATATCTTTCTGAAAACATGATCCTCCAAATCCTACACTGGAATTCAAGAACTTGGATCCAATTCTCGTGTCCTTCCCAATAGCATGGGCAACCTCTGCTACATCTGCACCAGTTGCTTCACAGAGAGCTGACATAGCATTGACAGATGAAATCCTCTGAGCTAAGAAAGCATTAGCAGCAAGCTTGGAAAGCTCAGCGGACCAAAGGTTCGTGCAAATGATTCGGTCCTCTGGCACCCAATTGGCATACACAGCTTTCAAAGCTTGAATTGCCTTTTGTCCTCCTGGAGTCTCCCGACCTCCAATGAGAACCCTGTCAGGATTGAAAAGATCGTCAATTGCAGTTCCTTCAGCAAGAAACTCTGGGTTTGAAAGAATTTGATATTCAATCCCTTTGCTGTTGTGAGTCAGAATTTTTTCAATGGCCTCAGCTGTTTTAACTGGGACAGTTGATTTCTCAACGACAATTTTGTTGGATTTTGATACATCGGCTATCATACGAGCAGCACTTTCCCAGTATGTCAGATCAGCAGCTTTGCCTGCTCCAAGACCACGAGTTTTGGTAGGGGTGTTAACTGAGACAAAGATGATATCCGCCTCTGCTACATGTTTCTCAACATCTGTACTGAAAAAGAGGTTCTTTCCTCTGCATTGCTTCACTATATCTTCCAAACCTGGTTCGTAAATTGGAAGCTGATCACTGTTCCAGGCTGTGATCCTTGGAACAGAAATGTCGACAACAACAACTTCGATATGTGGGCACTTGAGTGCAATCACAGCCATGGTAGGGCCACCAACGTAACCAGCTCCGATACAACAGATCTTCACCATTTTTGTTTCTTGATCTGAAATCTGCAGGAGAGAAAGCCAAGGTTAACACAATAAACCAATCATTTCCAGATGCTTTTTCTTCTAAAGTAAAACAAAAATTCATCGATGCTGAGAAGCTACAGAACAGCAAAAGAATATACATATATATGATCTACACATCTATGGATGTTCCCACAAAATCTAATGGTACATAAAACATTGTAAGCAACTCCGAGCTCAGCGGCTCGTCTGTAATTCAACAGATCACATGTACAAAATCTCTAAATAAAATTAACCTAATTGAAGTTCAGTAACTGAATAAAAGGAACCCATTATCATTACTAACCAAGTGTAGACCAAAAGGGATGTGAGAATCAAAAAGATCTGACCATTACGTTTTATAGGAAGAAGCTTGAAATTGCTGCAATATTCTGAGTACACATACGAATTCGATTACTAACTCGAAGCCTAGTAAAGATTTCGAGTCACTAGAACAATCCTGAGTAATGAAGTAAAACAATACACATGAAAGAGCTAATCCAAAATGTTTATGGATCCAGTAAAAATGTATAGAAGGCGACAGATCTCGGTGGATCACAGACAATTAGACCAAATCATTTCCCTCCACCCCATCATATATCTAACAAAGCTAGCAGCAATAGCATTAGATCAATTTTAACACATGGAATTAAACAACTTAAAAAGATGATTCTATGAAACATAAGCATTAACCAAAACTAGAAATGCAAATCAATGAATTGAATGAGGGTTTGTTATTATAAATTCAAAAAAGATTTAACCAGAAAGAAAAATTAACTTTGTTACCTTGGACTTAACAGAGATGAAGGAAGAAAATAGTAGATCTTTTTTCTTAGTTGTAGAAAGAGATGACAAAGAAGGAGATCTAAAACTCCTTTAAATACTATTGGGTCTCTGGTAGATCTACACCCTTCAGGCTTCAACTTTCAGATTTCTAAGAAAAGAAGAAGAAAACTTTATTAGCAATTTTCCCGAGCCATAAACAAGAATATTGAACACGTTCTTAGACCCATTTCAAAATCAAATAACCGACAAATTTTTACTAATAAATTAATTATAATACATCAATCAATCATTAATACCTTCAAACAAAAGCTATAAAAATCTCTCTTTTTTAGACACATGAAATTCACTGTTGCTTTCTGGTAAATTTTTTTTTTGAAAACTTAGAGAAAGATAGATCCAACGAGAATGGGGTTGGGTCTCTAGAAAGGAGGAGGAGAGTGAAATCGAAGGAAGGGCTTTGAATAAAAGAAATGAAATTAACGTGTGTTTTTTTAAAGCATGAAATTTTATTAGAAAGGCTAAAGAGTGATTACCGGTGGATAAGTGGTATCCATATAATCATTTAAAACAATATACCAGGTGCTTCTATGGTAGTGGTTACGAATCCTAGTAGATTCTCTGAGTCTGTTTCTAGAATTACTTCTGGTCATCCTTTTTTAATTGTGGTCCTTGAAGTAAGTAGCATGATCCAAAGGCAATTGTAATTCCAAGTGGTTGTGACAATGCTAAAAGTATTTTTGTTTCTGAATTTTTGGAAATGAATCCTGCACATGCTATACCTGGGTGGTCTCTGACAGTTCCATCTGTGTTGATCTTAATCTAGTCCAAATTAAAGGCAATCTATCCCATCGAAATGATTATTATTTTTTTACATCGTTTACAGGATCAGTGGTTCGCCAGATAATACCAGTGGAAAAATAGTCCTTATCCATAAAAACTCGTGTTGTTGAAGAAAGAAGGAGGAGAGTGAAATTGAAGGAAGGGCTTTGAATAAAAGAAATGAAATTAACGTATTGATGAAAAAGGGTACGTTATTATTATGTAAAAGGAAACGTGATAATCAATTAATAATCAAATACACCAAGACCTAAAGGAAAGAAATTGACTAAAAAGACTACCTTTTCGGTTACTGGGGTTTATATATGGATCCCAATTAATACTTTTTTGTCCAAAAAAAATCGTTGTTAGAGAAATGAAAACCCCTTCGCCGTATTTTAGATGAATGAAAAGAGTTTGTTTAAGTATTAAATCAGATAAAGATTTTTAGATTTTTATTAATTTTTTCTTACTTGTCCATGTATAGGAATCAAACGTTAAAAATAAAGAATAAAAAATTATGAGATCTAGATATTTTAAAAATTAATAAGATATATTAGGAAAAAATTTAGTCTTTTTTTTCTTTTCTTAATTTATGTGAAAACATCTTCCCCTTTATCTAAAAGAGACGGAGGGAGTACGTGAAGTTATGAAATGATGCAGTAAAAGGATTTTACTAAACATGAACCATTTTTATTAGTCCAGGTATAAGGGATGTCTAAATAGGAAAGCGGGGACTAAATTGGGATGCCAGTTTTACTCCTATCCAGAATCGTTGTATATAAGGGGTGTCCAAATAGGAAAAAAATATTATTTCACCTTTCTTCTAATACTAATCATAAAATCCTAATATTTACTTAATCATAAAATCTCTTTTTATTCTCATTCTAAAAATCAAAAATCTATTTCATTTCTAACCAGACGACTTCTCTTCTCTTCTTTACGAAGTGCGGATAGATTAAGTAGTCAGCAATTAGGACTTTTCGACTTAGTTATGTTTAAGGTGCATCCATTAGACCTAAATCAGAATTAGTGAATTCTTGAAGAATAGTGGGTCAAAGGCCATATAAAATCAATTACCCGATGCTACATATCAGACTGGATTATATATTTGATCCACGATAGATGTTTTTATAGTAAAAAATAATTGATTAGGACAACTAGGGATTGTTATAATAGGATTAACTTTTCTTATAAGGTCCTCAAACAACTAATCCTACTTACCTATACCTAATACCGTTTATTAATTTTTTTATTTACGTAGTGAACAAGTTATATTTTTCTATCGTGGATACTTACCTATACCTAATACCGTTTATTAATTTTCATATTTACGTAGTGAACAAGTTATATTTTTCTACTGTGGATTACAAAAGTTTTGTAGCTCCCTAGATATCCGATTAAACCCGGATAACAAATGTCCTTCTACAAAAGAAAAACTATAAAAATAATATATTTATTTTGATAAATTTCATGACTGTCAATAAATCTTGTTAAAGCAAATATTATAGCACGAAAATGGTAATCTCCATAGCTGGAAAACCATAGGGAAACATCTCATTTCCATAATCTCTGTACCACATGTAAGTAACGAGGTAAGGAAGAAATCACTTGCAGATATTTGGTATCCGGCCTGCGCAGAGACCAAGTTTCCACGGAATTAGTCGATGTATGCTTGTTGTAGTTCAATAGTAATTTTAGTATGAAGAAGATACTACAATCGTAAAATTGTACATTAGCATAACCATTGGTGGAGTTATTGGCGTCGACATATGTATATTGAGACGTGTTTTTGAATCATTGGAAATCTTAATGACAAGCCCTCACACTCGTTAGGAGATAGACTCGGTATAGTCACAACTACGACGAGCAGAATGTGGGATATATATTGGCAAGGAAAAAGTGTGACCAATGAGGATTCGGTAAATATACAATTCAATTACAATCCAACAACATATTCATTTTATTTTATTTTTGTTATATTTGCAACTTTTATTAACTTTTCTTTTAGCTTTTTCACTCTCAAACAATATTCAGTGATTTTTATTTTTGAAATGTGCTCATTTTTAGTAGGAACGTTTTGTAAGAGGAATATGTCCCCGATATATTAGATTCAAATCTATTACCATTTAAATTTTATAAGAAAAATTGACATCCAAAGTGTGAGATGGTATGAGAATAGCAGTGTGAGTGGATCAATCATCTTTTATAAAAACCTTTTAGGTTTGATAGTTATAATGAACTTTTGAGTGAGAGTATGTTTGGGGATATGCTTTTGTATTAAAATACTATAAAGAGATATAATGAGATGCAAGATCTAGTTGAAATACTACCAAGTGGTAATTACCATCGTTGGAGGTACAAGGAGATATCATGGTCTATGTATATGGAATAAAAAATAGAAACAAAGACGCCAAAATGATCTCAAAAAGGGGATTAATAAGGAAGAAAAATTAACGAAATAATTCAACATTGATGGATGAATCATGTTTTAATAATGGTCCTTGATTATGTGAAGGAGCAACAAGTATAAGAAAGAAAGGTATAGATGGAAACGTATCTTAGTAAGCTTGATCCAACTAGGCGAAAGTACTATGAACAGAGGCAAAAGCATATTTTAACCAAGTTGGGGGTAATTTACCTTGATGATGGAGTTTGCAAAGTTTTTAAGTGTATGGATACCTAGGTACCACCAACCTTTTGTATTTCACATTACAGACAACCTTTTCGATCTAATGGAAAAAAATAGATAATGATAGTTTAAAAAAGAAGATCTACTAAATAAAGATATGACACTTGACTCATTCGTCAACCAAAAGCCACCTATAATTGATCCTAGTCCAATTACGTACCTTATTCTAGTGACAATCTTGCGCTACAATATGCACATGCATAGCCTTATACATGTCCATCGACGGTAGATAAACATCCATCCCATGGTCATCAAGAAGACTTAAAACCTTTATGGCATACAAGCATTTAATTCTCCCATCATGGAATAACATACACTAATAGTATAATTAGGAAATCTTTTTCCACCACTCATAAACCATAAATTAACTTATTTCCTCCATTTTCGTGTGAATTGTATAATATTGTATTTGTTTTTTATGTTTTTGTCTCAATAGGTTAAATTATCCAAAAAGGTATAAAAACATTAAAATCGATAAAAAAAATGGAATTGCGACAAAACATAGAACACCCAACCCAAAAGACATTAAACTTAAAGATAAATATATCATTAGGTTCCATAACATTATCGTTATGGAAATAATGGTTCTGAAATCATACAAATTATGAAATTGATAACGTAATAAAGGCACATAAAAATTTATAGAAGTATAATAGAAAATCTGTATGGAGCATTATCACTATGGTTCCGGAACCACCACATGCATGTTTCACGGAACTTGTGTAGCTCAGCATTAGGGATTATTCAGAACTGTCATCTTTTTTTTCTTATCTTTTTATTTTTACCTGAATCAAATTTTAGTAAGACAGAAGTGAGTCTAATATCTCATAAAATTTTACTAGGCAACAAAATACTTCCATGGAAATAACATAAATAGTCTAATATCTCCATGATAAAAGTGAGACTAAAAAAAGTAGTATAATATCTCATGAAAGTTTACTACCAAACCCCAAAGTTAGTTCTACCCGACTTCAGTGTAAATTACTTTTCCACACGAGTAATTATAGCAAACTGAGCCGTTAAAGATACTTTTGATGCTCATTAAACCACTGCACATGTGCTGGAAAAAGACGAGTTGGAACACATGGCCCCAGATCGTATACCCTGTAAGGTATACCTTCTTGAATGATAGATCCAAGAACTCTCCCTCCAACATATGGAGCATGAACCAGTCCAATAGCAGCATCTCCAATAACATCGCTGAATGTCATTCATGTGACAAGATTTACACAAATCTTTACCAAACTGAACGCTGCAGCATCATCCATCTCAGGATTATAGTGAAGCTTTAGATAAATTAGCGCTTCTTCGAAGCACAAACCATCAACAACAAATCCAAAGGCTTCACGACATATGGAAAGTTCAGGACGACCTGACGTGAGATGAAATATTCTCACAAGACCATTCTGAATCACCCCAACCAAGATTCCTGATGTAACGAGTGGATGGAACCTACTGCATTAGACGCCAGTCCTAGGACTTTGACTCAAATCTTTTTGGGGTGAAAATATAAATAAGTGTCTATTTTTATGTTAGAGACGACATTTTTAACATCAAATTTCAAAAAAGAGCAAAAGTTGGAGTTACATTTTTATGTTTAAAACACAATTATCATTAATGAGATAGTTATAATATTATTTTATTATTATTAAATTTAATAATTATAGTCAGAATTACTCTAAATGAATAGTAATACCGTCTTTAATTATATTATAGTTCTTCATATTAGACGGGTTGCTCGGGTTAATCTATTTTGTGTCCATACCTACCCAAATTAGCTTGGTTTAATAAAAAATTTCCCACGCCCATCCAACGTTTTGAATTATATTAATTGTCGATGCCTGTCAAACTTTCGGATTGGACATGGGTTGGATAGGTTGATCCAACCCAAATCCACCCCTACATTATCGTATCGATTTATTTTATGTATCTCATGGATTTCACTAAATCCATGAATAACTAAAGTTATATTGACTGATGATGAATTCATTTTTGGGAACATGAAGCTTTACTTAGTAATATGAGTCTATCTGTTCAATTCTCATAAAATTTTTCGAGAATAACAGAACGTGTAATTATTCTACGGTTGTTGACGATTATGTTTAACATGTAAGAAAAAACATTTTTTATCTTGTCCTGTAAATTGGTAATCCATTAGTAGTATTAAAAAAAAATAAAAAAAAATATTCAAAGACTCAAATACCGCAAAAGAAATCAATTCCAGAAGTTAGAATAAAAAATATTTTGCTTTAAATCAAGTTATTATGAAATTATGTACCCAAACTAATTTCTGAGTGGGTATCCAAACAAGCTATAAATATCTTTAGTTGTTGGGGCCGTACGGGAAATACACCACTTATCTGATAGAGAAAATGTGTGTGGGGACTTGGGACTGATCTTGGAAGTGTCCGAGTTTTGTGAATCAGTGATGTGAAATCAAACAAGATAAGAAGAAGAAGAATAAGAGACCAATCTCTCATAATCTAATGAAACTGAATTATCTAACAACAACCTGAGACACAGAGAAAAACCATAACAACAACAATGTCAAATTCAACTTCCTCTGCAAACACATCATTTTTTTATGCTACTACTAAAGCAAAATCAAACTCACATTTTCTGGATTCTACATCATCCAGATTCATCACATTTACTTCTTCAAATCATCATACCAGGAATTCATGGCGTTCAAGAAAATCTTTCTCTACTGTGAGAAATGTGGCTACTGAACAACAATCAGTAGCTGCTGCTGAACAGGAAGAACAAAGTACTTAAATCTAAACCCACATTGTCTTTTTTTTTTTTATAATGTGCAGATGATTTAGGGCTTTTCATTTTGATTCAGGTGTAATCTTGCGGCGTGATTCAACGTCGATAGCATCGAATATAAAATACCATGCAGAATTTAGTCCATCATTCTCTCCAGAGATATTTGATCTACCCCAGGCATACACTGCAACTGCTCAGAGTGTTAGGGATGAACTTATTGCAAATTGGAATGCAACGTATAATTGCTACGAAAAGACGAATATGAAGCAAGCTTACTACTTATCTATGGAATTTCTACAGGTCTGTCTGTACTGATCACCAGTTTTGTGTGTGTAAAACTAGTGTGAGTAGCCTCCTTCTTACCCTAAGTTTTTGCAGGGTAGAGCATTGTTGAATGCAATTGGTAATTTAGAGCTTTCTGGTGAGTATGCAGAAGCTTTGAGCAAGCTTGGACACAATCTAGAGGATGTTGCTAGCCAGGTCAGATTAATATGTCATTATATTCTTGGTGATTAGCAAATGAGATTTTGTAATTGATCTATCTTGACCAAAAAAATTATGCAATTCGTATATTAGATAGGATTGAATAGGTGAACAACATGTTCCTAGCAAGCGCTCGCTTATATTACTGAACTCAACTTCTTTGATGGCATCACTAACAGGAACCAGATGCAGCACTTGGAAATGGGGGTCTAGGGCGGCTAGCTTCCTGTTTCTTGGACTCCTTGGCAACACTAAATTACCCTGCATGGGGTTATGGACTTAGATACAAATATGGTTTATTCAAACAGAATATTACAACAGATGGTCAAGAAGAAGTTGCTGAAGGTTGGCTTGAGGTGATGATGCTCTTTTTTTTTTTTAATATTTATCACACGAAGAATGCCTTACATCATTTGACATTTCGGTTAGAATTGTGCTTCGTTTTCTTAGATGAGCTAAAAATCTTGCAGTGATGCTACAATGCTATGGTTTCTTTGTCTATCACTTAACTTACAAACTCCTTTGCAGATGGGCCATCCATGGGAAATCGTAAGAAATGATGTATCGTATAATGTTAAATTCTATGGAAAAATTGCTATGGGATCAGATGGAAAAAAACACTGGGTTGGAGGAGAAACTATTAAGGCTTTTGCCTATGATGTCCCAATACCAGGATATAAAACCAAAACTACGATCAACCTTCGGCTGTGGTCCACCAAAGTAACTTCAGAAGGATTCGATTTGGATGCTTTTAACTCTGGAGATCATGTTAAAGCATTTGAGGCCCAAGCAAATGCTGAAAAGGTTTTTTTCTCCTTCTTCAAGTTAGAGTTTCATTAATATCTTCATGTTCATAGCTGTTTATGCGGTTCATGAAGTTTTACGAAATGGCTGTTACGAGTTACTTCTGCATAAAATTTTGTTCCATAATCATACCAAATCTTGAGATAGTTGGAACCTTATGTCAACTTACTCTTTCAAATGCTTCATTTTCTTACAACAGATATGCTATGTATTGTACCCTGGGGACGAATCAATGGAAGGAAAAACTCTCCGTTTGAAGCAACAATACACACTATGCTCTGCCTCTCTACAAGACATTGTTGCGCGCTTTGAAAAGAGGTCAGGAAGTTCTGTTAACTGGGAGGATTTCCCGGACAAAGTTGCAGTGCAGATGAATGATACACACCCAACCCTCTGCATCCCAGAGCTATTGAGAATACTGATTGACGTAAAGGGTTTAAGCTGGGAGAAAGCTTGGAACATCACTCAAAGGTATCTATATTGTTTGGTATACCATCGATATTTCCTTGAATTGAAAGCTCGTATAGAAAATGAGAATTACGCATTTTGTGTTCTTTTGGTCTAAAAAGTTGGTTATTAGTAATTTAAATAGAAGGTAACTTAAGCTTGCATTCATTTGACAGTAAATTAATTTCATGTTTCTGCATCTGACAGAACCGTTGCATATACGAACCACACAGTTCTACCTGAGGCTCTGGAGAAATGGAGTCTGGATCTTATGCAGAAACTGCTTCCTCGACATGTTGAGATCATAGAATTGGTTGAAACTGAGGTACAATTTGTCACCCATATCGTATCTTCTAGCCATGATACATCATAAATTCCTTTCACCGGATTGTTGACTTGTCTTCTTGGTAATTCAATCAGCTGCTTTCTACGATTGTTTCGGAGTACGGAACAGAAGATCTCGAGTTGCTGGAGAAAAAAATTCAAGCAATGAGGATCTTAGACAATGTTGAATTACCTGCAACCATTAAAGAAGTATTTGTTAAGTCAGAAGTTTTAGCTGCCGACACTGATAAAGAGGAAATCTTGGTAAAATTAGATGGAAAAGCTGACAAGGTTGAGCCCAAAGATAAAAAAAAGGACTCCAAAGGAAAAAGTTCTGCTAAGAAAAAAACCTTCTTTAAACCAGATCCAAAACAACCAAAGTTGGTCCGAATGGCAAATCTTTCTATTGCTGGTGGCCATGCTGTAAATGGAGTTGCTGCAATTCACAGTGAAATTGTAAAAGAGGAAGTCTTTAACGACTTCTACAAGGTAAATATGTGAACAATTTTTAATTTTCATCCACTTCTACCTATAAAATTCCGAAGTAGTAAAACACATTATTCTTTGTGGCAGATGTGGCCTAATAAATTTCAAAATAAAACAAATGGTGTGACACCAAGAAGATGGATCCGCTTTTGCAATCCAGATTTAAGTAAAATTATAACCAACTGGACTGGCACTGAAAGCTGGGTAGTAGACACTGAGAAGCTGGCCGATCTCCGAAAGGTAATTTGTGTCTCAAGTTCAGAGATTATAGTATTGTTTCATCTTTGGGTTATTTTTTCTCACTCTTTTGATTCTCTCTTCCAACATATATTTGTTCATTGTTGGACTAAACTTTAAAGTTTAGATTGAGCTCATTTCATTTCTTGGCTTATGATGTACAGCTTTTCCATGAATATAATTTGAAATAAAACTGGGCCGATTGCGAGAGGGACAAAGTTGAAATATATCAAAAAAAAATTGTTTTGTCTAATATGTGTTCTCCTGTCATGTTTGTCTCTAACATGAGCAGTAACTGTTAACAGTTTGCGGATAATGAGGATCTTCAAGCTGAGTGGAGAGCTGCAAAAAGGAGCAATAAGATGAAAGCTGTATCGTACATAAAGGAAAAAACAGGATACACTGTGAGCCCCGACGCGATGTTTGATGTTCAGGTTATTCCCGACCCTCTCTCTCTCTCTGGTGTTCTAAAACCATCATAGTACTGTAAGGGATTTACTATGTTTTCAGGTAAAGCGAATCCACGAGTACAAGCGGCAACTTTTGAATATCCTTGGAATTGTTTACCGGTATAAGAAGATGAAAGAAATGAGTGCTAAAGAAAGGAAAGAAAAATTTGTTCCCCGTGTATGTATATTTGGAGGAAAAGCATTTGCAACATATGTACAAGCTAAAAGGATCGTGAAATTCATCGTAGACGTTGGAGCTATGATAAATCATGATTCTGAAATAGGAGATCTTTTGAAGGTAATGTGAGCTTACTCATACATTCCATCAACTGAGTTGTTTGGATACAGCATACAGTTTTTACTTTCTGTACATTTCTTGCGCACAAGCCTAACTCATCCGCAATTCTGTTTCTTGCTTTTCATAGGTCATATTTGTTCCTGACTATAATGTTAGTGTTGCCGAAATGCTTATTCCTGCCACTGAACTATCACAGCACATCAGGTATTGTGGAGAGCGTTGCTCTCGAACATTAAGTTTTGGCATATCAATCTCTTAGTATCCTTAGTATATGCCATGCATAAAGCTAAGGTAATTTTACTTTGGCCGTCTTCTTCTCATTTATGCATCAGTACTGCCGGTATGGAAGCAAGTGGAACCAGCAATATGAAATTCTCAATGAACGGATGTGTCCTGATTGGGACCCTAGATGGTGCCAACGTTGAAATTAGGGAAGAGGTAGGAGATGACAATTTTTTCCTATTCGGAGCTGAGGCTCACGAAATTGCAAAGCTACGAAAAGAAAGAACCGAGGGAAAGGTATGGCCTTATATGACAGAAATTGAGACATTTAGAAATTCGTATTCAGATGTTCTTGAAAAATACTTTATTTGTTAACTTTTCTGGTCTTGCACAGTTCGTCCCAGACCCACGGTTTCAAGAAGTTAAGGCATATATCAGAAGTGGCGTTTTTGGATCCAATAACTATGATGAACTGATGGGATCCTTGGAAGGGAACGAAGGTTATGGTCGTGCAGATTATTTTCTCGTTGGGAAGGACTTTCCTACTTACATTGAATGCCAGGATAAGGTTGACGAGGCGTATAAAGACCAAAAGGTAAGTATTAATCTTGAGTCAACATATTGTATTCTCAGGCTTTTGCATGCATACCATTCTTTTTGGTTTTCTTTTCCTTCTGTCATCAAAAGTTTTGATCTGTTTATGTCTTGAGCAGAAATGGACAAGAATGTCAATCATGAATACAGCTGGCTCTTACAAGTTTAGTAGTGATAGAACAATTCGCGAATATGCAAAAGATATATGGAGCATCGATCCTGTTGAATTGCCATAGCATTCTGAAGTATTGCAGTGCAGAGAATAAAGAGCCGTGACCCGGTGGCACCAAATCATTTAGGAAGTGATCGGTGTCAACAAAGTACACACAACAATTAGCATAATTGCAGAGTGATAAGAGATTTATTTCCTCAGTTGATAAGAAGTCGGAATGTGTCTGATTTTGTTTTCTTCAGAAATGAAATGCTTCATTGGAATAACAACTAGAAATCAGATTGATAGCTCTAGTTGTTTAGAGTGCAATAACAGTTGCAACAGGTTTCATTACCTGAACCATGATGTCTAATTTAAAATTTGACTGATTTCATTTAGCAAACAGAAATTCTAATTTAAATGTTAAATGTTAAATTAGAAAGTGCACATGAAGCAAGCAACAGGTAATCTCACATGACCCAAGAAAGTGCCCCCTAAGAAATTCTAACATTTAGCAAACAGAAATTCTAGACTGGCTAAGAGCTGATCATAGGGGATGTCCAGCAAGAGACAAATATCCATTTAAGTCAAAAACCATAATAATGGATAACTAAAACACCACACACAAGACTACTAGTAATGAAATGAATTCAAAAAATGTGAGATGGAGTTAGTAGACAAACCGGGACTGAATTAAACCTGTTATCTGTGGATACCACATCCCTACGGTTATTTGATAGGAACTGAAGGAACCGTACCTGAAACGGACCGAACCAAGGATATAAAATACAGGTACAAAAAAAGAACCGAATATATCTGGATATCAGGTATAAATTCTACCTAGAAACCGACCTGGACCGAAGGAACCGAATAATATTAATCGTTACCTAGAAACCGACCTGGACCGAAGGAACCGAATAATATTAATCGTTGATCAGATAGTGGGTCAGTCTCATCCGTCTGTTACTACTCCTTACTGTAAGTCTGTAACTTCGAAAGAAAGAAAAAAAAATCGCCTGTTTTTAAACTTCTGTGTGAAAGAAGAAGAAGACAGAGGCCATTTTTCACTTACTTTTTCACTTCTACAAGACTACAACTACAGAACTACTACTATTACTAACAGTCTACCACAGAGGCCATTTCTCACCGTAAGTTCTTCTCTCTGATCTTTACTTTTGCTGTTTTTTTTTTCTTAATTTTTTTTGGTTAGTGGGGTTGTTTTCATTGTATTGTTAGAGTTTTTGGTGTTTCTATATTTTTTTAGTGAAAACCCTTTGATAAGATTAAGCTTTGAAAGTTGATTTTGACAACCCTTTTAGTTAATTTTAGGAATTAGGTTGAAATATTATGTTTAAAACCCTAATCTTAGATTAGGATTTTTGTGATTCATGGAATTTGTTATTAGGTTATATATGTTAAATATCATAAAGTTTTCTGGACAGGTAAAATTTCTGATTGATTCCTTTACAAGGTTGAATTATTGTCTTGTTTGTTGGAATTTGAAGATACTAGTTTACTGAATTCACACCATTGCTGTCCAGCATTATAGATAGTTAGATTTTCTATATGGAAACTGTCTCTTAGTATTGTCTTCCACTGCAGTCACAAATCTTGTTAACTTCTTTATAATATCGTAGGTTGTTTAAGTATGTCAGTATTTAAGATAAAAGTTAGATGATGAATAATATGGAAACTAAGAGCTCCTGTGATCAGTGGGAGGAAGAGGTTATTCATAATGGAAATTTCATTATTAGGTGGTACACTTAAACTCATTAAGATTGTTTTTCAATCCTCTGGTACCTTGATTCAGGTTTAAACAGACAATCCGCATAAGCACTAAATGTATAGCACACTCGTTTAGAGTGCGAGTAACATGGAATTAAGGTTTTCATGAAATACTCAAAATAACACTTCTAACTAAACCCTACAGCTAACGATATTACGCCTAATTTAGCTAGCAATGCATTCATGACGTTCTTACTGTTACGGCTTCTCTTCTTCTTTTCCTGTATACACTTCAAATTTATCTACATCTGCTTTTAAAGCATTACATTAATTCTTAACTGGAAATGATATACCCTTGACAACAACAACTGAACATACCTTTGTTAGCCCCCGAATATCAACAGCTCGGGTCTCAGTGATATCCTTTTGCAAGTGTGTTGCAACTTTTTCAAATAGCCGGCTGTGAGATTTATCCACAGCAGTTTTATTACGAGATCCAATTTGACCCAGAATCTCTTGATTTTGGTTACGGCTCTGTATAACCCCTTCACACCACAGCAGGTGGATGGACAGGCTTCTGATGACCATATGCTTTTGGTTCTTCCATTTGTTTGCTTTTATGTATTTTTTAGCTATGTTTAACAATTCTCATATGTAGATCGACTCACTAAATTTCTTGTCTGGAAGTGTAATGCTGATCATGTTTATGACCAAACAAGCTTTTTAGCTGTAGTACCTGACGAGTTGGGTTAAATACAAGTACAATATAAATGTAGTTTGGTACAATATAAGTATGTTTGTAAACATACTTCTATTTTGTTCGAGATTTTGGGTAGCTCATACTCGTACTGATTGCATATTTTGTGTTCCTTAGGCTATAACTAGGGACTCTGTTCTCCTAAAATTTGACAAGGCAAGGTCTGGTCTCGCCGATAGTCTGAGGCGTGTTGAAGATATTGTCCCACAATCTGTTGGTCTCCAGGTAACTGTTGTGCAACATTTTTTAACTCACAGTTGAACTTCCAACAGTGTCACGCGACTATGCGTTTTACTTTTAATCCATAGAAATATGGGGAATCACTTAACTATGCAACCTGGCACCTTTTATGTGTTTGCATCCATTATTTTGATGGACAACCTTTGGTTTTTAATTGTCATAACAAAGCTTACTTAAGTACTATGAAACAAACTGCAGAGTGCATACTGAGTACACCTGAACTACATATATATATATATATACATATGGTGTCTTTGTCCTTTAACTTCAGTTTTTAATGAGTTTTTGACTTTCCATCCCTTATGCTTCTGCTTGTTTATCTTATTTCTGTAGATTTTAATTTATAGATCCGAAATAGAGGTTTCAACTTTCACTGTGTACAAAGCATAAAGTGTTTAAATTCCTGTTATAATTGTGTACAATGTGCATCCATGTTTAACTTCTTTGCAATTTGTGCATCTTTACTCTATCCAATTTGGAAGAGGTTCAGTAGTGGGAAGCCTTTTCTAGGATAATTTATTGCAGCAACCTTGTATTTTTTGTCAGCTCAATCAATACATGGAGAGAATGACTGCAAGAGTGACGGGGTTGCTTTGTGTTAATTGCAGAACTGAAATGTTTTGCTTCATCATCTACACAAGCATTTTTTCTCACAGCCATTTCTACTAAGAGTAGAGTAGAGTAGAATTTTATGGAACCACGTCTATTTAATCTTTCTGTCAACGTAGGTTTACCGTACCTTACTTCGTTAAACAAAGGAAAGTTGTTTAATGTTCTAAGTTTTAGACTAGAGAAGAAAAAAAATAAAAAGGGTACAGGACTGGAACCGATCGGAACCGAACCGAGAAGACGGATACAGGATACAAAACCGAACCGAGAGTATAGGATACGGGGTACAGGTACACGAGTAGAAAACCGACCATAGGGCGAACCAACGTTTGGTCACCCCTACTTTTGAACCATAGATTTACATACATGACCCTAGTTAGCAATTCGGAATTCGGCAAATGTACGAGTATTGTACATGACTACTGTGATTCAAAAGATGGCACCTAATTTCATATTATCTTCATCTCTTAATCAAGAAATCAAAGAGATTCAGTTTTATGTTGCCCCACTAGAGCCCTCTCTCTTTCTAATCACTGCCAAGAATCACAAATATACATGAAAAAGAAAATCAGAAAAAGAAAAAAAATCAAAGGCAGAGCTAGAGAGTGAGAGGTAGAACTACCGAGACTGTATGCAGTATCAGCCAACGTGCTTCAAAGTGCATTTGACATTAAATCAAAAGATCAAGCCTACAATGTAGATGTTCATAGATCATATTGGGCATGAAATTCAATATCAAGAAAGTCTAAGAGATTAAACACTTATATGAAAGAATGAAATTTTGAAGGTAAAGAGAAGCTGTAGAACTACTGATTTAGGAGATGGACTAGCGAGGGTTTTTATAGTTCCATTGGTGACACAATCTATGTAAAATTAGGGTTTGTGCTAGTTTACCGTTTTACCCTCCTTTCTTCTATTGGACTTTCCAGATGGGTTGGGTTGGAATACATAGAAGGTGGTATTGACAGATGAATTAGGGTTTGTGCTAGTTTAGATGAATTTAACAGAGTTATAATGAGAATTGAATTCACAAGTTCATCTATTTCTTACAAATTTTATCCATTTTAATTTTTGAACTGACTTGAATTCATCTCAAATGTTATCTGTTATTGACAGATTGTTTTAAGCTCAATCTTATTCTCTATACGGCTTAAGGTGAAATTGAATTCAAGTCTTTCAAGGTAATGAATCTATTCACAGTATTTAAATCCCTGTTGCAAATTATAGTCGAGCAATTCTTGTTGCAGAAAGTAGTGTTCTTGTAGGTTTTGCTGCACAATTTTTTTTTATTTGATGATTGTCTTACAGACTCATCAATGCATGAGATGCACAAACAAGTAGCACCTTTAGGGTTAATGGTATGTGGCTTCTGATACTGCGACTAGTTGTTGTGATGTTGTTGTAATTCATGGCTGCCATTAAAGAAGGTGTTTTGTCTTATGAGTCTGACTTTTTTCCTTGGAATGGTTTTCCTTAGGATTCCTAATTTGCTTTTGATTATTCACGTGGTCTAATCAATGCCTTCATTGTTTAGTTACTTGGTTTGATGCTAGGTATGTTTACAGTGATCCTATAAAAAATATAGTATGTGTAGATAACCTGTACTCATATGTATAAATAAAATGGATTTAACTTATGAATACTTTATTGGCAGAGATTATTGAATCTTTGAAATTTCCTAGGGTCGTTCATGCTTGTAGGTTCCTATTGATATTGACTTGTCGCAGTTGGTGTTACACCATGTTTGTTTTTATAAATGCGGATTACTGATAGATTTAGGATCTACATTGCTCACGGGTTTGGTATTGATAGAAAATATAATTTCTTACAAATAGATTTAGGATCTACATTGCTCACGGGTCTGGTATTTGTCGTAGACTTGCCTGCACTCTCCTTAGCACATTAACATTCCTATTATTGCTGAAGATGATATACTGTCCATAAAAGAGTCTCCATAACATGCCGGAATCATACCAAGGTCGTTTATGTGACCTGTTGCCATTATTTATGCTCAAAGAGATACCCTGCAGATAGTTGTGGCAATACCATATAAGACCTTCCTTGGATCACCAACTGAAGAACATAAGTTTGGTAACATTAGGAAATCCACTTGCACTAATCAGATTAGTCACCCCATTGAACTGTGTAGCAAGTTATCACACACAAATAGCAGCTGAACCAACAACAAAACTGAAGTGGAACTAATAGATGAACACATAAGCAATCACAGTGGCAGCTTTCTCTTCACATTTGATTGGTGACCATAAGTGTACTGCCTTTTCACATTGAGTATATACAGATGTACTGTGAAGTATAATTCAGCCCAATAAAATACCCTTGCAAAGAGTATTGATGATTACAAACTAACACAAGAGATTTGCAGGTGCTTGTTTAGTGAACAGAAGCAATAGACTGGCAGACCTGCACTCACATTCACTCTTAACTAACAAGCACTATTATCAGCTAGTATAAACTCCCGTTCAATAGCTCTCAGACATCACTAAGACCTCAGATGTAAACTCACATTCACACAAATGTAGCAACTGATTTCTAACAATCAAGCCCTTAATCAACTTATTTAAGCACTTATCAAATGACCCAGTATTATTCAAGTTCTGTTGTCAGCATGCGGTTAGCTTTATATGATGTTTAACATCAAAGCATGAGGTTACGGAGCTGAATTTCCAACATGAACAACTTGCAATGAATACTTAGCTAATTAGATCGCTTCTTGTTTTACGTTCTATACGTTTTATTGTTCTGTTATCTGAATGTTGACAAGTTATTTTTCTTATTCATTCATCGAGGTGTACTATACAACGTTATATGTGTTTTCCGTGGACAGAAAACAGGCAACTTCAAAGGTGTCTGATCTGTCTGATATCAAATTCAGTCTTACTCCCTCTCTGAGAGCAAGAGCTTGAGTGAGAGACAGTGAAAGAAGATGTTCACAACCAGACCTCCAACAACATCACCACTACTCTCCTTCTCCCAAACTCTGATCAATCAAAACCTAATCCATAATCTGTCCTTCCCTATTAGCTACTCAAAACCAAACAAATGCCTTCTGTACCTCAAATCTTCTCCTCTTAAAGCTGTGCTTGCAACAAAAAATGAGAGTCAATCACCAGTGTCACAAACCCCTTCTCAAACCAGGGTAGATATTCTTTCGGAATCTCTTCCATTCATTCAGAGATTCAGAGGCAAGACAATTGTCGTCAAATATGGAGGTGCTGCCATGAAGTCGGAATCTCTCCAAGCTTCAGTCATCAATGACCTAGTACTCCTTTCTTGCGTGGGGATCCGCCTTGTGTTTGTCCATGGTGGTGGCCCAGAAATTAACAGCTGGCTCAGTCGACTTGGGATTAAACCTAATTTTCTCAATGGCCTCCGAGTAACTGATGCGTCAACCATGGAAATAGTTGAGATGGTTCTTGTTGGTAAGGTAAATAAACAACTGGTTTCTCTCATCAACAAAGCTGGCACCACTGCCGTGGGTCTCTCAGGGAAAGATGGCCGCCTCCTCACTGTTCGACCTAACATCAAGTCTGCTGAACTCGGCTTTGTTGGTGACATTGCTGGGGTGGACCCTTCCATCCTGCGGTCCTTAATAGCCAGTGGTCATATCCCGGTGATTGCATCAGTGGGGGCCGATGAGGATGGGCAAGCATACAACATTAATGCAGATACTGTGGCCGGGGAATTAGCAGCTGCTCTAGGAGCTGAAAAATTGATACTGTTGACTGATGTTGCCGGAATCCTTGAAGATCGAGATGATCCAGGAAGTTTGGTGAAGGAAATTGATATCAAGGGGGTGAGAAAAATGGTAGATGAAGGGAAGATAGCTGGAGGGATGATCCCAAAGGTTACTTGCTGCGTTAGGTCACTTGCGCAGGGAGTTCGTACTGCTAGCATCATTGATGGGAGACTCCCGCATTCGTTGCTCCTGGAAATTCTGACTGATGAAGGAGCTGGAACAATGATTACTGGGTAACATCTACGCTGGTGCATTTTAGGTACAATTACTTCTATTGTTTTTTTGTTTAACACTATGTTTTACATTGAAAAGTGGAAATAATCTGGATTGGTGTTATAACCCTGTGTATAATAGAATAACGTGTCAGCTCCATGAGAAAGAGTGTGCCGCAGACAAGCTTAAAGTTTAATATGTTGTATCTAACAATTTCCAGCGGTTTGAAAATTAGTCCCATGGCACCCACCTGTGACCCTGTTTACGAAACTAATAAGGTTCTGTCATCAAAAGTTTTGATCTGTTTATGTCTTGAGCAGAAATGGACAAGAATGTCAATCATGAGTACAGCTGGCTCTTACAAGTTTAGTAGTGATAGAACAATTCGCGAATATGCAAAAGATATATGGAGCATCGATCCTGTTGAATTGCCATAGCATTCTGAAGTATTACAGCGCAGAGAATAAAGAGCCCTGACCCGGTGGCACCAAATCATTTAGGAAGTGATCGATGTCAATAAAGTACACACAGCAATTAGCATAATTGCAGAGTGATAAGAGATTTATTTCCTCAGTTGATAGAAGTCGAAATGTGTCTTCAGAAATGAAATGCTTCATCGGAATACAAAGAGATCAAATTGAATTCTATTTCGTTTAAATTTAAATTTAACTTGTTCCTTTGCTGAGGGCACACAACAATAACTGCACTAACCAATTCTGCAGGCATAACAATAACAACTGCACTGACTAACTCTGTTTACCGCAATTGCTTTGGTTAATCATTCAGTTATATCTTCATCTCTTCTTAATCATCGGATTCACTCTTTGCTGGATTGCAAGCGTACTGCCTCAAAAGTAGCATCTCTTTCCCTGATGACTCCACTAGTATCTCATCCCTCCCTCCAACCCACCTGTTCTTTTTATTCGTAGGCTTTGATTATTTAAGTTAAAATTGAGAGGGTTGTTAGGGAAACACCTCTCTTCAAAAGAGCGTCCAAAATAGAGCGCAACCTATTAGCAAGCAAGACGCCAGCCTTTCAAGCTCCTCACTCTTCACTTGTGAATGTATCTAAAGAAGTAGCTACGTACTGACAAATGTATGGGTGGTAGATTGGCTCTGTCAGAGACGAAGTCCTCGATGTTTCATACTGACAACCCTACAAAACCAAAACTATATTATTTTCTGTTAGTTAAACATGAAGGATGTAAACTTTATGAGACTGAGAACCCTAACAAACAAACCTTTTGGAAAAATATAGGAAATCTGAGGGTTCAAATCCTAGATGACGAATTGTTTATTCTATCCTGAATTGAACAAGATTTTCCTCGAATTTCTTCTATCCATGTTTTATCAGAATATTTATGTACGCGTTAGTCTAAGTGCTTCCCACTGCACATGCTGATGCACAATCTTGATCTCAGTAAACAATCGAGTTGGTTACGAATGCTCTCTGACACAAACTTGCAGGTGTCTTGACTTTAATTCTTCAATTACTTAGCGGTGATAACTGACACTCGTCAGAATAGGATGACTCCTGCATAATATCCAAATACAAGCTAGTGAAAGTTGCACGAATAGTTCAAAACAAGAAAAGCCAGAGACATAAAGAAACAATTACCTCGCTAGATTCTATGCTCAGAGCACCTGGAGTTGTGTGAAGATCCATATAAGTTGATGGTTGTAATGAACCATGAGGGTTTATTACCTACAAAATCTTACACGCATGTGAATGATTTAAAAACCTAATCAATTTCTCCACTGAAGCAGCAAATCTGACAAAATTAAGACGAAAGTCGTCGTTGTTATTATACCTGGTTGGATTCAAACCTAGTGGGGAATGAAGAAGGTTGTGGGTAAAAAGTTGCTGGAATCCGTGGCTCACCGAAGGATACCTTCATCATATACATTGAGTTTGTGAGGGATCCCTTTTCAGAAACATTAGAGCTTTACCAAACTTCACTTTTATTACCTGGTGAGGCTTGAAACCAGTGTTTGCCGTTGTTGGCTTTGAGTATGTACTTCCTAAGATATGTGGCTTATTCAAAATAAAAGATCCCTGTACAATATTCAAACATACCTAAGATAATGTGCAAAATTTCCTAAACATATATAAGAACATAAACAATTTCCCATTTCCTAAACATATATAAGAATACAAACAATTTCCCATAAAAGCTCACCTCTGGGGTGATATATGGACAGGATTCCATCCCAAGACCACTAGACCCCTGTGTTATGAACAGGATCAAAACCTAAAGTCAAAAAGCTTTATCATCACAAAATTAAAGCGCCTTGAACTAGACAATATTTGAGCACATTAACTCGTACCTGTATGTACGGACTTGAGATATATGGTAAATTAGGGCGTATAATTGGATAGATAAATTGCGTCGACTCTGAGAAGCTAACTGGTGTGCACGGAAGGGGAGTGGAATTTGATGTGGAAACTATCTGCAGACTAGGATGAATAGGTTGGTCGTTTCTCTTCCCCCCATCTGGTAGCCTATGGTTTTGTCCTTTGATCCACAGAGAACAGTGTACATCAGCCAAGAACAGTATTGAAAAAATGAAGGGTTAGACACTAATAATATATTACTTTTACCTTGTTGATGGTGCGGATTATCCATGCTTAGCTCATGGCTTAAATCAGCAAAGCTATTTCGTGTTTTCCTCTTTCTTTGTCCTATATCTAGACCACCATTTATTTGCCTAGCACTGAACAATAGACTTCTATCACTTCCTTCTCCCACAAAAACTCTCTCTCCAAAAGTAACTGGGGAATTGTGGGACTGAGTTGCTAGAGCTGCTTCCAAATCATCTGCAGTGTCTCCTTGAGTTGCTTTTGTGGCAGATTCAACTTCTAATAGGGCATTGTCCAGTGCATGGCTGGCCACTAAATGAGACGCCTCATTAAGTGAACCCTTAGTCACAATATTAATAGCCTTCTGAAGAAGCTCATTGTAACGTAAAGATATTAGTGAGCTTGAATCAGCTTGCATTTGGTTTCCCTCTCTATCCCTCACGGTCCCACTCTTGGCATCTTTTGACCACCTCTTTAGAATGTATTGTGGTGGAAGATCATGGATATTTCTATGATACAGTACCTTAATGGCATGGCGGCATAAAATTCCTACAAACTCAAATTTCTTACAGCTGCACGAAACTTGACAAGTTGAAGGGTCAATCGTAACCAAGCCTTTCGCACGATTCTCTTGTGTTACTTCATACTTGCAGAAAATCCCATCTTCACCGCAATCTTCTACCTTACACAAAATCCATTCTGTGTACTCTTCTGCAAACATCTTAAATACAGCTCTTGTATACTTATCTGCCGTCTGTTTTAACATAGGTGCAGGAAAGTGAAGATTTGGTGATGCCTGAATAGACTGAAAATCTTCATGCAACTCTCTCTCACGCCAAGTACTAAGTACTCTTTCATAACGTGCAAGAAACTCTGTAAAAGAGAACTTCTTTTTCACAAACTTCTTTAAGAATTTGTTAATACTTTTATTATGCTGAGTAGTAGTTGTATCTGCACAAAATGTGTCATGTCCATAGACTGATGCCCATTTCTCCCGCACGTTAAACAAGTCATCCAACCATTTTATTCCTGCTAGTTTATAGTCGTGCAACATCTTCTCCCAGCTGGCAATGAATTCCTCCTCTGTCCCATAACCATATATACACTTGCTGAAACACTGTAGAAAACCCGGCATCCAGTAAACATGAGAAAGGTGCTTAGAGGCATTATTAAAAATATGCCACAAACAAATTCGATGGTGTGTTTCTGTCATCACAATAGAGATGGCTTTGGAAATTGTAGCACAATGGTCTGTAAGGATTGTTTTAGGTTGACGTCCAGACATTGTCTTCATCCATCTTTCAAACAACCAAATGAATGACTCAGTAGACTCATCTAATATCAGGGCACCACCAAATAGGACTGTCTGCTTATGATGGTTAACCCCAACAAATGGTGCAAATGGCCAACCATGCATGTTTGTTCGATACGTCGTATCAAAAATAACAACATCACCGAAATAATTGTAGTCCATGATTGACCTTGCGTCCGCCCAGAATAGATTGGTCACCTGATTTTCCTTATCAACTATCATTGAATAAAAGAATGCTGGATTCTCCATTTTCTTCCTTGTGAAATAATCTAATAATGTACGCGCATCATCCTTCTCCAGTATTTTCCGCTTACTTTGGATATGATTTCCCAAAGCTACAAGTTCATTGCCAACACTCTCATGCCCCACAGGTTGGCGTCCATTAATTTGTTTGGAACCATCAGCTGGTGAAATCCTTACTGTATCTAAGCCTTCAAGTTCTTTAATACCAGCATCTGCTATTCTTCTTTGGGGCCTTAACCTATATGACTTTGACGTGGTTGGAAGCGGATGGTTATGTTCACAGATGATATCAGTTACAACCCATTTGTTCTCCTTTTCATATTTAATAACCATACGTGCCATACAACCAGTTCTTATTTGTGGCCGTTCCTTTCTCACATACTGATATCGGTTATCCTTCTTTCGAATACCTTGTTTAAAACATACAAAAACTCGTTTGCGCATCATGCCATTTGCCCTCTTAACTAATTTGTCTCTTCGGACACTAAAACCCGCTCTTCGAGCAACCTCATTGTATGTATCAAATGCTCTCTCTTCAGATTCAAACACCATTCCTTCATATATCAAGTCTTCTAACTTGTTGAGATCAACTTCAACATCGTTTGATTTATTTAATTCTCCTTCCACCCGTTGATGGTTGCCACTTAAAGTTTGACCAATATCACCTCTGATAGTCTGTTTGACAGTTTCTTCTAGGTTCCCAGCTGAGGATTCTGAACATCTATTATTTGAGCTCCTTCCACTGGTATCCATAACTGCTCTGTACAACATAAACATTTGAGGTTGTGTTATTACAAAGATTACAATTCTCAAAGAATAATTTTGACATCGTAAACATGACAAATACAAAGCAGACATTTACACATCGCAAATTTTTGTTCAAACTTGATTGTGTGCCTACCATCGGCTTACATAAAGACAATCACCTCCTCAGTTAACTTATTTGCTGAATCTTACAATAAGTCTAGCTTGGACAAGATAACTGACTAGTCACCAGATGAGGGGCTTTTTCAAGTATTCAACCATGACTACATTTCAAAACGCGATATGTAAAGAAGCACGATGTAAATATGACAGAAAAATCGTTACCTTGCTTAAAAATTAACAAAATGTTTGGAAAGTTCGAGAGCATCCAAAACGAACTTTAAAGGAATAGCATGATCCTGCAATGACTCCTTTTCTTTCTTCAGCTGTGCCAAGTAATTAAAAGAGCATACTTAGGGCAATGAATATCTTCAATCCAGAATTTAATATGGTTATCAGAGCCATGTCATCGTTCAGTTCAGTAGTTCAAGGAAGATGCAAAAGAACTACAATTCCATTTACTAATATAATTAACATTTTTAGTACAGAGAAGTGATAACACACTAGAAAGTAGATATATGCTTGATAAAAAAAAAAGAATTTAGAGAACTTGTGTGCCCTTCAACCTTTCTTTTTCATTTTATTGTAAAACGTACAATAAAAAGTGTGCGCCCTTTAATTCCTCTTACTGATTTGTGCTAGATTGCTTACCTTGGTCACATTTATTTACAATCAACCTAACTTCCTTCAAATATCTTAAGATGTACTAAAGCAGCTTCCCATTGGACCCAACATACTTAACTGCTTTAATTAAAATAATGTTGCAACAATGACTCCATGCAACTGTCAAGCTCAACTAAGATTAAACTCCTAAGGAAAGCCAGGAAATCGAAAGTTCCAAACTCCTGTGCTTTCATTAACAGCTCTAGTTATCCTTTTTGCAGCAATGATAAGAAAACCATCAGATATCTACAATCCACCTGTACGTGTTTCCTCTGTTTGAATATTCAATAGCCTTCAGTCTGAACCTCATAACTATTAAGACTTTTATTCCTGGCTCTGGCCGCATAGATGCTAGGGTACATATATACATTGCGGACTTTATATGATTATATCCATTTAGACAATCAATACTAAGCAATATCCACGACATTAAAGTACTTTAATCAATCCTTTGATGATACTAAATGCTGAAAGATTATGAGTCAAAATACCAAACACATAATCTATCCCAAAAAAAAAAACATCTATGGATTTTTCAAAGTTCTACAGATTATGATTACCTATGTTAGAAATCGTGCTATCTAGAACTTTAGATAAGGCTTCAGCCCACCAGCTCAATAGAGGGTAGCAAGGAGATGCACATTTCACATTCCAGGAATTCGAAACCTCTTCGAACTCGGAACAACTCTCAAAGCATTCATCGTGCCCTCATTTTTTTCATCGAAGAAAAAACTAGCCGACTCACTGAGGTTATAAGGGTGGTTCTTTTCAGCACTAGTTTATACGAGTTACAACAACTAGAACCACCAATATACAATGTCCAAGCAAATTCTAAGGATAAGTAACAATGAGGGTTTGAACTATGAATCCATTTTAATCAGCCTAACCCTTTTATCCCAATTCAATGCAAGAACAAGTAATAAAAACAACATAAGAAATCCAACAATGTTATATGAGTTTTTCAACATACATGAATAATTTCAGTTAAGTGCTGCATTATATGGTTTTCATGGATGCCCCATTATCCTAAACTCTTTGATAAATCCGAAATTACTAAATTTTACTGTACAAAATTTAGATAGAAAGAGAAAGAGGGATCAGAGGAACTGAGGTCACCTTAAGCGGGGGGCTCTTCAAGATAAAACTTTGAAGAAGAAGAAGAAGAAATGAATTTAGTGGGGGATGAGTTTGAGAAAAGATGACATTGAAAACGGAGGAGTAAAGACAGATAGAAATTGATTGAGTTTGTGTAGGTCTTGAGTCTGAAAGATTGGAGATCTTCTTCTTCTTATTTTCTTTAGGTGAAAATAGTTTCTCTAGGTTGGCACTACAGAAATGCTTTTGTACAAGCAGTGGTGGTTTTTTGGACAAATTCACTGAAGGCGGTTACTTGGGGATTAACAAAAATTGGTTAATACTATTGAGACACTTTTTTCTTACCTTTATAAATCGATTACCTTCCCTCTCAAAGGGTTAATCTTTTACTGCTTCCACGTTAAATAGTAACAAAAACTCATTTCCTAATTGATTAAAAGAAAGCGATTTTTATCCTTTTTTTCATAAAATATATCCTTTTTTCCTAATTAATATCTATTAATATATTCGATTTCCTAATATTTTGGCTACAAATAAAACAATAAATGGCGGTGAGATAAAAAGTCCACAAATGGACACGTGAGGAAAAAAAAATTTAAAAACGTAAAATTTGGTGTTGTACTTGGTACCTTCCTCTTTTCAAAAGCACTAAGATGGATTAGATATCCAATCTCTAGTACCAAAAGTTCTTTAGACTTCATAATTTTATTGTACTTTCAAAATTTAATTTAAAATATGGATATTGGCAAATCCAAATTGCCGAAAAGATAAGTATAAAATAGTATTCACAGTCCTTTTTGGGCATTATGAATAGAATGTTATGCTAAGGTTTGATGACATTGTGATATACTATACTACTGTGGATGATGAGTTTTTATCAAGGATAAAATAGTAAAATTATCTCTCAAGATTCAAGTCTGAGAAATAATCTCTCAAGACTCAGGATAAAATAATAAAATTTTATTATCTGCTAATATTGTCTCTAGATGGAGCTAGATAAGTATGTCAAGGTTGTTTGGTATCTACGTATCATTTACAATTCTGTTTCCTGTCTTTAAAACCATGTTTTGAGCTATTTCAGACTAATAATGAATTTACAGTGCAAATGAGAACGAGTCTCAGGTACCTTACCTTTATCATCATAGCTCCAGTGACATTTTTCACTCTTTTATCTTCAGACATCTTCTCATCACCCGATGAAACCAGAACCAACTGATTTCCAGTTAACTCATGCTTAGGGTCATTTATGACTTAATCCACAGTACTCAAATCGAAATAAATTTATTGCACTGAGACCTCAAAATCTTAAAACAAGCATTGAAAAAGCTATTGTATATAGCAAATCGATTCCAGTTCAGACAACTAACTCAAATGTCGATAACACATGCGTCGCATTGGTATTACCACAACATAATAAACGAATGGCAAAATCCGGTCATAAATCAGAGGGCCTCGACTGCAAATCATGCTTACAAGATCCATATTGAAGTTGTAAACTTGACAACTGTTTCAAGGTTCTAATCTTCAATTTTTTCTTTCTTTCAAACAGGCAAAAGAGTCTCGCGGGTTGTGAACATGCCATAGATAAATGGGCGGCTTGATGGTGATAATTCAAATATTTTGATGTCTCGAAAGGTGTTCATATCTATGTCATACATGTAGAGAGTTACAAAATCTCTCGCTTCAAATGGTTTGATGATAATCTGTCTTGTTCCTTCAACCGCATGAAAAAAGAAAAACGCTCTCCAAATGAGCATTCAAAAGGAAGTTTAATGGTTTGTCCCAACCATGTCAGCTCAGTCTTCAGTCTGTAATCATCGTCGGATCTCCACAACATCACAACATTTTTATCTAACTTATCAATGACAGCTATGTGTCCATCTACTTCTAGGAGATACTCAGCACGCCGACAAACTTCTGGATTCCTATGAGAGCTAACGATAATGTCTGGGATTGGAATCACCCTGAACTTTTCAGTTCCAACGTTAAATGCCAAAATAACTTCAACATCTGGCGGTTTGCAGAGTTTATCGCCACAGTTCCTCCAGTAAATTGAGCCGTTTGTATAAACAGCTTTTCCAAACGGCTTAACCGGTGATAACTCATCTATCGTCTTCCATTCATTTTCCCCAATGTAAAAACTTGAACAATATGCTCAACTTTCCTACCAAATCTTGATATATCCCAAATGCAGAGTATTTTATATTTGTCAGTGGAAGGGTCAAAACCGAAACCATAAGTTGGAATTTTAGTAACCAAAGGCCCTGTCTGTGATGGAAGTGGTATGGAAATCCGCGGAGTAATTTGTCGAGTAAACACAAGATAAACCATGAAGGATATCAACAAAGCAAAACAAACCATTGATAGGCTTGAGTATAGCAACTTGGCTCCACGGAATTGTGGATTTATATAAAGCTTCACCGCCTTGGAACTCATATTTAGGTGTATAAACTAATATGGAGTCATCCTTGTACATCATGATAAAGAGTTGAGGATGCGATTTTGATCGATGTAGCCTAATAAAAGATGGATCATAAGTAATTAGTGATTCCAACTCTTGGATACACATTTAAATTTCATAAGAGTCTTCACGGGTAGGTTGCTAAGTATTTGATGCATTGAGTTGTTATTAAGAAGGTTTGTTTCCTCCATCTTCATCATCTTGTTTCTACTGAAACCAAATTAACAAAGGGAGTGTTACAATTTAAAGTAGTAAACTGATAAAGATGAAAAGATTGAATCAGCACAGTAAAGAGTATTTGAATAAATTTACTAATTTTTGATTGGAACTCTACCCATCAGGTATATCCCTAAAATTTTGATTGGAGTTTTCCCTATTTTTCTATCTGACAGTATTACTAGTATTTTTTTTGTTCGTTGATACGAATTTTCGATTAAAACCATGTTTATGAGCTATTTCAGTTCTCTTATTGCTTTACTTCTTGTTTTAGGTACCAAGTGTTAGATTCAGTTGGACTTATCCGTATCTTTGGCTACTTGAGGATTGAAATCAAATTTACTAATTTTTTTCTCCGGGGGACAAATAGAGTTATTCAGTGTAAAGGTTAGTCGCTGCTTTTGCAATCATCTGCAATTTTGTTCCTATTTTTCACTTTTGGATATCATTCATATTTTGATAAATCTTTTTTTTATATAGTTATTGCAGGAATGGAGGGATTTTGAACTGAACACAAGTACATAAGTGTAAGTGTAAGCTTCTTGCACACTAAAACTGCAAATATGCCAAAACATTAATACTATTAGTTTGTTGGGTAAGTTTTTGTTTGTAAACATGACAGCATCTGGATACTCTCGTTTATAACTTTTATACTACGGAGTATGTTTTTCGTGGCTGCATAATGAGCACATGTTACCACGTTAGTATATTTGTAATTAAATTGTCCTTTTAATAGTGTGTTGTCAAATCAAGAAGCACTTGAAGCCTGATCAGAGTTAACAGCATTCCTTTACGGAACGTTAGTCAAACAAAACCGAAAGAAAAATTTCTCTCACATTTGGTGGGCCCCGTCCCACATGAATTAGCAGGGGCTGGTTATGGGTCCCGTTATATAAAAGTAATTTTCTCTCTGTTTGTTTTGTCAGTTTTTTTTTATGGTCCGTAAAAATCATGTTTTGTAGAGTTAATGTCAATTTTTTTACGCCATTCATGCTAAACTTGTTATATCATGCCAAAGGAAATATATTGAGCTTACTAGGAGGGTCAGAGGGGGAAGGGGTTTATCAACTGGCTATAGTTTTTTTTTTTTTCTAGTTGTCATTAGCGGTGTTGTATATTCAACTATTATTCACCTAGAAAGAAATAGTACCCTAAGTTTTATGGAAATTGGAAGAAAGATTTTGATATATAGGAGTTTTTTTTTTCTTTTTTGACGGTTACATGGAGAAGAGGGGTAGAGATATAAAAAAATTCAAGGTAGTTTTAAAATTTTCAAGCTAACTAAATTATGTAACTAACATAACTAATGAATGGAAGTATGGTTTTGTGTTTTTGGGTATATAAAGGAACGACCTAAGACTATTTTGGTCGGAACTTATAAGATAGAAGTAGGGCTGTACAACGGGTGGTCGGTTCGGTTTTGAACCAAAATCAACTACTAACCCGTTTATAGACGGTTTTTAAAAATCAAAACCAACTACCAACCCGTCTATAGGTGGATCGATTTTAAACCGACCCGAGTCGATTTGGATGGGTTTGGTTTTTTTGGCGGATTAACCCGTATTGTATTGATAGACAACTTGAAAATAAAATTTTTCTAGAACTTGATTGATAGTTAAAACCAGTGAAAACCATAATCTGCATTGATCCTTCTTCTCCTGATTTTCTTCATGAATATGTCTCCTTTATCCATTTCCACATGCTAAATCTTATATTACATGATCTTGTGTTCCAGACTGTGTTCTTAATCTCAATGCATTGCTCATCATGTGTGTTAAATTCCCCTAAATAATTTATAAGTACCCTGCTTGTGCATTCTAAGGACCTAATAACCCTACTTTGCATTCTTGGGAATTAGCTGCTATAGCATCAACCTAGGCCTCTAGCTTTATTCTCGTCCTGCAACATTTTTAGTTTCCTACCTGTAACCTTCCACTCTCTGCATTCTACAGTTTTGTTTTTTTCTCCCTGACTTGCTATATACATAAATAGGCATTCCACTATCCTGCTCTATTCCAGATTTTTATTTTAGTAGCATGCTCAAGTCTTTCCTTCCCTGCATACATTCTAACCTCTTGTAGCTTTGTTTTCTAGCGGTTACTCCTCCTGCAACATTTTTGCATTTCTGATCCTTGAGCCTTATTCTATTCCAGTGAGAGGCTGAGAGCGGCGTGAAGTTCAGATGTTGAAGAATAGGAGAATAGAAACTAGAAAGTATAGGTTTAGACTGTTTAGTTTTTAAGGTCTCTTCTTGAGATGGAGGGCTACGATGATAATTGGTAATATCAATCAATGGCTAAAAAAACTCGGTTTATACGGGCGGGTTCGGGCGGTTCTTATACTAAATCCTTAAGCCGAACCATCATGAGTGAATATTTGATTTTGAAAACCGTATACCAACCCGCTACGGGCGGGTTCGGTTTACAAACCCACGGTTTTTTCGGGTTCGGACGGATACGGTTTTTCAGGGCGGTTCCTGTGCAGCCCTAGATAGAAGGTATAAGAGGGATAAGAGGGATTTGGACTTGGATATGGACCTGGATGATAATAGGCTTGGTAGCAAGGTGCTAAAAGGGGTTTCTCCTAGGCCTATGAGATGTGAAGGTATAGGGGATGCTAGTGATAGTACTTCTTTGCTAAACAAGAAGGAGCTTGAAGAGTAAGCAAAATTCAGAATGCAGAAAATTCGTGATAATTTCATTAGAGACCCTAATGCTAGAAAGGAATATTTCAAGAAGAAATGGGCTTAGATGGATGGTTTTACTCCTACTAAAAAGCAAGCTCAAACCCCAATAAAACTTGTACCTGGTAATTATGCTTCTACTGAAGATGAAGATATTCATTCATTTGATAGTAGACCATATAGAATTAGAAACCATAAATAGTGGATACTAAGCATTGGTAGTTGTTACTCTTTTTCTTTCTTTTTATTGATGCTATTTAATTTAATTCTGAGTCTTTGTCTTTGTAATTATCTTTGTAACTAAAACTATTTATTTTAAATATAATTTTTGACTTAGCAAAGAAAAAATCGTGCCTTCTAGAAAAGAAAATTAAGCTAATTTAGGAAGGAAACACTGCACTTTCCGATCGGTTTCTTCCGTTTACCTTGTGATTTTTTTCTTTTTTTTTTGAAGAACCTTGTGATTTACTATAAGGACCAACCGTTCGAGTCAGCAGACACGTGTAAGCTAGCCAAAAGCTAGGAGGGTGTCTAGGCCAAGTTAGGGCTGGTAAATTTTATCCCCAGTCCATCATTTTTTTGTACTAACTTTTTTTTTAATAAGAAAGAAATGATATTAATCAGAAAAAGATTACAAAAGTTTATTCTCTTGGAGACATAGAGTAATCCAAGATGGAAATTTATCGTACCATTCTCCTCACTAACAAGATTTCTAGCATACTTTGCTATAAAATCTGCTACATGGTTAATATCTCTGTGCACCAATGTGCATAACCAATCTTCAAAACTAACTAATAAATCTTGACAAACCATAATAATGTTTCCGGTTGTCCATTTTATTGAATGAAAACTACCATTAATAGCTCTAATAACATTAGAGAAGTCTCCTTCTAAATGAGGCTTCCTGATTCCCTTCCTTTTTCCCCAAATTATTGCTTCAAGAAGTGCAAGAGCTTCATCCTGTTTTGGGTCTAGAGTTTTTGTGTACCAGCATCTACCTCCATCTCTGTCACTTGTAAAATTCCTCATAATTAGTCCCACTCCCACAACCTTAGATATTTCTATAAAAGAAACATCAAAATTTATCTTAACAAATAAATTTTCAGAGCATTTCCATTGTCTGGAATTACCTCGGCAGTAGCAACATTTTCATTATTCATACAATTTACTCTACGCCATTAAGAGTATTCTGTTTTTATAAGATGAGCAACCAGTCAGGTTACCTTTGTAAATTGATACAAAGAACTCAAGGAGATTCGAACTCCTCTACGCTTGCTATTGAGTTAAGCTTTAAACCACTATGCCAGTTTGTTAATATTGAACTTATATTATACTTATTAATATTTATACATTCAGATCTTATATACATTCCTATTTTATTTTTCAATATGATAATATAAAGATGATCGTGAATCTTTGATTCATAATTTAATATACTGTTCGATTATTTAAAAATGAAAATGAGTCGTGTCAACCTTGCTCACAATCAATAAGGAGATGTTGCATTGTTTTAAGACCATGACTGCATTGAGAACATTGAGTGTTGATGTTCTGACAAAACCTGGCCATTTTATCACTGGTGGGTAAGCAGCTATTAATACATTTCCATAGGAAATGCAAGATGGTTTTTTGGCAGTTTTGTTATCCAGAAAACTTTCCTGTTGAATACTGTATTAGTAGTAAAACCATTAGCAGCATTAACATTACTCAGAATTGCTTTATATGCAGATTTAACACTAAACTCTCCATTAGAGCTAGGTTACCACCTAATATGATCTCTACAATTAAAGGGAATCTTAATTTTAAGAATTCTATTAACAGTGGTATTATCAAAAAGGTTATGGAACATGAAAACGTTCCAAGTTTTAGTGTCATTATCTAACAGCTGAGAAACATTTTGAATATTAGCAAAAGCAAATTGATATAAATAATATAAAAAAACTTGGTCAAGTGTAGGTCTTGATAATCAATGGTTAGTCCAGATATTTATCTTTAATTTTTAAAGAACTGAGTATCAAATTAAGATTCTGGTCACAATTTGGTTACCAAAATATAAATGGCTCTTGTTACACACAACACTGGATGGTATCCTATTACCTTTGGTACTGGAACTGATCACCCTCTCACCCGTACGGCACGGTATGCATTGTCAGGATCCCATTCACGAGTGGAAGACCGTGCCACACGATAGGCTGGCAAGAAATATTGTATCTAAAGTTTGGTATTCGTTTGGGAGATAGTTATTACCCATTGGGATAATTCATATTATCTGCTGGCTTAAATAGATGTTAGAAACTGCAGAGCAGTTTGACAAATTCGATGACCCTCGATGTCAGTATTGTGATTGTCTGCTTATAAAGCAGTTCAGATTGACAGTTGCTTTAAAAGACAAAATATTTAGCGAAATTGATAACCGAATTGATAATTTGATAAACATTTACTTGGTAAAAATTATATTAAAACAAAACGGATCATAACCCGACCCGTTGAAAATAAAGATTTTCCGGTCCGTTACAGTTGGTATATATAAACAATGGTCTGATTTTGGACGTTTATATACACTGCGTACGGAACCTTCTGTTGTCGTTGGTGTATCAGCATGTCTTAATTTATGTACTAATATCTACTTAAAACTCCTTTATTTGAACCTTACTGTACTCGCAGTCTTCATCTTATATTTATGCTAAAATTTCTTGGATTTCTACTTATGCATTATTAAGTTTCCAAACTGTTGCGACAATGGTTTAAATGCAGATTAATTCTTTTAAATGGTCCTGGTGACATTTTGGTTTTTGTAAAATACTTTAAATTTTTTCTATAGCTTTCCAACTAACCGCTGATATTGATTCTTACAAGCTCGTGTTATATTCGGCTCATTTTCAACTATGTATATGATCCGTTAAGTGTACTAATAGCTGTGTACTATCTTTTCTTATAAAATTCCTATTTGTAAGTGCATTAATATAATAGCTTTTTTTATCATTTTTATTTTTATTTTTATTTTCGAGTGATGTAATATGAGGTTACCTTTGCTAAGCGGGTCGAAATCCAACCCATTAGAAGGTAAATTTTCCGATCCGTCACAGTTGGTATCAGAATAAAAACACATCTTTAAAATCTTTTAGGTATAACAGTCACTACTCAAAAATTCATATCGACTTCGTTACAAAATGGAGCTCAGCAAATATGGTCTCATTAAAAACAAGAAAAAGCCATCTTTACTATAAAAATTATAGGCAAAATCAGCAAGGTTCATAGTTGTGTCAAAAAGCTTCGCTAAAATAGGACAGAAACATTCTCATGATTCTTTCTTTTTTTGTTGTTGAAATTTAACTGTGACGAACTGAAAATTTTCGTTTCCAACGGATCGGTTATGACCTGCTTGGCCAGCTTTAACTTTTCGATTTGTCACTCGAGAAACCAAACTTTTAAATTTTTCGGAACAATTCAATTTTACCAAGCAAAATGTTTATCAAATTATCAATTTGGTAATCGGCTTCGCTAAATATTTTATCTTTCAAAGCAACAATTTTTTTGAGCTCTTTCAAGTCCACAACAGTACTAGATTATCTCTGGAACTAAACGGAATTGGGGATAGTAATTGAGCACCGAACTTACCAGTAGTTCTGAATCATTCACAAAGCGTTCTGTTCTCTTGATGAGATTCTTTTTCTTACGTACTAAGTGTGAGGCTACAGACTTCCACATCGTAATATTTTCGAAACAAAACAGCCGTTAGATTTCAACCCGTCCAACAAAATAACTCCCGTTACGTCATCTCGAAAATAAAAATAAAAATAATAAAAATATGCAGCCAACAAATACCAAACAAAAATGGATAGAAGGCCAATGGGAAGAATAAGTAGGAGAATGAAAATAATCATTTGCAGTAGATCATTTTGAATGCTTGACACCATAGAATTAAACACCGGCGTATGTCACTTAATTAATATACTGTATATAAGAATGTATGAAGCTATTTATACTTTAGTAAAATCAAAGCCAGAAGCAAAACATGCTTAAAATAAGACAATCTAAGACTTGTCGGGAAGGTAAGTTGGCGAACTAAAAGAAATGAAATAAAATGTTGCCACATAATGAAAAGGAAAAGATTCGAAAGATTTAAAAAAAAATTTAAAAAAAATTATACTTAACAATTATGCTAATCCAAAGAAGAAAATATGCAGTTGTTATACAGTAAGTCCAGCAAATGGTGATACATAAAGGCAAGAACTTCCATTACATATATATATATCTGTTGACCAAAGAGAGCTTCACATACGGTTTGTGAAAACCAAATAAAATCCCTTTCTCAAACGTATTTTAGCACTACTGTTAAACATATTTGATATTCAGTTCATGTAAATAATTCTCGGCGTAGTCTAGAAAAGTTCAAAAATAGCAGTTCAGGAGGAAAATATAGCAAATAACCATATATTTAAACAAAAGAAATTCCACAGCCACACTAGCCTTGCAATAGTTAAAAATATAGCTAAATAGACATGGAAGGAAATCCATGACTTCAAGTGGAAATTCATAAGATGGCTTGAAATACGATATTCATAAAACAAAATGAATCCGAAACTAGTCTGCATATGACCAAGACCAGAACTAACGTATACGGCAGAACCACAGGTACTCCACTTAATTTCAAACTTTGACGATACTTAGATGTTTGTACAGCAAAATACAACAAAACATAGATGAAATACCTATGTAAAACTACCCCAGATACCCCGTGATATACACATCATAAACTTAACAAAATACTAACTTTTGAACCTTCTAAACTTGCCGTAAGCTCTGCCGGGCTTACTGGTGCAACTTTGCTTTGTACTCTGAGGGGAGAAAACAAAACAAGAGGGGTGAGCAAATGCCCAGTAGGGGTACACCAGCAAAATACGTAACGTTGGCATGAAATATAAATGCATAATTGAGGATTTGCAACAAGGGTAATAACACAGAGAATAAGATCCGCAATTGAATTCGCTCAACGTTTCTAAAGTAGAGCTCTGTAGTTTTTAGTGACAGCAATCTTGAAAAAAATTCTCAAGGTAAAAACGTAACTCTGAATTCAGATCTTATTAATGTAAACTATAAGCAACACTGCCATACCGTCCGGAAGTCCGAAATGAAATTCACACATCTAGCTAAAAAGAGAAGTAACTCAAACTAACTCGAGAAAACAAGGTCGATGGTTACAAAATACAGTGTCCAGCAGTACAATATCAAACCAAACCATAAGTCACTTTCTTTCTACTGTTGCAAGGAGTTTGATATCAATATGGCGAAATCTCAAATTGTGGCAAATCTGGAACTTAAATCAAATCAATGCTAGTCCTAACTGCCGGAAGGATTATCAAAGAAATGAAATCTAAAAACGTTCAGTTGGTATAAAATATAAATAAGTTCAAAATAGTATTAGATCGAAACACTTTCAAAATGGTATATAATGCAAACAGGTGCAAATTGGTATATGTAGAAACACGTTCAAATTGATATTTATTAATGAAGGAACTACAATTAGTATAACTAGGTGAACTTTAGAATTGGAAAACCATCACTTCCTGTTTAAAAGAATTTGTACTAAAATCCAAAATAACAAGATATTACATTTCAAACTAAAACACAGAGAAGTTAATTAAGACCATCATTTCAATTTAGGAAGAATATTTTTAATAAGCTAACATAGCGAATGAATCCAAACTGCTGTAAATCGATCAAAGAATGATTACAATATCCATTTTCACTTTTGCAAAACTTGTGCAAAAATCCAATAACAGTAAACTTAAGCCTTGAAAAAAAAATGAGAATAAAATCGATGGAATTAACTCGTAATCAGATGTAAGTGTACAGAAAATGAAGATCGAAATGTAATTTTAGAAAACAATTTTTTTTTTATTAAATTGGTTCGTTCTCTATTTATTTTATATATATTTCCGTTATAACGTTGGTTACCAAAGCTATCTATTTTAATATGGTGTAAGAGTTAAAAGTTCTCTATAAATAACTATATATGTGGTAGACTTAGATTCATATTCCCCATATCATTATCATCTCCTTGTTAGAATACTAAGATCAACAATGGCTAATAATCCATTACAGTTAGCATTACAATGGTTTCAAGTTCAGCAACAAGGTCCACTCTTCCTTCCAATCACTATTTCCATCATCATTTCTCTTTTCGTTTTTCGTTGGTTTATCGGTGGAGATAACCGTAAACTACCACCATCTCCGCCAAAACTTCCGATCATTGGGAACTTTCATCAATTAGGAAAACTTCCTCATCGAACTCTTCGAGATCTTTCTAACAAATATGGTTCCTTAATAATTTTAAACTTGGGTACTGCTAAAACCCTTGTCGTTTCGTCTCCTGAAATGGCTAAGGAAATCACTAAGACCCATGATCTTGTTTTCGCGAACAGACCAGCTACTAAAGGTGCTAAGAAACTTCTTTATAACTGCACTGATGTGGGTTTTGCACCTTATGGTGAGTACTGGAGAGAAGTAAGAAAGGTATGTGTCAGTGAGCTCTTAAGTGCTAAAAGAGTGCAATCTTTCCAAGTTGTAAGAAAAGAAGAAATCGGATTTTTGATGAAGAAGATAAAGGTTTTGAGTTTGAAGCCTGGCACGGTTGTTAATCTAACCGAATTGTTGCTAAATCTTGCTAATAATTTGATCTCAAGAGTTGCTTTTGGAAAGTCGTATGATGAAACAGACGGTACGAGTAGACTTGGTCACTTGACAAGAGATGTACTAACGCTTATGGGAGCATTCAGTGTGGGGGATTTCTTTCCAGCGTTGGGTTGGGTTGATAGACTCACTGGCTTGACCGGAAGGATGGACAGCACGCATACAGACATGGATGCTTTCTTTGATCAAGTCATTGAAGATCATTTGAATAACAAATTGGGAAGTTCTAATCATGATCATGAAACCATTATAGATACGTTGCTTCGTGTTCAGAAAGAAAAATCCCTCAACATCACTCTCGTTCGAGACAATATCAAAGCAATTGTCCTGGTAAGTATTAATATTCTTCTGCTATTCTTTATATTTTCAAATTGGGCCATTAATCATGTCTAATCAACATATGAATACGCAACAGGACTTGTTCGTAGCTGGAACAGATACCGTCTCAGTTGTTGTTGAGTGGGCAATGGTTGAACTCGTAAAGAATCCGGAGATGATGAAGAAAGCTCAAGAAGAGGTACGACGAGTAGTTGGAGATAAATCAAGGGTTGACGAAGACGATATTCATCACATGGATTACATAAAATGCGTTGTCAAAGAGATTCTTAGACTACATCCACCAGTCCCATTATTGGTTCCAAGAGAATCGAGTGAAGAAACTTCTATTAATGGATTTCATATTCCAGCAAAAACAAGAGTATTTGTTAATTCATGGGCAATTCAAAGAGATCCAACCTCATGGAAAGATCCCGAAGAATTCATCCCGGAGAGGTTCATCAACAATCCCGTTGATTATAAAGGACAGCATTTTGAATACCTACCATTTGGTGCTGGAAGAAGGGGTTGTCCGGGAATGCAATTTGGTTTAATAGCTTCTGAATTACTTCTTGCAAATCTCTTGTTTTGGTTTGATTGGAAACTACCTTTAGATGGTTCAGGTAATCAAATTCTTGACATGGATGAATCTTTTGGACTTACTGTCTACAAGAAAAATCCTACTTATATCATTCCAAGCTTGCACTGAATGACTGAAGGTGGAATTCGCATCCGTTGATAGGATGGTCTCTTAGTTCGGTTTGCCATTATATTGTTTAGGAGTACTAATGTATGTTAATTTGATTTGATTGTAATTTCAGTGAACTGTCTGTTTTTCTATTTGGTTGTAAACGTTTGCGTGTGCAATAAAAATGTCTTTACGACAAGTTTCAAAAATAAAAAAAGAAATGATTTTTTTTTATTTTATGTTTCCAGACATCCATACTTACTAAATTTTATAACATTTTATGTTTAAATCATGTGAAAAATGTTGGATCTGCAATAATAGAAAGAACAAAACAGAAGAAGTTGTTAAGGTTAATGAAATCACTGAATTGATATACACACAATGGACAGAGCCACCTGCTTAGCAAATTGTCCTTAACACAATAGTCCGCGGGTACTCCTCAAGAATAAGAGATGCTATACCCTACAACGGAGATGTGTCCATGATAGAACTGCTTATGACTAGTATAGACACAATACTAGTCACCCTTAAACGAACTCAACAACAATTTAGATGGAAGGGAAATAAACAAGCAATGCGCTAAACAAAGCAGGAAAAGGGGAAAAGAAGACAGGATAGTAGCTGCTTCTGGAGTAAGTTGAAATGAAGAATTCGTTTTTCTTTTATAGGCAAAAGAAGAGAATAGTTTTAATGGCAATCAATTTCGTGCATGAAGCACGAACATAATGTTTGAAATTCAATTCCGTACATGAAACACGGACATAACTTTTGAAACGGAATTTAAACGGTCAACTTATTCATTCTTTAATTCAGCTCAAATCTCGTCGGGTCAGACGTCCCCCACATTAAAACAAAATTTAGTTGAGTTTTAAATTCTTTAAGGAAATAATTTGAAATAATTTTTCCAAAAGGATAAGTCTTGGTTGGCCCGCAGCCGCAACCACGCCTGCAGCCCGCACCCGCAGCCGTAAACGCGTGCGTGCTTCGGTGCGAAACACTGTGCGTGTGTGAAAAGTATGGTTGTACTAACTAGCCCATAGCTTTAGTCCTCTCTCAAACACAAAATAGTCTAAACCCTAAGGGCCCTCCGTCAGATGCAACTTTCTTGGTAATAAGAAGAGGAATCATCTTTAGTTTCTCCAATGTGGGATTAAAGTTCATTCACAAAAGTGAAAATGAGCTAGTTTCCTTAGTGACCCCTTGGTCCTAAGATCCATTCCCACCAAGACCAAAAACATGATAAGTTCAGTTTCTCAGCTAAGCATGTTATGAAGTCTGGCCCAAAAGATTTTTCAGTTCTAAGTCTTTTACCTCTTCTAGGCTCAGATTCAAATTCATCTTCCTCTAAAGGTAATGTCTGACTAGTGGAAGGGACATCTAGGGGATCAACACATATTATGCGAGAATCAGATTTCAATGGAAAAACATTTTCAAAGAACACAGCATCCCTAGATTCCATAATAGTATTCACACCAATTTCAGAAATTTCAGAACTTACAACCATAAATCTATATGCAGTAGTATGCTCAGGATACCCTATGAAGACACAGTCAACAATTTTGGGTCCTATCTTGGTTCTCTTAGGTGGAGGAATGGAAACCTTATCCAAACACCCCCACACTTTAAAGTATCCATAAGAAGGTTGTCTACCTTTCATAACTCATATGGAGTTTTGTCTGATCCTTTAAAGGGTACTCTGTTCAAAACATATCAAGCTGAGAG